>OY751321.1:20320876-20388376 GCA_963564615.1 Rhorus exstirpatorius
GGAAGAAAAATATACAGAAGAAGACGAAGAAGAAGTATCAAAAACGAAAATTATCATTAGAGAAATTGTTGGCATTGGAAATCCAACAATTTGGATTAGAAACTCCTTTCTATCGTCAACTAATACTCGCCACACCTCTTGAAAAATGTAAAAAAATTATAGAAGAGGCTGTTGCAAGTATCCCAACTGAATTGTTATCAAGTGTTTTTGTTTGAAATGTAAAAATGTACAAAGTGTATGTAATCACTGCGCCTGCGCATACAAAGAAAGTGTTTGCTTTAAAATAGGATAAGTAGATCGTAGGTAGAGTGGCGGACAAGTGCAAATTCACGTTTGCAACTCGAATATGTAATATTAATCTTAATTATATAATTGTAAATCATTGTATAATTCAAGATTAAATAAATCAAATCAAATCAAATAAAAAAATGTCGAAAAGTGGAATATCCTGAAGAGACAATGTTCACAAGGGAATATGTTATCAAAAAGGGAAATGTTCAGACGCGAAAATATCGAGAAGGGAAAGTGGCCATAAGGGAGCAGAGATATAATCTCTGAAGGAAGCATATCAAAAGGGAAAATGGCATATACGGTTAAAAGTCCATGACCGATAGGATGGAAACGCTAATAAAAAAAAAAGAATATAAACAAAAATAAAAACTAAACATCCGACAATCTGGCACTTTTCATGCAGATTTCCACATATAGATTTAAAAAAAAAAACCATAACCGATCATTGGGCTTTGCATCCTTCATGTTATAGACACAAAAGATTCATAAAACGAAGAATCGGTCCCGCTTCATCGAACGTTCCAACTCCGGATATAATCTCAATTTATATAAAAACCGAAGCGAACATCGATGAATCGGAAGCAAAACCGTTGCTCGTAGATCAGCAAACGCAAGTCGACTTTTTGTACGATGACAATGAAAACTCGATGACTTTTGCGTCCAATCGTTTTATTTTCCACGGTATCAGCCATGCCCAATGCCAGACCAATATTGTTATCGATAAACGAAAAGTGATACTTCGTTCGATTCGCAAGACCCGCGACAAGTGTTGCGGCAATGAGAAAATTTTCAAAGACATTGCCGTCGGTGCATCTGTCGCTGCGCTCCGTCAGGATCGTGCGAGCTTCGTTGGTTTCGGCTCTCTAAGAACTGACGAGCAATGCTTGGATCTCGCTGGTGTGTCTTTGAAAACATTCAATTTATTATTGAAACTCATGCCCGACTTCGACGGGGAAATAGTATCGAGGGAAAATCAACTGTTGATTTTCTTGTGGAAGATGAAAACTGGAATGAGTTGCGAAACGCTTGCGATACTCTTCGCGCTAAGCAGCCATAAGGTCCGGACAATATTCATTTCCGTTTTGTCGAATCTGGCGATTGCTTGCAAGGATTTTGTCAAATGGCCGAATAAACGATTCGTCGATTCGACAATGCCGCATAATGCAAAGAAGAATATCATCGATCGTCGAATAATAATCGATACGGCGGAGATACCCATTGAATGTTCAGGATTTATTGAGAATTTTCGAAAAATTACCCCGAATGAGAATAAAACAGTGCGATTGGTGAAAATTCTCGTGGCATCGTTCCCCAATGGCGAAGTGTCATTTGTCTCTGAGTGTTACGCTGGCGATACGAGCGATTCGATGTTAGCGAAGAGTTGCGGAATAATCGATTTTCTCGAGCCGGGCGATATTATTCTCGCGGACAGGGCATTCGACGGTATTCAACGTTCGCTCGATGAGAAGGAAAAATTTATTCCGATATTGAAGCTAGGATTTATGGGAGATCGCGAAACTTGCAGATCTAGGGAAGCGAACGAAAATGATGAGCAGCGGATTGCAAGCTGCACGATTGCGCCCTCGAAACGCGTTATGCCACGACTCAGAATGTACAAGATACTCGGAAAATTGCCTCTGGACTTACGACCATTTTTCGATAAAATTGTCTTTGTTTGCTGCGCTTTGATCAATTTACAATCAACCGTCAAGAGCGGGACTCTTGGTCGCTGCGACTCCGTCGTCGATGACGTCGCATGTTCGATGCAATCGAGCATTTTGGACGATATTAAACAGGAGAATGACAGCGATGACTATGCGGAAACGTGAATCTGGGCAAAGTTTCTACTGAATTTCACACTTTTCAGCCTCTGCGACAAATTATATTTGTTCGGTTACTCGGGACATGGTGCCGCGTACAAATAAGTACATTGGATTTAGCAATGCCGTGGCAAAAGATGAGACTCGTTCTCTCGATTTAATAGAATTCGTGCGAATATAATTCAAAATGTGTAAAAAAAAATTGTAAAAAAAACAGAGTATTGTTACATTTATGAATAATATTTAATACACGCATTACCCGATTTTTTTTTATGAATCAGAATTTAAAATAATGTAAAAAAACATGGTCAAGCATAAAAATACTTCAGTCATTCGTTCCGACGCAACGAATATACATCATATTTCTCTAAAGTTCCAGGTTTATTACTGCTTTATTACTGCGGCAGGCCCGAGTAGTGATTTTTAGTCGTTATTTTTTCTGTACAGTTCTTAGTAGATTTTTTCTGTACGCCGCGAAGAGCAAGGCATCGCTGCGAGCGATAATTAACCATAGGATATAAAAGTTAGAGACTTCGCTCAAGAAGATTATCAATTATTCAAAACTTGAAAAAAAAATGTAACGTTCGCTCAAAACCCAAAAAGCCCAACGTTTTCAATATGAAACTTGAAATTCTTCAATATCTCTTGAAATTCAATCAAATGGTAAGTTCATGTAATATATTTTTTTTCTAATGTACATATAATATGTTCCGCAATCTACCATAAAATATTATCATGAATTAAGAACGAACAATTTCACCATTTATATTGTTACTCTTGGTTCGTTAATCATTTTTACAACGTTTCAGATGTGCAAATTTATTCTGTCAAAATGGAGAACAAATTGGGTATAGACTAGTTGACGACCCGAAGCCCCGCATCTCGAATGCTGCGGTATTCCCATATATGTATGCACCCATGACGTAGAAAAATAAATGAGAATTCAATCAAATGTTTGAAAATAAAAATAAGAAGTCAATAAAGTATTTTGAATAAATTTGTTCTGGAAAATTGTATACCCGCAAGTTCATATCATGCGATACCCGCTGCGACCGATGCTAGGTTTCCGTTTCTTATTTGACCGGTTTGCATTCAGTTCAAAAGGACTATTCTATAAAGTGAGTACCTCGACTTTTATGGATGATTTCCATAAAGGAACGAAGTATGTAATCCGGTTCAGACTTAACATAATAACCTTTTTAGCTTTTTAAATGTCCTCTGCGTACAAAAAGTTACAAAAAATATTGAAATAAAAATGTAGTATATGTACAAAAAAAATAAGAAATTTATTATGCAAGAGAAATTTGGATAGTCATAGCAAAACTAAAAGGCCGCAACGATGAAAATTATAGTACAGGCAAAATATTTATCTGGTAATGTCAACAATTTTATTGTTACCGGAACTAAAGTGAATTGATTGTGGTGATCTTTTTTTATGCAAGACTCCATTGCGTTTAGCAATCGTAGACGTAAGAAAATATCAAACGTTTTATCGTTCAAACAGAACTATGGGTTTTGATTTAGTTAGTTGCGACAGTGGCCGCTACGTTGCGCATCCGCGCGAGATCGTTCTCGCAATCAAAGCCGCGAGCCCGGGTAGTATTTAACCGAACGAACGAATCGAAATTGCAACACTTTGGTTTCGGCCAAAAATAAAATTTTGACATATTCACGAATCTTTAAGGGCTATTATTCTTTTTTTTTTTTAATTTCTAAATTGAATTCGTGAAAAGGGGGTCTTCTTCGTAGAGACTCGATTCAGTTTATTCCCCGAGCAGTATTAGAGGAAGGGAATGGTAATAAAAGGTATGTAAGGGATGTAAAAATTTGAACAACGTATTACGATGCAACAATTAAAAGAGAAATAAATAAAAACTCAATATCGACAAAGTTCGAGCACTTTTCATGCGCATTTGGCCACACACATATAGATTTTAAACAAACATAACTGATCCATTATCCTTTGCATCCTTAAAATTTTATAGGCACAAAAGGTCGATAAAACGCCCTTTACCGTGCGCTTCAGTCCCGGAACTAGCGTCAAATTTTATAAAAACCGAATTAAATCTCGATGAGCTTGACATCAAACCGTTGTTTCAAGATCAACAGACGCAGGCCGACTTTTTTTACGATTACAAGGAAAACTCAATGATATTTACGTCAAATCGTTTGATCTGCGACGGTATCTGCAATGCCGAGTGTCAGACCGACATAAAGATCGACGAGCGAAGAGTCATGCACGGCTCGTTGCGCAAAAATTACGACAAGTGTTGCGGGAATGAGAAAATTTTCAAAGAAATCGCCGTCGGTTCGTCCATCCCTGCTGAGCTCGTTCACGATTCTTCGAGTTTCGTTGGTTTCGACTCGATAAGAACTGACGAGCATTGCATCGAACTCGCGGGCGTGTCTTTGAAAACGTTCCATGTATTATTGAAACTCATGCCCGATCACGATAGGGGAAAATTAACGAGAAAAAATCGTCTCCTGATGTTCTTGTGCAAAATGAAAACGGGCATGAGCTATTCGAATCTCGCTGTGCTGTTCGGGATAACGAGAACCACGGTATCGAGAATATTCGCTTCCGTTTTGTCGCATCTGACGATAGCTTGCGAAGATTTAGTCAAAATGCCGATCAAACGAAACGTCGATACGACGACGACGATGCCCCGACGTGTCATCGACGAGAAGAATTTCATCGATCGTCGTATAATAATCGATACGACGGAGTTATTCATCGAAAATATACCGATTGTCGAGCATTATCGCGATATAACCACGGATGATAATGAAAAAGCAGTACAAACGATGAAAATTCTCGTGGCATCGTGCCCTCGTGGCAAAGTTTCATTCGTCTCGAAGTGTTATCCTGGCGATACCAGCGATTCAATGTTAATGACGAGTTGCGGAATATTGAATTTTCTCGAGCCGGCTGATCTTATTCTCGCTGATAAGGCGTTCGACGGTGTTAAACGCTCCCTCGATGAAAATGACAAATGCATTTCATTATTGAAGATCGAATTTATGGACGAAAGCGAAACTTTCGGATCTAGCGATACGAATGATAATGAAGACCACGAGGCAGTTGCAAGCTGCACGATTGCCCCCGTGAAACGCGTTATTCTACGACTAAGAATGTACAAGATACTCAACAAATTGCCCTCGAGCTTACTTTCACTTTTCGATAAAATTGTCTTCATGTGCTGCGCTCTGGTCAATCTACAATCAACTCTTAATCTTCAGGGCTACGATTTCATCGTCAATGACGTCGTGTGTCCGACGAAATCGAGCGATTCGCAAGATGATAAGCAAGATAATGACGATGACTGTGTGGAAACGTGAATTCTGTAGCTACTTTTTTTGAAAATAAATAAATATCATACTTTTCAGGCGCTTTGTGACAAATTATATTTGATCGGTTGCTCGGGGTGTAAGGGCGTAGACGTACCGGTTGTGGCCACTTGAAGCTTTTTCGAACATTCGTTTACGAACAGTCTTCACATTATTGCAAATTCAGAACTGAAAAAATGATCGATATAACCTATAAGATACACAGAATCGAATTGTTATCATTTAAAACCTTTTCTGATCATGATAAATAAGAATAGTATTGGAAATTATCTTGTAGCTTTCATTTTCACCATTTGTGGCCGCACATTTGTACTACTCTTGGCCATTCGAAGTACCAGTTGTGGCCACCAAAAGCTTTGAATTGGGATACGAATGCGCTACAAACGAAAGGTGGAGTTTTAGACAATCAGTATCATCGGCAGATTCGAGTTAAAAATAATTATTAATTTGCGTCACAAACATATTACTGAAGTGGTATAAGTGTGCTTTATTTGTGGCCATAAGCTGGCCCCAAATAGAACAATCACATTTTGAATGTACCACTTTCGGCCAATAAGTAACTGTCAGTAATAAACTGTCAAGTAACTGCCATACGGCCACAAATAGAACAATCGCGTTTTGAATGCACCACCTTCGGTCACCTCTTATTCTTCAGGTATTTTAGCTGATATGGCAGTTTTTTTGTGATTCTAACCCGAAAAATGAGCTTCAACTGATAAAATATACATTTTTGATGGGTAGGAATGACTGAGTATAAAGGCAATCCTATATAGAATAGCTAATAGTCAAGAATTGGGATTTTTTAAAAAAAATTCTTTTCCTAGGTCTCTATTTACACCCGATAACAGAGTCGATTAACGTTGATCGCATCGCTAGGTACTACTGAATATTTTCATTAAATTTCATTCATCTCCAAAAACCAATGATAAATTCGACATCGTTGTAATTTCTCCTCTAACCTTTCCCATTTGCCTTCATGTATCTGAATTGTTTCTCTCGTTCTTCAATTTAAATTTCTCTCGTTATTATAATCTCAAGCTCAAACTGACAATTCAGTTGCATATTTCAGAAATTAATACATAGTCGAACCTCGGTCCCTGTCCGGTCCGTAACTTCAGTCCCTGTCCGCCGTTCCAGTGCCGTATTGAAAAAAGATTTATCGAAAGTTTTCATCGTTTTGTAATACGCATGTGCTCGGGAGCATAAAGCCAAATTCTACGGGCCTGCAACTCTCACGCGATTGGACGAGCGTTCTTTCTCAACAGTCAGCTGTTTCGTGGACAAGGACTGAAACCTTCTACAGGAGTAGACAGGGACCGCGCGGTTTGACTATTCAAAGTATAGGAAATGATTCAGACATCTCGTGTGAGCTTTAAGGTGGCTCATCAGTGAATTAAAAAAACGGTGATACGAATGAAACTTCGGGAGAGTGTTATCTAAGATGCAATGAACACTCTCTCAAAATTTCAGGGTATGTTGCCAGGCAAATTATTGCGAACGAGTAATTTAAAATTACCTATTTTAGCATGGGTCTTATGGCAGTTGATTCCATTTTCACCGGAAGTGACATGATACCTTTTGATAAAGACGAGAGATCTTATTCAAATTTTGAGTATTGAAAGATGAAATCGTGAACTTTTCAATGGTATTTAAAAAATTGTGCCTTGCCAGGGATTTTCCCGAGAAATTTAATCGCGAAAGTCATCGTGTGTGCAAATCTCGGATACAATATATGTCTGTCATTCTGCACGCGAGGAAACATATGAATATCAGCTATCGTTTTTGACTTGATCGCTCTGACAGCGTTAAATACTTTTGTCAGTTGAGACTTTATTTATAATATTATTTATAATAAATTATGAATAAAATATCACGGGAAACGTCATCGAAATTCATAAATTTTATTTGGACAGAGTATTTAGAAAATATTATGATAGGTTTTATGATTTTTTTTCACGTCACGGTTTTGACTAGTTTTATCACTGATGGGCCGCCTTAATGAATATCATTAGTTTCGTTTGACCTATGATTTAATTATGATGCGATATGCCAGAATATGCATGTATTTGCAGAAGAATTTGTTTGTCTTGAAACATATTAAAAATTGATACAACAAAGCTGCCGTCCGACCTAAAAAAAATTCTCGAATTCAAATTAAGAGAATAATTATTCGACGGGTACGAATCGAATTCAGTGTGCGACTCGATGGGAATGAGGAAATAAAGATTTTGATGACTGCAGTCGATTGTTCTTGAAGACAATTGATATGTAGCGAATATGATGGTTGAGAGAATCGTCTCGTACAGCATTAGGTGTATATGTGTTTTACTATACGTGATGTCAGCTAAGTCGAATAAAACAATTTTGGAACGACTGATTTTTCAGTATGTTTGATTAATTTCGTAAGGATTATGTTCTGTTATAAAGACATATGTTTTTCGGAATAAATAAAAACGCATGAAAAAACAAAACTGCATAAAAATTCTCGAAGAATTAACACGCGGAATATTTAAATTGATTTTGTCAGAAAATGAAGAAATCATGAAAATTTTTGCATCGAAAAATTCACGCTATTGCACTCAACTGTGTGGTTTGTTCGAGCATTTTACACCAAAAAAGATATGCCGCTTTTGTCGTATCACGGATTTTTTTTTTTTATTGCGCTCAAGAATATAAATTTTTATCTATGGTCGTTAAAAGCGAATGGATAATTTTATTTTCAAGAACGTTGAAAAAAAAAATAAAAACTAATCCATCACATGGCATCACATGGCTGCTCAGTTCTGATATGTACTGTAATTTTCTTTTTTTAACATATGAAAAATAGTCATACGAGGTGAATAATGAAAATTTTTAAATTTTCGAATTGTCGTACCCCAAATTGTTCAAATAATGATGTAATTTCTTTCAAATAATTATAATACAATTGGAACTATGATTTTCCTCGAGATCATATATATGGGACTTGAAAAATTACCGCGTAGAATGTTAAGAATATTTTCGTTAAAAACTGAAGGAATTATGAAAATTTTTGCATCGAAAAAAATTCAGATTACTGCTTTCAATTTTCGTTTGGGAATTTTATGCCAGAAAATATATTTATTTGTCGTGTATATATATATATTTTTCGTGTGTCTGCCTAGTTCGAGTATTGCAATTTTTTTTTTTCTTATTAAAATCCTTATACGACGTTGGGTACTGAAATTACAAATTTTTTTTTTTTCGTACTCTGGAGTAAAATTCCGATAGGTGAAAAAAATGTAGTACTGTAGCCACGAGTAGTGATTGTCAGTCGTTATTCTCGGTAGTACCCATTAAATTTTTTGCTCTGAGGGGGAACAGACGTCACTGGTTATGATAATGATAATATACACACACATATATATATAAGGTGGAGACCTGCTCGTCCCATAAGATCATCAGTCGTTCGAAAGTTGAAAAACGTAACGTTCTCGCGAAACCCAAAACCCCAAGTTTTCAATATGAAACTTGAAATTCTTACTTGCACGCTCGTCGTTCTCGTGTGCCTGTCTCTTCGAGCGAATGGTAAGTTCGTATGATATATATTTTTTTGGCAACTTTTTTTTTCGACGTCACTAAGGAGGGCTCAGTATTTTCTAAAAATTACTTATAAGTGCCATAAAAAACCACCACCTTTTTAGAATTTCAAACGTAATATCGTAGCCAGAAACAAAACAAAAAAAAAAAAACAAAAAATTGCCTACCTCAATTTTTTAACTCTATAATTATTAATTATATTTAAAAAATTCTGGAAAGACGGTAATTGCTTAGCTCGATTACTCTTCTGAATTTTCGTATTTTTTTTTTGGTCATTAATGCGTTCGTTTCAGCCCGAATAATGATTAAACCAGATATGGAGGAGCCTAAAAAAAATTAAGGATTTCTACAGTTATCGCTAAAAGTGAGAACTTTTATGAATTTCTGACTTTTTTTCCCCACACACGATTGTTTTGACTGATAGTTTTTGCACCAACAATAATAATCAAGCGGGGAAATTCAAAAATATATAAACGATCATCCTATTCTCAACAGTCCAAACGGATAATGAAGGGAAAACTTTCAAAATTCAATATTTTTTCTTGGCTTTTCTCCCGATAACAACCTGCGCAATACTACCGATACGATAATTTAAACAAAAAACAAAAAAAAAACACATTCAGACACGAAAATTCGGAAAATGAACTAAACTAGTAAATTACCATGGTGTGGATACGATTTGCCATGATAACTTTTTTTCTGAAAAATTATGACACGTTTTCGTTCTCATAAAAGATAAATAAGATTTTCAACTTGACGCGTGATGCCTCTTGCATGCGCATGAGTAATAAAATATTCATTCGCGCATAATTAATCGATGTCGAAATGATTAATGATGAAAACTGAAATCCATATTTTTTACGTTGTTGCGAATTTTCCTGCATACGCATAGCTGGCACTTGCCTTCCGAAAGTTTTGAAAAATTTTGCCGGCCAGTGTATCCGAGTGGATTGCAACCGCGATGGACTCCTTTCTGAGGTATACGGGTGAGTAACATTGTACAAGTGCAATCCTGCCAACAAAATCACTCACAGGCTTTTTGAGTGGTGTGGCATGCATGTCTTACATCATATAAATGCCTCTTGTTGAAAATCAAAAATTAATGCCTGCAAAATGCGCCATGTGACCCCAATTAATAAAATTCGTCTCTCCGTGTAGGATGCGCTTTAAATTTATGAAAAAAAAAAAAAATATCCTTAAATGTACCATCAAATCTCATCAATTACACATGAACTGTTTCACCACTGATATATTGTTCTCATCTGTTCGTTAATAATTTTTTCGTGACTGTTCAGATGTCCGAGAGAGGTCTGTAAAGACACTACCCAGTAAACACAGTAATATTGCAGCAATGTAACGGCAACATAACCGAATATTACAAGTAATATTACCTGGATGTTACATGTAAATTGCATGTAACTTGCCATTTCCGACTCAGCAATATAACATGTTATATAATGTGTTATATACCCGGTATGTAATAGTTATGTTGCAAGGTAATGTAACAAAATTCATAAAAGTTATATAAATGCAATATTCTAAAATAATATGATGAAATAAAAGATTATTATTAAATAATCTTTTTATTTCATCATCTTATTTTGTCATTTTTGTAGGTTATAGAAGAGTTACATTGGAAAAAAAAGAATCCTGCACGGATTTCTCGATAGGATTTTATTCTCCTCGACGGGGATTCGAACCTGCGACCTTCGTATCTATCCTACCTATCTACCTAACACGCTACCCACTACGCTATCGACTGTTTATGAACTCTGACGATTCATATCATGGATTTGACACGCCGGAGAATTCTTGATCAGTTGTATGTTGGGAGCTACTCAAGGGATGGTGGTGTCCCGTCTTCCACCCTTTATTTAGTATAACCATATCGGTTTTGGAAGAAATTACAAAATTGAATGTGGCAAATCCAATATGGTGGAACAAAAGTTCTAAAAATGCCATAATATTATATACATATGTTATTTTATATCAGGACATAAATAATCATATTATGATTATACATACACATTAAACAATATATTTAATATTTGAAATGTATGTACATTATACTGCTTTAGAAATGAAAATTTGAATAGGGTTCAAAATGCTTTTGATTTTTTCATCCGTTACATGTTGATATAATGAATGTTAGTTATATACAGATATAATGCTACAACGCATTATAACGCTCACATAACCTGCACGTTACGAATGTTATATAAAAAATGTTACAAACATGTTGCGTAAACGTTACAAATCTTAGTTATATACAGCTGTAACGCTAAAACGCGTTCGTAACCTTCACATCACATGCTTATAACGAATGTTATATAAATGTTGTTACAAGTACGTTATGTCAATGTTACAAATGTTAGTTATACAACTGTAACGGAACAACACTTTGTAACGTTCACATAACCTGCACATTACGAATGTTATATAAAAAGTGTTATAAGCCTGTTCTGTAAACGTTATAAATGTGAGTTATAAAACTGTAATGCAACAACGTTATATAACATTTACATTGCCTGCATATTACCAATAATATATAACATATTATTCGCATGTTACGTAGCAGTTACATCACACAGCTATTGCATTGTGACAATTACATGTAACTTCCATGTTATATTACTGTAATGAAACGTGTTCACTGGGTAAACAAATCGAGTACCAAATGCACGATGACTCTACACCGTATCCCGAATGCTGTGGCCGTCCCATATGCGCCGATGACTCGACGAAAAATGAATAAACATCAATAAAATGTTTCAAATAAATGAAAAATCAATGTTAATGTTTCAGTGTAAATGAAATATGAATGAAATTTTTCAAATAAATTGATTGTGAAAAATTGTACCAAAGTTCATATGCGATACCTCTCTCTCTCTCTCTCTCGCTCCCTCTCTCCAATAAAAAAAAAAAAAAAGAGTTGAAGAACAAAATCTGTAATCGCTTTAATTTGCGAACATTTTAAGACATCGGGCTTATAGTTCCGACACGAAAGGAATTTTTTAAAGGTCAATTGGTATTAAATTGTGCAAAATTCGGTAATAATTTCAGATTTTATTAAATAAAAATTAATTTTTTCCAATTTTATTGAAAAATTTGTGTTCGTTATTGTATTTTTTTAAAATCAAAATCGAATGCAGCAAAAAGCGTGTACTTAAATTAGAAAATTTGCGCATTGCACATTGCTTCCTCATTATTTTATCTCGCTCGCGAAGCCAAATTTAAAAAATCCATGTGCTCATAGAGGAATCATTGTGAGTGAGATAAAATGGTGAGGAGGCAATGTGCAAATTTTCTAATTTGAAAAACTGAAGTAAGTATTAAACTTTTTTCATCGAAGTTATTAACGCTATTGCGTTCAACTTTAATTCGGACATTTTAAGCCAGAAAGTATATATATGCTAATTGTCACATTGCGGATTTCTCTTTTTTGCGTTCAAGATCATAAAATTTTTATTTGAGGTCGTTATAAGGAATGGATATTCTTTTTTTTTACAAGTGCGTTGAAAAAATTAATTGAACCAATCCGTCGTTGACGTTTGCATAGTTAAAATCCGACCGGTATCCAATAACACTCTATAGTCACGAGTAGCGATTCTCAATAGTTCTATTCTCGGTAGTTCCTGCAGTGCTTTTTTCCGCTAGGGCGATGAGACATCGCTGCATAGTGGTGATGAGCATAGTGGTCCATGGGCCCCGGACGGAAGATTATCAATCGTTCGAAACTGCATAAAACGCCTACTCATCTCTGTAAAACGTAACGTTCTCTCGAAATCCGAAACCTAAAAAGTATTCAATATGAAACTTGCAATTCTTGTTTGCACGCTTGTTGAGCTCGGTTGCTTGTCCCTTCGAGCGAATGGTAAGTTCATGTATAGTATATATATATATATATTTGTATCACTTAAAAAAAGGCTCATCATTTAAATTTTTAAAAAAAGGCTCAAGCATTTTACTTGTAACTGCCATGAGAAACAACTTTTTTTTTTAATTTCCAGCGTAATATCATACACAGAAAAATGCGATTGAAATGAATAAAAAATAGTAACTATATCCTGCAATGAATACCATAAAATGTAATCATTAATTCAAAATGAACAATTTTACCAGAGATATTGATAATTTTGTTCGAACGTTTCAGATATGTCCGAAAAAAACGTCCAAACCGAATAGTAATTTGGTACAATCCAGTTGATAACTCTAAGATCTATCCTGAATATTGTCGCGGTCCCATGTGTGACGATAATTAAGAAAAAACAAATGCGTTGATTTTGACCGAATCAGACTTTAGCTCAAATAGTCTTGGCTGAAATGAATGGTTTCCATATAAATCCGAAAAAAAATTATTTGAAGCATATCGAATACTCGATACTAACGAACGTACATATAATATATAATCGATCTGTCCCTTTTCTCACAAAACGATTAATCGATTCTCGAACAGCAGACGACGCGGCGCAATGTCGTCTCTGTTTTCTGTGTGTCAACCAACGTGTGCTGTCAACCGGCGATACTATTTTCATTGTTGCTTATCGTCATAATCCGTGTCATTCAAATGTCAACAAATATTAACAAATAAGCAATAACACTCTTGATTAAAATAATCTTTTACCCTCATCACTTTTCCCCTCACTTTTACCCTCTCATCACAATTTTTATTTTTTTAAATTTTATTCTTTTCAATTCTCCGTTAATAAAAATAAAATCTTTCTAACCGCAAACATAGAATATTTCGCAACACATCCTCCCAAGATTCGCGAATTTATCTTAATTCTTTGACAATCGAGGATAATATCAAGGAAATTAACGATGTGCGATGATGAGCAAGATGAGTCCAGTGACAAATTACCCGAATTACCAAAGACTGCGGTTCTGGTTCATAGCCTGCCGCTGCCCAATGAGACACCCACAGTAAAAGGTTAAATTTTTCGCGATGAATCCACGGAAATGAATGAATATAAGCGTACAAATAAAACAATTATTATTATCAAATGCGGTATGAGATACAACGAAAATAGTGTATTAATGATAATATTAAGTTTCATTCGAGCAATTTTCTCTCCAGGATACGATTGGAACAAAGGAATCGACTATCACGCTCTTTTTCAGAGCTACAAGCACTCCGGCTTTCAAGCGACAAATTTTGGTTTGGCCGTGGCGGAGATACACAAAATGCTCGATGCGCGCAAAATATCGCTCACCGACGAACAGATAGACTGGTCCGAGCAGGACGAGTTTATAAAGAGAAAAAGCCCTTGCACAATTTTCCTCGGCTATACGTCTAACATGGCGTCCTGCGGCGTCAGAGATACCATCAGATTTCTCGTACAGCACAAAATGGTAAATTTTTGCGCATGAAAAATTTTTTACTACGCCGCATATTTGCGAATCGAAAAATTTAGGAATTTTAGGCTAAAAATTGATTCGATTTAATTTATCGAGGTGATTGGTACATGCATAAGCAATATACAATTATTAATACGCATAGCGCATTGCTCGCTAGCCGAAACGCTGATGCGCTTGCGCGCGAGCCTGAATATATGACAGAGGGATTGAAGATACGTAACATAAATAAAATATAAAATTGTATAGCATAAATGATGTACATGGAAAATAAGAAACGAGCAACAAACTAAAATACCGAAACATACAATCCAAGATTGAAATAATCAAATGGATCGACCATGTCTAGCATATTTGAGCCAAATAATAGACAAAAATTCTACAATACAACTGCGTACGGTGTAGAGGCCTAAAAAAAGGTGATTTTTGGTGATTTTTTTTTTTTTTATAAGGAAAGAAATAACGGACCATCTTAAAAATTTTATTGTACTTTAACACATATGAAGAGTATGAAAAAAAAAATTTTATCAACTAATTGTCGCAAAATGGCGGAGTATTAAATTGACCATAGAAGCGCCTCGCCGCTGGAGTCTCAAACCGGCGGGAAAGATGATGCGCTTGATTCCTGTCTGGAACGCAAAAACCACAATTATTTTTAATTTATTTAATTTAATTTATTTAATTTAATTTAATTTAATTTATTTAATTCGATTTAATTCATTTAATTTAATTTAATTTATTGTCAATGAACTAAAAAAAACAGCGAAACCATATTAATTTTCGAGCTTAAACGGAAAAGTGATGATTTAAAAAATTTTTTTTTTATTTTTTCGTGCAATAAAAATAGTATAAAATGACTTTTTTTTAATAATCTAGAGAATGAACTTTGGTTTGGCTCGGTAGGTCAAATAGTTTTTTTGCAATCACGCCCGCCGGTTCGAGACTCCAGCGGAGATAAGCTTCTATGGTCAATCTAATACTCCGCCATTTTGCGACAATTGGTTGATAATATTTTTTTTTTTATACTCTTCAAATGTGCGTTAAAGTATAATATAATTTTCAAAAAGGTCCGTTGTTTCTTTCCTTGATAAAAAAAAATCATCAAAAATGAAAAATAAGTTTCGCACCCTTGCAATATTTAGATTCAGCAATTTTGAGGCTTGATCCGTTTATTTATCGCCGAAAGGGATTCCTCTTTGCGAATTAATAAAATAAATTGTTTGGAAAATCGTGTCGCGGCGCTTGATCGAAAATAAAAATTATTGCGACGCAGGTCGATTGCATAGTGGCGTCGGCGGGTGGCGTGGAAGAAGACCTGATAAAGTGTCTAGCGCCGACTTACATAGGAGAATTCGAGATGCAGGGAAGGCGCCTCAGGGAAAGAGGAATAAACAGAATAGGCAATCTCTTGGTTCCCAATGACAATTATTGCCTCTTCGAGGACTGGATAATGCCAAAACTCGATGCCATGATGACCGAACAAAAAGAAAAGGTTTTTTTTCCCTGATTTTTCCCCCTAACATTCGAAGATTCGCCGTTTAAAAAAATTACAAAAGCTTAAAAATCATTGCTACGATCTTTCCGAGCGCAGGCTAAATCATTTTTCCTTTTTTTTTCTTTTTTTTTTTTTCACATTTAACAAAACGCCGGATTTACATATTTTGAGATGTCTCGGTACAAACAAAAATTCGCTGAAGATATCTTCCATTCAAAAATACATAATAATTGTTCGATCTCGTTCGAATATTATAATAATTGTTCGAATTTTCGAAACGAGAATATCGTCCAAAATCCTGAATGGTAATCATTCGGAATTTTCCACAGTAAATCTCGAACGTTAATGAAAAATTATTATGGATTTTCAGTGGACAAGACAAACTATTCGCCGTTCTGTGCGAATCGATCATTATTAATTGTTTTCTGCGTTAAATATTACTTTTCGAATGAAACATTGAGCAAAAAAAAACGATAAATATGAAAAATCTAAAGTATAAATAAAAAAAAAAAAATTATTGGAATATCATTGAAGTTTTCAAGATTGAGAAAAATTCTGTAAATCTTGAGGAATGAAAACGCGCGTGTCATTCAGGGAACCGTATGGACTCCCTCGAAAGTCATAACGAGACTCGGCGAGGAGATTGACAATCCAGAATCGATATATTACTGGGCAGCGAAAAATAAAATTCCGGTCTTCAGTCCAGCCTTGACCGACGGCAGTCTCGGCGACATGATGTTCTTTCACTCTTACAGCAATCCCGGTTTGGTCATCGACATACTCTCCGGTACGCGATGAGTTTCTCTTCCGCTCCCTCCCTTTTTTTTTTCTTCAATTTACCTCGGAAAGGGCTTGGAAAAAATAAAAAACAAAAATTAGGAGTTATTAATCGTGAAGATGAATTTTTTCCTGTAGATCTCAGGCGCTTGAACACAATGGCGATGAAAGCCGTTAATTCGGGGATGATAATCGTCGGTGGTGGTCTCGTTAAGCATCATATTTGCAACGCTAATTTAATGGTGAGACGAGGAAAAAATAAAAATAAAAAAGAAAGAATTGAAATTTTCACTAATTTGCCTAGAAAAAAATTGTGGTTCTTGGAGAGTTGCAAGGTAAAATTATTATTCCCCAGAGAAACGGGGCTGATTTCGCGGTTTTCTTGAATACCGCTTCGGAATTCGACGGTAGCGACAGCGGTGCGCGCCCCGACGAAGCGATATCCTGGGGCAAAATTCGAAAAGACGCCGCGCCCGTCAAGGTCTCTCATATATTCGTATCTAACCTCTAAAAAAAAAAAAAAAAACCGAAACGTCCATTAAAAATACGTTTTCTTTTTTTTTTTTTTGTCTTCCCCGACAGATTTACGCCGAAGCGTCACTCGTCTTTCCACTTCTCGTGGGCGAAACTTTTGCCCGCGAGTATCATTCCTCGCGAGAACGTACGGTATCGGATGTTTAGGAAAAATCGAAATAAATACGTTTTAAGATTGAAATAAACATGAAAAAATGCGTGTGTCCTTTTATTTTACCCGAAAACCGTCATGAAAATTGCGAATTGCATCGGAGCGGAGAAGCGCCGAGGAAGATACAAGAATATATATCCTCTGTCGTTGTCTATCTTTCCGTGTGTCAAACTGAATGGAAATGTTTTTTAAATCTTCTAATTATATGAAGAAAACAAATTTTATGCGTCAGCGAACCCTTTGACTGCGGTCGACAATGTTTTGGTTCCGTATTTCCAACAGTTCGTACGTATTTCAAGCGCGGACTCCGCTAGCAGGGAAAAAATATACGAGTTGCAATGAGCTTGTTTCAATATGTTCGCGAAAAATAATAACTTTGCATAACTAAATTTAGCGCATCGACTCTGCGTATCATGGATCCGAGCATAGTTTTCCAACGCAAACACGATATCTTCCTTTATAGCTTTTTATTAATGCTATTCAGACGTACACTGACTTCGTTGCATATCCCTACCGCGGTGCGTGGCAATAACGAAAAAGAAAAAAATGTAAAAGGCTAAAGCCATATGAATGTGAGGCATTCCACATCAACATGACCACTTCAAAACCTTAATATTTTGAATTTTTCTGCAATCGACATATCTCTAAAACAAAAATATTGATATGTATTAAATTTATGGTGGCATTGATAGGGGTGAAATTGCAGGAAAATGCGATTTTTGCTTGTTTTTTCTCCCTGATTTTATTACATGGAAATAGTGTGTCGGAGCGAAAAATTCCTAAGAATCAATTTTGTTGTGTTTGTTGCAAGGCGATAACGAGAAAAAATTTTAGAAGGCAAGATTTTACATTTTTCATTGAAAAAAACCTATTGAAAAAACAAAAATCGATTTTTCGACGATTATGATAGTTTAAAAAAATTTGAAATAAAAATGTTATATAATGCGAGTATATTTCTCAATATTTATTTACAAAATATTCGCAAATATATTGAGAAATATACTCGCATTATATAACATTTTTATTTCAAATTTTGCGTAAAATTTTTTTTCCAATTTTCTTTTTTTTTGCTGAGCCTTTGGATTGAATTTTCGCATCTGGAAAGAGACGTATGCCTTTTGAAAAAAATTCGAGGAATTCAAAAAAAAAATATTTCAAATGTTTTAAAACTGTCATAATCGTCCAAAAATCGATTTTTATTTTTTAAATAGGTTTTTTTTTTCATGAAAAATGTAAAATCTTGCCTGCTACAATTTTTTTTTCGTTATCCTTGCAACAAACACGACAAAATTGATTCTTAGCAATTTTTCGCTCCGACACGCTATTTCCATGTAATAAAATCAGGGAGAAAAAACAAGCAAAAATCGCATTTTTCTGTAATTTCACCCCTATCAATGCCACCATAAATTTAATACATATCAATATTTTTGTTTTAAAGAGTACTATAGCATATGTCGATTGCAGAAAAATTCAAGTTTGAAGTGGTCATGTTGATGTGGAATGCCTCATGTATTAAAATAAGAAACCAACGCATGATTTTGTAATAAAAGTAATTAATACAGATTCAATTATTAATAGTTTTACGTTTTCATTGTAAAGATTGGTTTTTCGTACATCGAAGCGCAAAACTTCTGGAGTTAATGAAAATTGCGACTCGCTCATTTCCACGCTCACCATGGAGGTAGAGCAAATTTGAGCGCATTTTTTTTTCAATTAAGTACTATCCCCTGTAGTCTCAAATATACTATTCAATTACTGTTAATAGATTTACTTTTGCAATCAAGATTTTACTATGGTATCCATATGTGGGATTCGAAATATTCGCGCGACTATCCATTAGCGCAGGTGAACCCCCTATCGGCGAATCCCTGCATTCGTCACATTTTCGCGATAACAGCGCCACTATTTGTGCTATCTAGGTGGATTTTCCAATAAATTATAACCCCTAAATAATTATGGACAATTTTCGCTACTCCAGTATGCGGACTTTTGAAGTAATCCACGAGCATCATCCAGAAAAAATCTAAATTTTCATAAAACCTGAAAGTTTGTATCGCAAAATTTCAGCTCGATATGTAAATACATATCAAATTGGGTGTCACGTGACGTCTTTGATTGGTTGTCGCGCTCGCCATGCTGCATTGCGTTTGGCGCTCAATTCAAATTGATTCAATGACCGACACGTTGTGTTCGCATTCATTAGACCGTGATGGCACATAACTATTTAAAAAAATCAGATAAATGTAACAGTAATTTTGTTGCAAGTAAAGCTCTAGATGTATATATGACGATTTAAAGAGTTATCGAAATATTTGATTATAACGACACGAGAATGAGACACGGGTCATGGGGAGCGCGCGATTTGATTCTTTTTATGAAAAAATTCAACGATCGCATTTGCATTTTCAATAACAACTATATGCAGTAAAGATAAATGTTTATTTTACATTTCCAAGTTTCGTTCCAGGCACCCCTATCATACACAGACACGAACGCGCGTTCGAATACTTTTTTCTAATCATATATTTTCAATTTTCTGCACATTTTTAAGTATTCTTGCTACATGAAGATCTTTCAGATAGCAAACTCATTTGTTTTACCGAAAGATTAAAGAATTTCGCTAATTCAAAAAAATAAAAATAAATAAAACTGCTACTTCAATCTGCCTTTAAAAAATTACACGTAACTATAGATCGAGACTCGATGGGATAAAAATTTCTGTACAAAAAATTTCATTAAAAAATTTTATAATACCAGCAATGAAATTACTGAATACAATCGCACGTTGATAGTGGAAAATTCGAAATTTCAGGTTTTGAAATTTAATTCAAAAAAATTTCATCATGCACATCTGCGATCATGGTCCCTTCGAGGTAATCCCTTTAAGATTTTAGATAAAATCAGCTCGCTAAAAGTCCAATTGAAAAATGTACTTACTCCAATGCTGGAGAAGTTATTCGTCTAAAAATGAATTTGTTCGCGTAATTATGAAGTTTCGATGGATCAATTAAAAAAAAAAAGTAAGGTCCCGGAATATGTTTGGCAAAGAAATTTCACATTAATCATCAGCCAGTTTACGATCTAATTGCTCAATTGACAGCCCTATGCTACGGGTATTGCAGTAATTCGTGCGAATTTGAAGTAATTAACAATATGAAAACTGTTCACCCCTATTATTTCTCATACGCGATGAAATTATATTAATTATCAAAATCAAAAAATGAAAAAAAAAAAGCTGTGTAATCAGACGATAAATTTATTACAAGACTTCCAACAGTTTTGCGGCAAGACACGGTGAAATTATTCAACGGACTGGTCAAACAGACGACGAAAAATCAAAATTACTTTTAAAAAAAATTTAATTCAACTGCTGAAAAGTCATCTTTCGCGGTAATTAATAAATTCTGACAGCTATACTTTCACGTTTTATCAAGTTTTATAGCTTTTTCCAATGATTTTATTGCCAAAACGGTCGATCAAACGACTAATCTGCCACAAAAAGTCTTACCTTCAATTTTTCGTACGTGCGTTTGGACTTTATCCCAGCCAAAGGGCCAAATGATTTAATTAAATACGTATACGTTAGCTGAGGCATTTTCGAGTTGAAATTTTTCGAGTATATACAAAGGAAGATCTAACGCACTCTTTTTAAGATACAAAAACCTGTTTTTTGCCCATGTGGATGCTGAGATATACGAACTCAAAGTTGAGTCATCCGAAAGATCCTTCCATCGTTTTTTCACTCTTTACAATTTTTTCGAAATTTCCCACACGCATTAGTAATAAACTTATCTGTACGTGTTGTAAAATTTCAAAGAGTCTGACCATTCCATTCTTTTCACGATAATCTACTTCAATACAGACTGCTACTACTTCCCATAATTCTCTTGTACTCGATACGATCAAAATATTGCTTCACATCGTACTGCTTTCATTAAAAAAAAAATTATTTTTATTCCTAACAGTTTTCTTCGGTAAAAGTACAAGTCACATTGGCAACTAAGTTTGCAGTAAATAAAAATCCGAAAAAGATCATTTCTATATGCTGTACACTATTAAAGTTTAAGCATATACTTGGACGCATCTTTTTAGCCCTCTTCGGATCCTAAATTCATATTGGTTAGCCTTTAAATGAGATATTCGCGATTTTGCAGAATTTTCTATTTATAAATCTCCAAAGTTTATCGAAAATTGTGCCATTTTTCCGAGACTGCTGATGAAAAAAAAAAAAAAAAAAACGATGCAATTGTATCAATCATCATGATTGAAAAGCGAAGGGGGGGTGCGCTGTGAGTAGCCAGAGGGTGGCTTCGCGTTTTTCTAGCCTCCATGCCACCCTCTTCTCTAGCCCTCCCGGTCACCCGTCGGACGCGCAGAGCAATTTTTTGCGCTTGCGTCCTGGACAAGTGTTGCACGGAGCTTTGGGGGCAAGGGGATTGGTTTCGGCAAAGATCCGCGAGGGGTTGTTTCGACATTGCGGGGGGGAAGAACGTCGTTTGTCAGTCGTTTCCCGTAAGCCCGCGCACGCGGACGGGCGTGAGATTAAAAAAAAAAAAAAAAAAAAGAAACCATCCCTTCCTCCCGCTCGCCCTTATCAACCCCTTTTGTCGTCTGTCGTGATGATCGAAATTCTGGTCTCCCGTGGCGAACAACGAAATACGATAAATCGTTGCACGTAAAACCGTTTTTTGTTTGTTCGTTTACGCACGTTTTGTTTATACATCCAGCACCGCGGAAGTCGAACGAGTTTTCCCCTCTGCAAAAAACAACCGCCTCCCCCCCCCCCCCCCCCACTGTGCTCTCTTCGTTCTTCATCAATCCTCGTCGAGTCAAACGCAAACTTCCTTTTTCCCCTTTTTTTTTTGCTATTGTTGTTGTTGTTTTACTCGAAAGCTCTGAAATCGTGTTCCAGATTTTTGCCAACTAATCACACCCTCGTTACGCGTTAATCGTTGAAAAATTCCTCCCTCCGGGAAAGTTTGCGTCGTCGTACACATACACGTCAGTTCTGTTCAAACGTTCACGAAAATTTCGTTTTTGTTTTTTTTTTAATTGAAACAAACAAAAAATTACCATCAACAAGTTGGAATAAAAAAAATTTCGGTGGTCGGCATGAACGATGATGGACGTGGAGGAGACGAACACGGCCTCCACAGCGAGCTCTTCACCGAGACCCTCCAGCCCAGCTGCGGACTCGACTTTCATCAGGTAAAACTCAGGCTCCATCTTTCACCTTATTTTTCTGCTTTTTATTTTCGAATTTCCATCGCTTTATCCTGAGAAACTGTCTTGCCTCACTGTGATTTGTTCGACAAACAATATGCGCGCTGAATGAGAAAAGAAAAAAATGAGCAAAAAAAAAAAAATTCGCTCCAGCACTCTCGACCGTTTAAGCGCGATTTAATAACGAAAGTTTAAGTTCGCGAAGGACCTTCGTACCGGAAAGCTCCCAAGGTGCGCTTTGAAAACTTTTTTTTTTCCCCCCTAGTTCGGAAAACTTTCAACTTTTAACGAAGTGCATTTTTATTTTATTTTTTTTTAATTTATTTTACCGCCTTGGGAACGATGCGTCATGTTTCGAATGATTTATTACTTACGCTTTTGTAAATATATTGAATTTTTAATTGTAGAGAAGTAATCATGGTGTAAATTTGTAAATGGAATTCGAGGAACTTTTGTTTTTTTTTTTTTTAAAGTTGCTCTGAAAATAAATCACGGACGTGTATATCATATTAAACGGGAGACCATTTTTTCTAATTAATTTTCATTTGTCGATATTGTTCGTTTCAGTATAATGGAAAGTATAAATAAAAAATCAACAACTGAAAAATTATTCACGGTGTTTTGTCGGTACTGCATTATGTGATTATGCCAATCGTGAAATGTTTGAAAAAATATTTACTTTTTTTTCGTGTTGAACGTGTCAGTTTTAGGAATTTGGCAAAATGAAAAATTGAGGGCGTTTTGATTCTTCATGGAGAAAGCTTTTTTACGAATTTTTCAACTTTTTAATCAATTTCGACCTTAACACAAGTTCAAAAACAAAAAAAAATGATTAGCATTAATTTTATCGTAACAGTCACATTATTTTGTTAGACTTGACAAACCCAAATGTTATTACGAACAATAATTTGCTGTAATATTTTATCAAACGAATGACACAAATTCTGTCTTACGTAACGATAAGCTCAAGCGATTTCGCGGATTGTAATTATTGTTGTTCATATTTTTTTTTTTTAATTCGTAATTCGAAAAATGAATAAATTGTTACGGCAGAGTTATGGCTATAGACATATTATATAACATTGAGACTGTTCGGAGTGCTCTGTATACGAGCCCTGTGTTAAATAATTCAAGTCTTAAGTGCACCTCCCGTCTGGCTTTCGAGCTTTTTTTTTTTTTTTTTTTCGTCCGGACAATTAAAAATTTAAGTACTGAGACAAGAGGTGCCTCGCGAATCTGACATACAACACACACGTACACAAATACCGGTGTTCTCATACCCATGTACCATTCGATTTCCCCGAGGATTCTGACTCTGGATCGATTCCCTTTTTCCCTCTCTTCACATTCTCTCGCTCTCTCTCTCTCTCTCTCTCTCTCTCTCTCTCTCTCTCTCTCTCTCTCTCTGTCTCTATCTCTTGACTGTAACTTTCCTAATGGTAGACGTTAAGGACCCTTAACAGTTGATCTAATTTGTTTTTTTTTTTCAATAAATGCCAATTATCCCAATTATTTTTCAATTAAATGCCAATTTGTTTTTCAATTATGCTATTTTTTATATAAAAATGTGCCCTTCAGGATTCTAAAATATATAGTATAATATGTTGCATGAATTGAGTCGAATTGAGTCAATTAATCAATCACTGAGTTCATTGAATCAATAAAAGAAGAATAATTTTATTCATCCGTCTGTAGAATCAGTTAAATAGATTTCGCTAACTATCGCTGCACTTGACTTGCACTTTTATCCAATCGATCGAAATTTATTTTCATAATTAATCAATTAACTCACCTACTTGGCGTGATACATATACATTTCTAAAAAAAAAAAAAAAAAAAAAAAAATTACACGTAACATTTTGATGGATAATGTAAGCGCAAAATATCCTTAACCTATATTCTTTTTCAACGCATACATCGAGTAATAAAAAAGTTAGGATTGACTTGAAAATTGGTATTTGAAATCTGAAATAGTTTACAAAAAGTCTTCCCAACCAGTGCCGCAAAATATGAAGTTAAAAAAAAAAAAAATTTCGCGAGATCGACGTAAGAAAGTGGCTGGATTGATGGAGACCTCGTGTCTGACGTAATTATATTTATCAATCGTATATATCACGGGAATTGAACTGGATGGCTCGTACGTTCAATAAAAAGTTTCGTCGATAAGATATCTTCGTCCTGAGATATTTTCGTATACAATACATCACGACCTACTCTCTCACACACAATATCTGCATGATTCAAAAAATCTATTCCGGTACGTCTCTCATCTTCTCGTAGATATCCCCACCTGCATGTATCAGCCGATAAGGTTTATTTTTTCGTTGATCACGAAAAAAGTTTCGTCCAGAACAGCGTCGATTGTTCGGAGTGTACATGTGCAAATGGTTGGGCAAATATATACGTGACATTAATGGGCAGTTAACCTTTTTCACAAAGTAGCCTTGAATAATGAAAACAAGCCAGGTGCCAAATTAAATTTCATCACATATTAAGATAATACCATGAGGAACAGGAAACGATGATTTTTTTAAGAGAAACTTTCCTGCAGTCGACAGACATCTTTAATCTCTATAACTATTTTTATGCAGTTAAATACATTCCCGAATTAGGATGTATGAATATTTAAAAAAATGAAGGTTGGATTTCAGTGTGAGAGAGTCGTTCCGGGAGAGCTGTTTTCTCGTAGTTTTTTTTTCGAAAGGTTTGTCCGGAGAGAGTTGTTTTCCGGTAGGGTTGTTTTTCGGGAGATTTTTCCGGATTAAATTGTTTCCTGGTAGAGTTATTCATCGGGAGAGTTTTCAAGAGATAACTGTTTTCTAGAAAGGTTGTCCTTATTCAAGAGAGTTGTCCAAAGAGGGCTGTTTTCTGTTAGAGTTGTTCTTCGGAAAAGTTGTCCGGAGAGAGCTGATTTCTGGTAGAGTTTATATTCGACAGAGTTGTCCGGAAAGAGCTTTTTTCTGGTAGAATTGTCCTTCGAGAAAGTTATCCACAAAGAGAAAGAGAGAGAGAGAGAGGGGGAGAACGTTTTCTGGTAGCGTTGTTCTTCGGGAGAGTTTTCTGAAAACAGCTTTTTTTGTAGTGTTGTAACGAGTAACGAGAGAGAGCTGTTTTCTGGTAGCGTTGTTCGCCCAGAGAGTCACGTCCGGGAGAGTTGTAACTCCGTACATCCTGAACTACCGTCTTAAAATATACTTTGATGTTGACATACGATAACAAATCATCGAAGGTGGAAATTTGCACATCTACAATTGGAGGGGGACGCTCTCTAAGCCTTAACCAGAAATATCGTATCCCATGACTATTCTGAAGTTCGACAATGCCGCCCAAAACAGTCGTTAAATTAAGGATGTATGAGCACAAGGTGGCGGGAAATAAGCGAAAACGTGGGTGCGGGTGAGCGCGGTGAGCGAGGGGCACGCATGAAACAAGAGAGAGTCGGACCGCTCTTTATACGACCCACGCGAAAAATTTCCTTAAAATCGATAATTGTATGTCAAAAGGTTCGTTAACCCCCATTTTTTATGGAACGTATGTAATCGTGATAGTTTTCTGAACATTTAACAGTTTTAATATCGATCGTATCTGATCGTGAAAGATACGAATTTCTGTTTCAAAGTCAGCCCAGAATTCGTATATGGCGTGGGATAAATATCTTGATTTCACGAATTAATTACTCGCGTAAAGAGTCGTTGACCCACTTTGAAATTTTGCAGGTTTTATCCTATAAACTTCTGCTACACCATATAAAAAATTCAGATTTTTATATGACCGTGAAGCTAGTGCTCATACATCCTTAAAGAACAACCCTCAATGGCCATTGATATGAAAAATGAGTATACACGTGTATTCGAGTACGAATCAAACAGCTCGGTTCTCTCGTATTGGATCATCGGGCATAAAACCTATTTGAGGATAATAATTATCGACGAAACTTGGATTGGCCGCGAATGTTATATACGCTTCATATCAATCTTTCGGGATGGTCGAAGGAGAAAGAGTGAGAGAAAGTACGAACATTTCTTTATATATCCAGCTTTATCTATTTCTCTCTCCTTCTCACTTTTCCTATATATCTATCTCTATCACGATGTGTTACGGGGGATTCAAAATAGGATATCTATTCATAGACGACACGAATCTGCTACTCGATACGGACCGCGACGTCGGCTGCATCGGCAGCTTCAAATTGTGTAGCGATAGGTATGGAGCATTATGGATGCTACGTATACATGCTAGGAGAGAGAAAGCGAGAGAAAGAGACAGAGAGAGAGGGAGAGAGAAAGAGAGAGAAAGAGAGAAGAGAAGTCGAGCTGAGTACTAAGTATAAAGCTTGTAACCTCGATGAGGACGAAGATCGATAGCGCATCTTCGATATGACTATCTCTCGTTCTCTCTCTCGTTCTCTCTCTCTCTCTCTCTCTCTCTCTCTCTCTCTCTCTCTCTCTCTCTCTCTCTCTCTCTCTCTCTCTCTCTCTCTCTCTCTCTCTCTCTCTCTCTCTCTCTCTCTCTCTCTCTCTCTCTCTCTCTCTCTCTCTCTCTCTCTCTCTCTCTCTCTCTCTCTCTCTCTCTCTCTCTCTCTCTCTCTCTCTCTCTCTCTCTTTCTCTCAGTGAATACAGGGAGATAGAAAAAAGGAATGCACACGCATATACGTATACATATATATGAAATTTCGATTGACAATATTGATTATTGTCTGAGATCACTTTCGTAGTCTGAAAATTAATGAAAAATTGAAAAATGACTTTACGAAAAAAATCCCGTCATCATTATAAGTCGCATAGATAATAGTAATTAGTAGCCTTGCGTCAGTGTATGCAGAATTTATTAGGACAGTGGTCCTTTAAAAATTTTCATGATAATCGGTGAAAAATGAAGGAAACACTTTCCCGAACATGTCACATGACTATAAAATAAATATCGGAGACCTGTCAGTCAATCCAGAGCTTCATCTCATCAAAATGTCAATCTCCCGCGGTAATCCTCGTGTGCGAAACTACTATTAATTTTATTGAGAAATTTGGATATTCTTTCCAATTTGAACGGTAATTCTGATAAAGTTATTTTAATAAATATTACAAACATTATTGAAAAGAAGTTTGGTCGCGGGTTTTTTAAGATAATTTTTGTATCGAAATATACGCGAGGCTGCTTTTTTTTTTTTGACTATTTCTTGCACTATTTACTACAATATGGTTTATCTTATTTTTCATTACGAGAAACTTGATAATTATTGGAGGATTATTCGTGATTATGCATTTAAAATATTTTTTCAGTTTTCCTCCTTTCTTTGGTTAATTATAAAATTTTAATTTTGTTACTTTATCCGTATAGGCCAATAGAGCCGCTTGGCTATGTTTCGTTATTTTATTGATTCGCATCATTCATTATTTTTTAATTATCAATCGACGTTGTTCATTCATATTTTTTTTTCCTGCTCTTTGTTTGAATATTTTTTTGTTCGCGTTATACGAATACTCAACGGGAGTACGATTTTCGTTTCGGTATTTAAAAAAAAAAGTCATTTTCTCGATTCTCACTTTACGTGTGTAATAAATATTTAATATTATTTTTATTTATTTATTAAATTTATTTATTTATTAAATATTTATTATTTATTTATTAAATATTAATATTATTTAATAAACGTTCAATATTATTAATTATTTCACCTCATTTTTTTCGTACACGTTTTGCCGATGAATTTATAAAATAAAATTTGAAAAAAAAAAAACTTGAAGAAATAAAAAGTTCTCGGTAAGTGCTCTATTATGTTACGGCGTGTATGAAGAATCGTGAAAAGGTTCGTCGAAAACATTATTCAGGGTATAAAGTTTTTAATATTTCGCTGTTATTCTCATGTATAGTCGGCAAAAGAAAAAAAAAAAGTTTTTAATATCGAATTTTCGTTGTACAGAATTGCTGTGCATAAAGCGCACGGAGAATCTCTCGCACACTGGAGGAGAAATAATTAAAAAGTCGTGAGAGTATAATTGGATGGCGAATTTAAATTAACGTCTCTATGTACGAGAGAGTCTCCTACCGGCGATATGTAAACTCGAATATGCACACATATGTATAATATGGGACATTCGAGACGAAAATCGAATGACCCGTGGCGTATTTTTTCTTTCCTCGAATCGTTTGTTAATAATCTTTTTTTTCAAAAAATAAAAAAAAAACCCAATTCTTTATTTATTTTACATGCTAAGTAAGTGCTATCGTAAGTGCTATTGTGCTATTGTAAGTGCTAAGTAAAAATGGTGAACGATTGACAATTTTTCTGACATTTTTACCGTTTCATTCTAGAAAAAAAAAAAAAACATTGGCCATCTTTTTGAAAATACTAATTGCTCCAGAAATTCGTGTCACGATTAAAATCTATTCTCCTAATTGTTTATTTTTTCAAATTTTCGTTATTCGATATTAGAAAAAAAAAAAAATTGTTTTATGCTGCAAAAAAGGATTCAAAGTGATTTTCGAATCGAAAATCGAAAGATTTTTATTCAACCATGACCTTTTGCAGTAAAAAAACTGCAGAAAAATCGATTGAATCTAACAGTGATCAGGCGATATATTCTCGTCGATAACGATATCAAAGGAATTCGCCGAAAGATCCGTAGATCGTTGAATTTCATTGTCAGATTTTCAGGGACCCACGTCGATTTAGCTCGGAATGTCCCATGCGCGTGTACTTCGCACACACAGAGGAAGGATCGTAATGTGAGGGGGATCGTGTAAATATATTTGTATACGCATGGCAAAATGGAGTAGCAAAGCGTGGTGGATTTCTCTCGCTAATTAATCATTATCCCAATTACTCGCTGTCCCATCCCAACAGTGCACTCGTTTCTTAATTGAACCTTTTTTACCCTTTTTTTTCCGTTTTTTCCCTAAAATCAGCATCCCTCGTATGGGATGTTTCGAAAAAAAAAAAAAAATTATTCCCGCCACGACAGAGTGGCATATTTATATATTGCATGTCGATGTAAAGAAGAAGAAGAAAAAAATGATAAAACTTTCGTGCCGTCGACGTTGACCCACTTTTCTTGTTCATCCAAATTATCGGGAAATTGTTGCTCCTCGAGCCTGTCTCATATAGTGACGAGAAATTCAAGAGTATTGAATTAACGAGGCTTTAATCGATGCTGGAAAAACTTTGGATTTGACTAAAAAAAAAAAATAAGCACTTATGACTAAAAACTTGATTCAATTTCGAGCGTTAATTATCAAAAACTTTTGATTTGATTCGGAGCGTTTATTCCAGTCTTCGAATTAACGATTTTTCTCTCTGGTTTTTACGTTTTTAAAAATATTTTTATCTACTATATTTTCCCTCGTACTCCGCAATTATTACATATATCTCACACATACGTACGCGGGGATCTATAAATCATCGTACAATTCTCGTCAAGGGAGCCGAGTAATTATTCATATATCCTGCGCGTCCTATTTTCCAATATAAACTCTCGTTTGCACGTTATGCGCGGTTTGACGGGTACACTTTCACATCCCTGCCTCGATTGAATCGAATAATTCTCAAACCCTGAAAGTAAAATATCGATATAATTATAGTATGTACAGGGTGTCCAATAGGAAGGTGTGAAAACTAATAAATTGGTATTTCGCAATAAATAAAGGAACCAGATCAGTGGAATTTTTTTTTAATAGAAGAGAGTTGTCATTTTTATTTTATGTCAATTTATTACAAAAAAACGATGTTTCCATAGAAAAAATTATATATTTAAGCAAATACTAAAAAAAATGTCAAAATCAATGATAAATATTTTCAAAATGTGAGCCATTTGAATCACCACATTAGAATTTTCAAAAAATGACGTAGAATATTGTGCAACGACGATTTGCTTATTTTTAAAGCTTGAGCGGCTTTACGGATTGAAGACTGAGGATTTTGTTCAAAATAGTCTTTAACTGCTTTAATCGTTTCCTCTGTAGTTACCGAGGTGGAAGGGCCTGACAAATCTTTTCTACGGTCCTGTAATGTTCCGTACTCTTTAAAATTATCGATTACTCTGCAAACGGAAAAAAAAATAGTTACAATCTAAAAAATTTTGAAACATCAGATCTTTAGATCTGATTGTTCATAAACCTTGATATAAAAAATATTCAATTCTTACCTTCTAAAAGTAGTTTCGCTTCTGACTTTTTTACTTCCATACTTCGTACGAAAGCCTCTGAACGCTTCACTATAAATTTTCCCTCTTGAATAATAACATTCAATGAGAAAAACTTTTTCTTCGATAGTTAGCTCACTCATTTTTAAGAAGACTGTCCGCTTTCTACCACAGCTAGAATATAACTGACAGGTCTCAGGTACAAATTTCTGAAACGCAGGGTTCTTTACAATGTTAGAGAGGGAGGGGAGATTCGATTAGTTTTCACACATTCCTATTGGACACCCTGTATAAATGCATACGTACAAGGGAGTTCGCTATTGGTATTGCACACGTATGTTTACCATGTAACTCTGGCAATAAATACAAATATTTGTCGAGTACTGAGCTTACGTTCGTTGCCGAATTGAGTGATCGATTACTCTTTTTCTCTTTTACTCTCTCTCTCTCTCTCTCTCTCTCTCTCTCTCTCTCTCTCTCTCTCTTCCCCTCCATATGCATGAAAGGACGAAAATTCAATTAATACAGCGCGTGACATTTCCCAAGCTTAAAAAATTCAATTTTCCCACCGGCAAAGACCCCTCCTCTCGTGGTATGTCAAGGAGCATTTCAAATTTTCATAGAACCGTTCTATTCACAGCATCCCTCTGATCCGTTCATCACCTGTAAGGGAAATCCGGTGCATCTCGGACGGTTATTCGTGACAAATCTTGGTTAACTCTTCTCTGACAAATCAGAACTCTGAAAATTCGATCCTGGAAATTTTGGCCTTCCGCCGGAAATTCATCCCGTTGCGATTGCTCTCGATTGCGAATCCATTAATCATAATGTTCTTAATTTCGCGAATAATTCAATAACTCTCGCTTCACTATTGATCAAATTTATCGCACGTAATTCATTATAAATTACGTATAGAATAACAATGAAATGAAAATATATAACTCGATCTTCGCTGATCCGGCATAACCGCGGAAGGACGATAAAAAAAAAAATTCATTAAAATGTCAATTAACGAACTGTATGAGGATAGAACTGAATAATTGGGGTATCAGTCAAATCCAGATCGAATTTGGATATTTTGTTCGAATGATCCTGCATGTAACATTCAACAGTTGACTCGTAAATTTGTTTATAAATTTACTCGATGCTTCATTCAATTCCATAAAAATAAAAATAAATGAATGCGTAGATATCGGTCCGAGGCACAGCGAATCTCACCTACTGTTCGCTTTTTTTTTTATTAAATCCTCGATCAGCATTTATTTTCATCTCCGCGATTTTTATTCTTCAATTTTTATTCATCTTGGATTCACGCGATTTTTTCCCATTTCTCCATGTTCACGTAGACGCGTTAACCTTCACCGAACGTGTGGCACTTCTCTCTCGTAGCCGCCACCTCCAACCCCTTTGCCGAAACTCCCGGAGCCGAAAACTGGGTCAGACCGAGCGCGAGATCGCGGGGTTGGTAGGACTTTCTTCATTGCAAGGCAAAGCGATTCACCACACTGATATATATATATATATATATGTAGAATCGTGAATGGGGCAACCAAAGGACCTTGTCATGCAGGGGGATGGAACGAGAGGGATTGCGATCGAGGGAACGGCAAAACGAGGAAGACATAACTTGCTGATAGATGTGACTTGGGGGGTGATTTTGACGCCGCGGCGCTCGAACCACACGCGATTCAAAGAGTCTCTTTTCCTCACGAGGGGCTGGAGGGTGAATTGTACCGTGAAGAGGGGCGCGACTGCGGTATCGGCAGTACAAACGATAATGCTTATATATATGCTCGAGAAAATTTTATTCACTAATATATCCATATATATATGAGACGTTCCCGAATACTGCAAGCGCTTGAATTTTTCGAGGTCGCCCAAATATTCCATTGTCGAATGAGATTGAAGGGCTATCTGGTTGCAAAAAAAAAAAAAAAATCTATAAAGGTTTAATGAAAAATCTAGGAATTTGAATTCGCTCGGTTTTTTTTAAACTAAAAATCATGGAAAATAAAAAAATTATGAGTCAAATCCCTGAGGTTGTGGTTCAGGGATCTGTAGGTTTGGCCTCAAATACCCCACTTATACATACATTATATAGGCATGCGTCTATCTGTATGGTAAAGGATCTCTTGGACCACTCAACGAGAACTGATTTATAATTAATCTTTCCATTTCAGCGTGAAGCAAGAGCCGAACACGGAGGAGCCAAACAGCCCTCTCGAGGCCAACAGTCCTGGCTCCATCCTTCGCAACAACGGTGAGCTTTCGTATTCACTAAAAATTCCACATCCACGAGGAAAAAAATAAAATATGTACCCATATATTGTACAATGCGAAAATTCGTCCTCGTGAAAGTTTCAACAGGCATGATGGAACCGAGTTTATTCTAAGAGCACAAAAAAGTATACAAAACAAAAAAGATTTTACAATTTTTAACAACTCCCGGCTGCCCACCGGGCAAAAATATGGGAATTATGCAATTCACAGTGATCCAGCTGATTTCGACGATTTCTCTGTGCAGTATGTTTGGGGAAATGGGCAAAAAATTACTTGACCCAATTTCAAACATCGATTCTATAACCGACGGTCATTGTCTTTTTTGATTAATGATTACGAACAGGTGTACACTCGTAGAAATATCAGCGTTTCATGAAATACCCTGTTTTACATACCGAAGTAAACAAAAAAATATCGAAGTAACGCCGCGCCATAAATATATTCACTTTTATCATCTGCGATCTACTACACACCGCACCTTCCTCCTTTTCCATCATCGAGAATTCATGGCTGTGTTGTCATTAAAACCAATGCCCTTGATACTGACAGCATAACTGTTGAATTATGAAGTTATAAGTGAAGATGCCTCCCTACTCTAGTGAACATATCGATTTGTCATTTTATTATTAATTAATAATAATTAAATAGTTTGATATGTCAGCTTCATTAAGGATGTATGAGCACAAGGTGGCGGGAAATGAGCGGAAACGTGGGCGCGGGTGAGCGCGGCGAGCGAGGGGCACGCATGAAACAAGAGAGAGTCGGACCGCTCATTATGCGACACACGCGAAAAATTTCCTTAAAATCGATAATTGTATGTCAAAAGGTTCGTTAACCCCCAATTTTTATGGAACGTATGGAATCGTGATAGTTTTCTGGACATTTAACAGTTTCAATATTGATCGTATCTGATCGTGAAAGATACGAATTTCTGTTTCAAAGTTGCGTCAGTCCAGAATTCGTATATAGCGTGGGATAAATATCTTGATTTCACGAATTAATTACTCGCGTAAAGAGTCGTTGACCCACTTTGAAATTTTGCAGGTTTTATCATATACACTTCTGCTACACCATATAAAAAATTCAGATTTTTATATGATCGTGAAGCTAGTGCTCATCAATGATAATAATTATTATTGTACTAAAAGTATTATGAATTATTCAACTCTTTTTTTAAAGCATAAATTTATACGAATTTTTGTGAATATTTTTGCGCTTATAAATTTTTTTTTAATTTCTTCAATATAAAGTTTTAAAGATTTTTTAAAATTATTAACCAATATCGTAACTAAATTATCAATAAAATCCAAAATTCACCCCTGATGAAATTAGTAAGATAGTCCGTCCTTGTTCCTTTTTCACACGTGTAGATTCTACAGCATAATGTTATGGGGGTACATCGATGCGATCATATAGTGTCCTATTCTTGTCAATAATTTTGTTTTTCAAACGAAAAAAAAAACATTTCTTGAATTGAAGTTAAATCAATCAAGCTCTAATTAAGGTTAGGCTGCACAATGGAGTCCATTGATCTTCCGTGAGGGCATAAAACAAAACAAAAAATGAGAAAACGGCCGGTAACGGTCTGTTTCTTGGTCCAAAAAGGTTCACATCAACAAAAATATAAACATAAACTTGAACGGGGATATATAACGGAGATCGCAGGATCACTCTGCCCAGCTGTGAGCTTTCACTGTACGTATGTTCATAGCGCATTTACTGCCAACCCGATGTGCAGGAATAAAGCGATCGTGGTGCTATACGCGCAGGGAATGGTTAAGGGGGCGAGTTGGATCGATTCAAAAGCGGCAGCGAAGCGCCCCACCCTATTACGTTTTCTTCTTTGCCACGAGCGCCACAGATGGCCATACACCTGAAGGAGGCCTCTGCAGCCTCTGCAAGCACACCGGATACCAAAGGGGGTCACAGTTCCGGGGATTGAGAGGGCTTTTTCCTCAAACTCTTCTTCCCAGCTGGCATATTATCTCACCCCCTCTCTCCTCCCACGCACACACAAGCCAAAGTGGCTCATTTCTCCCGCTAAGTCTGAAACAGTTTACGGGGCTAGAGAAGCAAATCATCCCTCTCGCTGCGACCGGAAGTTACGCAGATAAATTGAAAGTTGCTTCGAGCATCGGAATTCGGATGCTGTTTCACCATAAAATATTAGCCGAAATTTTCTGCAATCGCTGCGGTGTTATTTATCAGTTCAAAATTATTTCATATCCGGCATAGCCAGTCTTGAAACGAATTCCAGTCAGTGAGCACCGAAACATCTACCTGAACTGAGAACTGAGAGAAATCTGGAGATTTGTAGCAACTGAAATACCACAACCAGGGAAGTTTATCACAGGCAAACATTTATTTAATAATATCAACAATTTTATTGTCACCGGATTTAAGTAAATTTGAGCCGTAACCTTTTTTTTATGTCGACAATTTTCCATTGCTAATTGTAGCTATATGAAAATATTAAACGCTTTATCGCTACTAGAACTATTGGCTCGGATTTAGTTAGTTGCGCCAACGTCCGCTATGTTGCGCATCCGTTCGAGATAGTTCTCACACGGGAAAGTCAGCTCCAGGTAGTATGTAAGCGAGTAAGTGAACCGAAATTGCATTACTCTGACTTCGGTCAAAAATACATTTGTTATATAACCACGAAGCTCTGAAGATTATTTTTGATACTTTCTGCTTTTCTACGGGGCAGTAAGAATTTCTGCTCCAATATTAGCAGCAGAATTTTTCCAAACAAATACGAAAAAATATGTATAAAAGAAACGACAATCGCAAACTAGGTCTTAATGGTCTCTTTGACAATTTAAACTATCTATATAGTTATATATTTTGTAGTCACCACGAAACAAAGTAACATTTGACAATACGATGTAACATCGTTGAAGGGATCACAATCGCGTAGGCATTCCAACTAAGAACCTGGTTCGATGGACGAACAAATAAAAAAAGAAATTGCTGAAACTACCTTATCCAGTTGTCTCATCTATATACAATTTGTTCTGGCAATTCAAAAAATGAAGTTGACATCTTTTTGAACCATAAATTTATGGTTCCTGTTATCATTATTTTTCTCTCATCAGTTCTCTCACACTGCTTGCACCTAATCCGTTCAAACGGTTGTCAAATCGTCAATTTTGCAAATTATCACTTAAAATTTTCACCGAATACTCATGAAACGTTGTTCTTTAAGAATATCCAATTGAAAAAAAAAAAAACGAATTTTTTAGGACTCGAGAAGCGAGGCCTTGATCATATCTGGTATATTTTATGTCCACCTCAGTCGGTGCACTGAGTCTCCCAGACCTGGCTCCTATAGGTTGCCTGTAACGATAGATCGGATCAAGATTTTTATACAGATTGTTTTCTCCAAAAAAAAGAATATGTGCTGTCAAGAAGACGCTTGCAATGTTCAAGTATATGCAAAATCGATAATTCGCCAAATGAATTCGTTTGAGCGGCATGAAGTTTTGTGTCAAGAAATGAACCGGAAATCAACAAAAACGATTCAATCCTTCAATCTTTCTGCAACAATTCATCAGCTCCATCGATAATTTCGATCGTATTGAAAAAGTAGAACAAACCTTTTTTTTTTTGTTGGCAATTAGCGAATGAAGAGCGTCCGTTATTGCTCCTTTGACCGTTTCTCCCGTACTTCGTGCCCGTACTCGCGCCCACCCTCTCCCTTGCTCATCTTTTTTTTTCCCCTTTCCGTAGCTACTTGTCGCGTAATTGAATTTCCCCATCCCTATTTTTTTCACCCGCTCTCCACTCTGGAAGTATTCGCAAAGCGAAAGAGAGGAGATGTCGAAAATCTGTGTCAAGGCACCCTCGCTCCCGCACAGCGCTCCTCGAGGGCAACGCGAGGGTGCATGACGCGCATATACATCCATTATATGTGTATATAAATTTACGTGTCTATATGTATGCGTATACAACGACCGAGAGATGCGGAGATGAGAATAAGAGCAGAGAATTTTCGCATGGGCCCTGAGAGGCTTCCGGGGTTTCACGATGAGATTTTTTGCTAGCTCCGAGAGGGACGATGAAAAGTAACCTTCGTAAAATCGCTCTCGACATTATCCACCTACCCTCTCTCCTTCGCTTCTTCTCGATCTGAGACGATTTTCTCTTCGTCAAGCTCGAGACTTCGATGTCGTCTCATGACAGAAGGTCGTTTTACGTTTAGTTTTCAATGTTATGGAAAAACTGATCCGGATAATCTCGTGCCCAGTATGTATACATATCCATTTTTCCGATAAGTCAACCCGATGTGCTTACACGTATGACGAGTGCCTGACAAACGAGAGGGCGTAACCCCAACGGTTTGATACTTGAAGTATAATATGGGTTAAGACCTTTTGTTCGACATCTGCCAATATGTACATACGATGTGGATACATAGGTTGCTTATACGTGCACTAAAGGGAGATATGCAACCGGTTTCCCAGGTTCATTACTCTGCAGAGAGCGCGCATCTCCTTTCCCGACAAGTGCTGTCCCGAGCTCGGATGATGCCGCGGTCTTTCTTTTCCTCTCTTTCATGTTATACATCGTTTCTCTCTCTCTCTCTCTCTCTCTCTCTTTATTGTCTCTCTGTGCTCTAACTTTTGCTTGATACCTAAAGTTAGATATCTGTTGCATGCATCCTACAGTCAGCGCATGCATGCGTGTATAAATTCAGAGGATCGATTTAATGGACAAAGATGTGAAACGACGACGCAGGGGCAAAAAATAGTTTAGATCTACGTAAGTCAAATCTAGATCCACATAGTTATTTTTTAGATCTACTCCGTTAGATCTACTTGGATCTCAGTAAATTTACTGAGATTTAAGATGATAAACGTAGATGGAACAAGCAAAAGTGTTCGAATATAATATCAGGTCGATTCGAATGTACGCAAATCTACCGTTATATACGGAGGTCTAGGTAGATCTACGATTTGTCAAAATTTAGATTTACGTAGACCAAATTTGTTTCTAAAAAATAACTGCGCGTGGATCTAAATTAGATATGTTTTTCCGGGCAGGTATGAGCTAGCCACTCCTGGCATATCATTCTCGATATCGAGATATCAAAATGGTACGATGTTGGAATCTTGAAAATTTCTTTTCATTTTCCCCATTGTATAATAAAGAGCGAATAAACTGAAAATCGGAGTGGTTAAGCCGTCCGATCCAAAGGAGCCCATCGTAGGTTGTGCTATAGAAAATGATACATCAGTTTTCCATTTTCATTTTAGACATTCTCGTTGCGTAAATCTTGTATTTACGGACATCCTGGTTGCAAGAATTCTGTATAGTTGCAGATATCCTGAGTCATAGCGAAGATTCTCAAAATTTTCTATGTGTGCATGAATCTATGAGGTATGCCACATGATTCGGAACATAACGTCTAGCCACCAAAATTCTTGTGACTCATCAACGTGGATGGAACAAATGAAATTGCAATAACCCTTTGGTATCCATGGTAATTTAATGACAACGTGAAAAAATGGATTGAACCTTCAAACATGAAATTCAACCCAGCGTAAAACCATTGCCTGACCAACATAGAAAATGATACCAATGTGTCGTTATCGGAGTCCACTCCTTCCTCCAATCCACTCCGTGCATCCGTACAAATTATTTCTAACGGTGGGGGAGATCGTTCATATCTTGTTATCTTCGTGTGATTCTCAAGTGTTAGCTTCAATGAAGAAATTCAGTCCAAGGATTTTTTCCTCTAACCTTAACCCTTTTCCATCCTTTTTTCGTATCCATCCCTCGCAGATTGCATGACTCTTCAAAATGTCCCCAACCATAAATCGTCCAGGATATTCCATATATTCTAGATAGCTACGCATACGTTTTCGTTCTTCAGCCACTTTTCCTTTCGGTTGGAGAAAAACAATTAGAAGTGGAAAGTGGAGTAGTGTAGTTCGACGAATTCGCAATGTTGAATTTGGGACAACTTTCCCACGGTTCGTCGTCAAATGTTGAAGAAAAAAAGCATCCCCTGTGGTTCACCTTGGGAGTGAGAACATCCAAGAGAGAGAGAGAGAGAGAGAGAGAGAGAGAGAGATGGATAAGGAGGGAAGGCGATACGAAGACTGTCGCACACACATATACGAGTCATGCACAGACTCGGGAGAGAAAGAGAATCAGAAATTTAACTTACGGAGACAGAGCTTCGTGCAAATTCTGTTTTAGCTCAGAGCTGGGGAGCTGCATCTGGCGAGCTGGTACAGGATAACTAACGTTCGCGTCGTCATCTTGGTCGTGGTCGTCGCGCGCGAGACTCGAGCGTCCATTCGGACCTGCTCGGCACTTCTCGGTCAATGAACTATCGTTGCTGGTGAACCCAGTTGGTCCACTCGCCCCTCCCGCTCCTCTCCACCTTCCTCCGCACATTCTCTCTTGCTCTTGCTTACTTGCTTCAGTTTTCTCGATCAGCCAGAGCTATATAGCGCCTACAGTGTCGCTCTTCTCCTTATAGTCTTCTCTCAATCCCCCCCCCCCCCCCCTCACCTCGATCATCAATCCATCGGGATTCTCCGTTCACCAGGGAGAAAGACGAAGAGGTGTACATCGTTTGTCCCCTCTCTGGATCCCGGCCCCCTTTACCCCTCCCTGGCGATTCTAAGTTCACTTAATTCTCCGTCTCTCCCTCCACCCTGTGCACGCAGTTTCCTCGCTGATGATCCCCGTGGACACTCTAGGTATGTCCAATGTTGACTCTGCCAGCAACAGCATTATTTCCCTCCTCCATCCCTAACTTGTCTCCCCTCCGCTTCTACTTTTACCATCTCTCAAAGCACGAAATGAACGCTCTTCTCTCTCAGAGCATGAAATAAACACCTCTCTTTCTCTTCCTACCTCCTTTCTCTTCCTCGATCCCACAGAACACGAAATTAACGTCTCTCACTCTCTCCTTCTCTTAATGCATGATGCAAAGCTTCTCTCTCTCTCTCTCTTCCTCTCTCTCTCTTTCTCTCTCTCTCTCTATCTCTTTCTTCTTCCCAGAGCACGAAGAGTCTCTCTCCTCCTCATAGAGCATGAAATAAAAATTTCTCTCCCTCTTTCTACATCGGAGCAAGAAATCAACGTCTCTCTCCCTTTCGCTCTCGGAGCATGAGAATTGCGCGTGCCTCTCTCTCTCCCTCTCTCTCTCTCTCTCTCTCTCTCTCTCTCTCTCTCTCTGTCTCTCTCTGTCTCTCTCTCTCTTCCACAGAGCGTGAAATAAATGCCTCCCTCTTTCTCTCTCGGAGCATGAGAAATGCACGGATCCTCTCCCTTTCCGTGAAATAAATGCCTCTCTCTTTCTCTTTATCCTTCCTTCTCGCTTCTTACTGACTCTCGGTAGGCGATAAACCAGCGTCTCTCTCTCTCTCTCTCTCTTTCTCTTTTCCCCTGTCCAAGCATGAAATAAACGCGTTTTTCTCTCCCCCCTACCCTCCAGATCATGAGAAATAAATGTTCTCTCTCACTACCTCTCGCTCTCTCTCTCTCTCTCTCTCTCTCTCTCTCTCTCTCTCGGTGCACGAAACATACTCCTCTCTCTCTTCTTCCCTTTCTCCCTGCCTCTTTTCCTCCTAGCATGGAATATAAACGCCTCTCTCTTGCTCTCCCAGTTTCGTTCTCTCCCTTTTTAAGCACAGAAATGGCTCTCCGGCTCCCTCCTTTCTCTCTGCCTCTCCTTCGCTCACTCTCTCGTTCTCTCTCTCTCTCTCTCTCTCCCTTTCGTTCTCTTTCCTCCCCTCCCTCTCTTACTCCCTCTCACTCGGTCTCTCTGGGGATTCCAGCCGAGCCCTGCCACTATCGGTGAACGCGAGAGCGAGAGCCAACCCTGCTCCCCGCCCCGTTATAAGCGAATACACCGCCGCGAGGTTCGCGCGGACTTGCAATGCCGTAACATGCCCGAGCGCCGCTGCGTCGCCGGTTTTACTTACCTCACAGGTAAGCCAAGCTCGCGCAACTCTCGCGAGCATATCGAGAGTCGGAGAGAGAGAAAGAGCGAGAGAGGAAGAACAGGAGGCCCGGCGCAATCGTAAACCGAGTCCCGCGAGCCGGTATCACGTCGCGGGTAAGCACACACCGGCGTGTGTGCAGCTCGAACCGCGGCTCTTCGAGCCTCCACTCTCATTCGTCTTTCATCATTTTTTATTTTTAAATTTTCGGACATTTACGATTATCATTGTTATTTATCTATTCGGATATTTTGGAAAAAAACAAAAGAGAAAAAGAAAATCATAAGTCAAACGCTGCCCAGAGCGAGAAGACGTGTGCCCCGTTCAGAGAACTTCATTGAAGTTCAGGTGACGATGGAGCACGCTAATTAGTCACGAAACTTTGTCTTCTTTTTTTGTTTACGATACTTTTGGTTTGGTTCAACTACTTTTTTTTTTTATGACGGGCTAGTAACGCGAAGCACCCGAAAAATCTCATACCCTCGAGAAACTTTTTGCCCAAAATATTGGTATATTCGTATGGATTTCGTTTTTTAAGACGCTGAGAGTGAGCTTTTATACGGATAGAACATTCCCGCGTGTTTGTGCGTTCGTGCGTGTGTGCGTGTGTGTGTGTGTTTTTGTGCATTAAATAATATGTCATCACGATCGGGGATTGAAAGGACTCTCCGGTCGACATGCTCGTGTGGATTACTACGAAAAATCACGACTGACTGATCCAACGCGATCACCGAAACGCTTTTTTCGGATGATCCGATCGTTCACCGAGCAGGATTGCCCTGTGGGATTATTTTATTAGTGCGCGCGTGAAGGGAAGAAGTATTAAAAACAAAAATTTGCCGCACAGTGCATCTTCCAACGCGAACGTCGAATGGTAAAACCGTCGCGACGATAATATCGAAGTGCGACGAACCTGGGATCGTTATTGAATGAGATAAACTTGTGACTAAAGACCGCGGATGGGAACAAGATTCTTCTCGCACAGGTAAAACATTGCGATGCTTCGGAAAATGAATAATAAATATTGGTACTTGTATTTTCTTTTTGTCGCTTTACCACGCATGATGATCGTGTAGGATGGGGTCGAGAGAGGAAGACTTTTTACCGGAAAGAGATTTGATTCATAAAGTTTATTTCATTCGAAAAAAATGATTTTAATTCTCTCGTCTTTTTTAATTTTTTTTTTTTTTATTGAGAATTATGCCTTTGCAATCGATGCATAACGTATTTTAGCGAGGAGAATTTTTTCTGAGGAATCACTGAATGAAGAAAGAATTAATGGATTTTCCATGTGCAGATTAAACATCGTTTGCTTTATACGAAACTTTCGATTTTTATTTCTCTACAGTATTTATCGCGATATCGATGTGTACCATCCTTGGATCGACTGTGAATCCGTAAAATAAGAAAAAGCAATTTATTAGGAATAAAGTTCATTTGAACCAGTAATAATTTATTTTACCGGTCGAAGTGTCAATTGACCGAGAAAAAAAAACCAAAGATTTACTTAAATTAAAGTTGACTAAAATCGGTAAAAATGGATTGAAATATATGTAATTAAGAATTGAATGAAATTAATCTGAAAACAATTTTCTTTTAATTCAAATTCTCATTCGCTTGGAGGTAGAGAACGTGTTTAGAAAAAAACAAATCTCAATTTTCCTCCGATGCATCTTTCTCTCTCTACTCTCTTCATCGATATACCAATCTCAACTTTAAGGCCGATCCGATATCAAGAAAAACAGATTTGATTGAACTAAAGTTCTTTTGAGCCGATCCAAAATTTATTTAAATAAAATTATATTAAAAAAATAATGAAATTAAGTTTAAAATCGAAACTTTCACGTTTTGTTTTTTCGAAATTTTGCCCATTCACGAATCTTCCTCTACGAGCACGTGGCTATCTTAATTTTGGCTTCCTGTATAGTCAAAGGAACCTTGAGGCTCAACAAACAATGAAGCAATGTCGAATTTTCAATTTTCGCGTTTCTTTTTTCTTTCTCCGTGAGGTCAGAGTCTCCGATTTTCTTGATTTTCAAAATTTCACCTTTTTTTCAAAAATCTTTAAACTTCACAAGTTGCGAAATTCTCTCTTTCATCCTCATCAAATTTGAACATCAAACGTATCGTTTAACTGCATAGAAAATTTTCAAAATACCATACCCCTCGATCTTTTTTTTTTGCCAAATTCGAAGCATCAAACCCTTTACCATATGTGCGTATGAAATTTCAATTTGATAGCTCATTTATTTCTTTCAGTCGGAGCATTAACGAACATTCTTCGAAAATTTTTAAAATCCCATAAAATCTCGAGCACTTTAAACACTCGGGCAATTTCAAACACTCTGGCATGAATTTTTCGTGGTTTCGTTTACGTTTTTTTTTCACGAAAAAAAAATATTGCTCAACGAGGAAGCAAAACGTGAGGAAATATTTGAAATTTCTTTTTTGCAACAAATTGCCTTTCCCCGCTCACTTTATCACGATCGTAACAGCAATATAAAGCACGTGCTGTATATATAACATCAGACACTCTCTCCCTCTCTCTTTCTCTCTCTTGCATCGTAACACAATGTATATATATATATATGTAGAGCCATAATTTTCTCGCGCCACTCATGCCAGCCAAAATGAGATTCGGTAGAATAGATTTTGATAATTGGAACAGTAGTCTCTGTCGACGTGTGTGTATATATACATTATATATATATATATATATATATATATAATGGCGAGGACAAGGTGAACGCACTGGCTTGTGACGTGTGTATAGAGAGAGAGAGAAAGAGAGAGAGAGAGAGAGAGAGAGAGAGAGAGATGGAACGCGGAAACTTGTAGAAAGAAAAAAAAAGTTCTATGCGTGTGCGTTACACGAGACAAATCACCGTCTGAATGCCACAAAACCGCCATTTGGATGAGTTTTCTCTCTCTCTCTCTCTCTCTCTCTATTTCTCTCTCTCTCTCTCTATTTCTCTCTCTCTCTATTTCTCTCTCTCTCTCTCTCTCTCTCTCTCTCTCTCTCTCTCTCTCTCTCTCTCTCTCTCTCTCTCTCTCTCTCTCTCTCTCTCTCTCTCTCTCTCTCTCTCTCTCTCTGTCTATTTCTCTCTCTTTTTCTCTTTCTCTCTGTCTCTCTCTTTCCCTCTTTCTCTCTGTCTCTCTCTTTCTCTCTTTCTCTCGACGATCGTGAGAAGCTTGCCAATTGAATCTCCTCTTTCTCTCGTTCTCTCTCTCTCTCTCTCTCTCTCTCTCATCTTTTCTCGATCTCATTTGAGACTCCTCTGTCTCCTTGTCTCGTACTCTCGCAGCATCACTTTTCCCTCATACTCGCCTAATTAAACATTCTTGTCGAGACAATTAATTTTTTAAATTATTTATAAATTTTTTCATGAATTTTTTTACTTTTGCTTTCTCATAGAGAAAGCGTTGTTTGCGTGAAAAAATAATTTTGAGATTTTCATGCGAACGTGTTTAAAGTTTCCTGAAAAGTCGAGAAAAGACATTTAGAAAAAAATGTCCGTATGTTCGTGTATGTGTGTGTGTGTGTGTGTGTGTGTGTGTGTGAGAGAGAAATAAAAATTAAGGTCCACGCTCTAACTAGCGTAAATTTGAAGCTATCGAGCCCAAAATATATGCATAAATAGTCTGTAGGACAGGGATGATTGGCATTGAGTTTGGTTAGAATTGCTCGAAGGGTGCGGATTTTAGAAAATTTTAAAATTTTCAAACAAAAAAAAAAGGTTTGCAGGCGTCTGTTTTTCGAAAATTTGAGGATATTGATCTGAAACTTTTCAAACTATTAGTCCAGGGAGAAAATATGTTCAGGATTAAATTTGGCAAAATCCCCATAAGGCGTTCAGCTTTTAAAAAATTTTATCTTTTTTTTTGTTTGTAAATTTCGTGAGTGCTTTAACCTGTGACACTCGCAAGTTCAAGGCTATCAAGCCCCAAATCGTAAGAATTGAATGAGCCGGAAAAAAGCGTGGAAATTAAAAATTTGCAAATTGCTTCCTCGCTGTTTTATCTTGCTCACAAAGCTATGAGGAAGCTAAATTGTTAAGCCCAATTGCCCATAAAGGGAGCTTTGCGAGTATAAGATCAGACAATAAGGCAGCAATGTGCGAATTTTTAATATGCACGCTTCTTTAATTATTTATTTTCCAATTTTTTAAATTATTTTTTTATCAAAATCGCTCGAATTCAATTTTAATCATTCAAATTGAAGAGACAGAAGAAAATTTTGGCTATTTTTTTTTTTTTTTATTAACTTTTATATGTAAATAAATCGAGAGAAGTGTGTATACGATGAGGGATAGAGGGGCAAGCACGAGCCACAGAGTCGAGTTATGCCGTGAGAGTAAGCCGAGGAAAGAGATGCGCGAGATCTCTCGCTCGTAAGAGTGACCAGCGGTCGCTCTCCGGGGGGTCAGGGGGGGAGATGGTCCACGGCCAAGAAGTAGGTACGGATCGCGATAGCAAGGCAAGAGGAAGCGGTGACTCCTCTCTAGCTCTTTCTTTCTCTCTCTCTCTCTCTCTATTTCTCCGTCGAGGAAGTCAACGTCCGAAGATTACGGCAATGACATTCACTTTTTCTCACTCCTCTCGTCTTTCCTCGCGATGCTCACCTTTCTTTCGTGTAGTACTTACATTATTCTCTCTCTCTCTCTCTCTCTCTCTCTCTCTCTCTCTCTCTCGCAACTCTTACGTGTCTGACGAGTTCTGAATCTCATTAACGCGTTTTAATTTATCCCAAAAAAAAAGTATTGAGGTATAATCATGAATGTGGGTGTTTTTTTATTTTTATTTAAATTTGTCTCCGTAGTAAGAGCTCGCGACACTCACGGATGAATCAAGCCCTTCTATCAGTTTTATGAAAATTTAGATTCGTTGAATCTCTCGAATATTTTGGATAAATAAATTTTATCCCATTATTTGTATAAATTATTTTCTTATCATTGATAAAACGTTCAGTTAAATTATTCGTCAGATCATTATTTTCATTATTAACTCATTTTATTTGGAAAAAAAATTCATCATTAATGAATTACATTTGAAAAAAAAAAAAAAAGAAAAATCGAAATCTCTATTTTAGGCTATAATTTTTTTTTCACGCTTTCAGCTTATCGTTATTTTTGTTTTTCTTCGTTTTTCCCACGTTATTTTATTGCAGCAATGGAACGAGCCTATCCACGGTTTCCAGGACCCCGAGCAAAAGTCTCATTATCGTTGCTCGTCGTGCCTACGAACGCAAGTGATACGACGACTAACGACGTTACGAGAAAAAAGTATTCGTCCCACAGTCGTTGAACGGCGAAAAACGCCGCGATATCGCGAGTTATCGTTCCTCAAAGATTGACAAGTGCGAGAGAAAGAGAGAGAGAGAGAGAGAGAGAGAGAGAGAGAGAAAGAGAGAGAGAGAGGAGAAAGTGATTTTTGGTTTCTTCCTCGCGTCTAAGATTTTTTTAATTGTCAGGGAACAATGGGTTGAAAGAATTCATCATTATCGGGAATTTTTTTTTTTTTTTTCATTCACTACTATATCAACGACAAGAGTGCGATGCGTCGATAAAATCGATCCTTGCGAATAGATCGATATGATAAAGCGTGAAATAAATCGGTGAATTCGTACTTCAGAAGCGTCAAGAGTCCTGAGAGAGAAAAACGTCGTACGAGAACGAAATTTTTCGAAAAAAAAAAAACGTATAAAAGACGAGATTGCAAAAAACAAAAAAAAAACAAAAAAAAGACACCCAAGTGAAGCGCGAATGGTGACCACGGGACGACGTGTGACGAACGTGAAGATCCGCGAGTACGGTGTAAGATTGTTATCATGGACGTTTTTAAAATCGATCAGTCGCTCAACGCGGGTCTGGGTAGCGCACCGGCGCCGGACACTCTAACGCCGGAAGTGTCATTCGACGCAGGAAGTGAATTCAATCTGAGCTTCTTCGACGGACCGGAGGAGAACAGCGCTCAGGGCTTCAGTGATCCTGGCTCGGTCGGTAGCGCAAGCGCATCGCCACCCCCGGGAACACCCGGAAGTCTGCCGGGTATAAATCCAAACAACGCGACCCTGCCGCTTGTCCAGGTACCTTCCGGCATCGTCATTAAGCAAGGTTCGTTTGTTTAGTTATTTTTTTTTTTTCTTTTTCCTTTCTTTCGTTGTTTTTGCTTTGTCTCATTTTTCGTTGAATTTACAATTATTCACGTGAATTTCCCCGGCGAAAAGGATTCAGGAGGTCTTGAGTGTTGTCTTATCAATTATATTAATTAGATTATATTTATTTTTGAAATAATAATAATAATAATAATAATAATAATAAATGTTGAGCTGGTTGACACTATATAATACGAAATTCAGTTTTAAAAAGTCCTACATTAAAAATGATTGAATTGAGCGAGGTCTACGATTTACCAAATTATCATATTGTTACGTGATACTGTGTCCCGCCTCTCGTTTATTGGTGCAATTTTTTTTTTTATTCACGGTTACTTCTATTTCTGTCGTTCGAGCATCACGTAATCACGACTCCTGAATTATCCATAAAATCGAAAAAGTCTCGCAGAATGTCGAGACATTTTCACGATCGAATCACCAAATCTTTGGCTCGTAACTACACACATACATGTATGATGAATCTCGATATCTCGAATATCAAATCGTGCAGACGGTCAACGTTTCGCCTAGTGGACCGAATACATATATATATTCGAGGACGCTCGATAAAGCCTTAACGCAACTGTATACATAGATACGAATTAGGGAGATTTGCAGAGTAGATATTATATATAAAAAGGCATTCAAGAAAAAAATCTACTGGGTCACGGCTCGTACGATTTATTCATTTAGTTTCCTCTTAGCCGAGAAGAACAACCACTTCTCACTTCTTTTACCATCTTATCACGTCTTTGCTCTCACTTCTCACATCTTTGCTCTCTCGCTTCTCACATCATTGCTCGTCATTAACGGTAGTATAGTCCGTTTCTATACAGTCTCCAACCGTACACAGAACCAAATGTATTTACGTAACTGTGGATAAAAAAACTCACACATCAGCGATTGGGGACATACAAAAGTCTCCCAGGGCCCGACTCGACACGGGGAAACTCTCCCTTATGGTGCAACTAAAAACTATTCAACTTTACACGTCTCAACTCTACAAGTTTCAAGTCTCCGCGTTCCAACTCTATAACGTACGAACTCTGCACGATCCAACCTCACACGTTTAAGCCCTATACGTTCCAGATTCAGACTTTTTAATTCAATTCGTCCCAACTTCTCACGTTTCGACACTCCACTTTCCAACTCTATAATACGTTCCAACTTTACACAATCCAGTTCCATACGTTCCAACTCTGCATGTTCCAACTCTAGACGTTTCAACTCCCAAGCGCTCCAACTCTGCACGTTCCAACTTTACAAGATCCTACACTACACGTTCCAACTTTACAAGATCCTACACTACACGTTCCAACTTTACAAGATCCTACACTACACGTTCCAACTTTACAAGATCCTACACTACACGTTCCAACTTTACAAGATCCTACACTACACGTTCCAACTTTACAAGATCCTACACTACACGTTCCAAGTATACTGGTTAAGGTGTTGGGCAGTCCACTAAAGGTCGTAACGCATCTATTCTGAGAGGCGTTAGCCCCTTTAGCAAAAAAAAAAAAAAAAAAAACCCGACGTCTCGGCTTCAGTGAGGTCGGACTCTCTATCGAATAGTCCCATAACATAGCATATGTGGAATATCAAGTGTTTCATTAGAAAGCCCTGGAATTCCAGGTTCAACCTCAGAAATTAAGACTCAAGGCACTATAAGAGCCCTAAGAACTTACACCAAAAGGCTTTCCTCAATTCTCGGGTGCATTGCATTATTTCAGGAGTTTCTTACATATTCCCTGATCGTGGTCTTTGAGAACCGACATGAGAACGCGCAGCACACGATCCATAATAACTTGCTTGATAATCTATACTGGCCATTCGATCATGTATATTGATTATTAATATTTTTTCTATATTAAATAACCATCATTCAGTCGCCACCGCTATTAACGTCACATTCTCAATGGACCCGATCGTAGAGAATCCTCGAAGCATTACAAAACAAAAAAAAAAAATAATGGAAAAAAAGTATATTGCACATTCGCGAGAGCGTTATCAACGAGAGACCAGAGATAAGATACTTCCATAACATTTATCTTTGCAGAGGAATGCAACAGGGCCCTCGGTCGTTACGTACCTGGTTGAATATTTTTATATATATATGTATATACAAGCGCTTCTCTTGGTGCGGCATATTCAGCCAGGCAGGCAAGTTGGCAGCATCGTATGCGTATATACGGTACGTTGAGAGAGTATGTACACGTTTCAGTCGAACTGGGAGGGCTATTAACCAGGAGGAAATATTCCGTGCACAGCGGCAAAAAGTAACGCGGTATTCCATTATCCTCGTCCGGGGTCCCCCCGATGCAAAACCGGTCGAAATGATTGGATTTTTATCTTTCATCTTTGCCCTTTCCCTCGCGTCTCACTTTTACCATCTCTATCTCTCCCTCTAACACATACACACACACACTCACTTTTCTCTCATCTGTTTTCTCTTCCTCTTTGTATACCTTTTCATTCTCTTTCCTTCTTCTCATTGCTCCAATATTCCTCCTATCCAGTCCATACGAGGATTATCCATCGAGCTTATTACGCATACTTACTGGTCTATGTATACTCACGTAATAAGCAATTACTATAATACGATTCATCTTACGAGTGATTTTCTTTATTCCGACATAAACAAACGACGCTTGTTTGTATACGAAAAGTCATGAGAGCATGGTCATTGCAGATTTTAAAAAGAACGACTGCTAATTCGTGGTTAATGAAGGGCTAATTCATGACTAATGAAATTCCGGAAGAACTGGTGTATTTTTTTCATTCATAAAACAAATGATGCTGAAAATCTGAAACTAGAGATTGTTTGAAATTGTTTTTCTGACAAGCAAATTTGGTATTGAATTAGGCAATCGTTTTTAAGGTGTTCCGATTTCATAAAATTTTGAAATTTTCGAAAAATATCTGTGATCGCTCTGACGTTCGTAAATTTGAGGCTATTTAGCCGAAACTTGTGACATATAAATACACTATGCAGGACAAGGATGCTTGGTTTTGAATTTGTCAAGAATCGCTTGAGAGATTCGAATTTCAGAAAATTCGGAAATTTTTCAAAAATATCTGTGCTCGCTCTGACTGTCGCAAATTTGAGATTATTGGATTTCGCATGAAGACATCAAGTTTGGAAAACGAGCGTGCAAATTTGAAACTTGCACATTGTTTTCTCATTACAGAGCTCTCTCTCTCTCTCTCTCTCTCTCTCTCTCTCTCTCTCTCTCTCTCTCTCTCTCTCTCTCTACGCGGAAGCGAAAATTACACGAAAACCTTCATCATCTCCACATTCAAGAAACAACGAAATCCGTCTCCTCATATATACAGGGATAACTTTGTAATGAGAAAGCAACGTGTAAGCTTACAATTTACAAGTATGTTAAATTTGTTCGCTATCGTTGATTCTTTCCAGAAGTTTTCGTCACACAGCCGAGTACTGAAATTTTTATCGGATCAAACTTTTGGTTGGGTATACTTATATGTATGTAAAGTGAAGCATATTCAATTCATTATCATTAATTGGCTCTTGTACGTTTGAAAAATCTCTCATCTCGATCTCAATTCCAGGTTAAACTTTGTTTTTTTTTTCTCATGAGTAACCAAAAGTTCGCGTAATTCTTTGACCCTCAATACCGTGAATCTCCCCATGCATTACGATATACCCAAGTACCGATATGCTCTAACGCAAACGAGTGGCATAAGCGTGCTCTCGGGAACGAACGAGCGTATGGGTTTAGCGTGTGACTCATCCAGGTACATTGCACCCGATGTACTATACGTGTCCACGGTATAGAGAATCCGCGGCTCGGACAGATCGAAAGAGAGAGAGAAAGAGAGAGAGGGAGGGCGAGAGAGTGAAGGGAGTGAGAGAGAGAAAAAGCTCGTTCTCTCTCATCGGTAATATTACAGACCGCATACGTTTGCGAGAGAATCCATAGGTGGTCGTATTCGACGGGATTTCTCGGGGTTATTTTTTTTTTTTATTTTCGCCCGCTTTTTGCTCGCTTGCCCGTGGAATACCGCGGAGAGTTCGTGCATTTATGAACTCTTTTCGCCGTCGGGAATCGATGGTAAAATTCGCGAACGTTCCGGGGCTAACGAGAATCGTAATCCGTCGCTATTACCGGAGACCGATAAACGAAAACCGGCGATGTATTGTCTCAACGTGATTTCCGCTCGTATAAATTATCAGTTTCGGTGACAAAACGTCACTGTGGACTCTCTGGTATCGACGAAAACGAAATGTTTAAAAATCATTTTTTTTTTAACGAAGCTTGCAACAATACTTGTTTAAGGATCGAAGAGAATTGTATAGCAATTGAAAATTGAATGCATGAAAATTTTATGATAAAACCAGGTTATGTATAAAGAGATAGATTAAGGCTCGCTCACGATGTGAAAATTGATCGTATCGCAATGTAACGTTGAATCTACGGGGTGAAGTAGGATTTTTACACTTTTTTTTTTAATAATCCATGATCTTTAATTTGTGGACTGTTGATTTTTTTTTTTTCAATGACGCCAGCTTGTTAAGATATCACACGAAAATCATGATGTCCGAGCAACTGCCCAGAGCTTTATCCACTTCGACCTGAGTGGTTTGTTTAATTTTAATTTTAATATGAAAAAAAAACTGTAGCTGTATGTGTTTAATATGAAAAAATGCTGCTTAAATTTTCAAAATGTTCGTACAACGCGACCGTGTCAAGACATGTATGAAAAAAAAAACAACTCCAAAATTTAAATTTTCCCCGATAGTCCTATCCATCTCGATGAAACCCCCAAAATTAGAAGGAAAAAAACGAGGAAGCACGAAGAATGAGCTAAAGAAAGAAAGAGAGAGAGAGAGAGAGAGGAAGAGAGAGAGAGAGAGAGAGAGAGAGAGAGAGAGAGAGAGGAGAGTAAAGGGTCCTTATGTTTGGGCCAAGAGCCAGCGAAGGAGAACGTGTTAAAAAGCATGCGGTAATAGGCCATGAATAATAGAGATATGTATATACGTCTTTCTAGTCCATTATCGCATGATCATTGTCGCATTCTCGTCACACTTCCGCGAGAGATAGAAAAAGAAAGAGAGAGAGAGAGAGCAAGGAGTCTTGTCTCAAGCTCCTTCAAAATATTCTCCAGCATCTGTACCAATTTTTCTTTCGTCTCTCTCTCTCTCTCTCTCTCTCGATCTCTGTCGTCGTTTTGGTCCACCTATTATATATACATCAATATATACATAAATTTATTTATATATTTATTATAGTATACGCATATACTATATACATATATAATCTGAAGAAAGACAACGACTATATCTCTCACACACTCTCTCACTGGTTATTTCTCCCTCCCACCTTCAAGAGCAATGAACTCCCCGTAGGGTATATCATGAGCGAAGTGATGCTACCAATGTACAAACACTTACGTACGTGCTCACATACCTTCGACGATTTACCAATATAAACGCATATAAACTTAACATTGGTGTATACCAAGCTCTCTCTCTCTCTCTCTCTCTCTCTCTCTCTCTTTCTCACGTGCGATTTACACCGCATATAGATGCATGATGCATCAGTTTGCCGTCTGATGTTACGTGTACATACATCGAGACTCCTATATATAAGAGCCAAAAAGACCACATCGCAGAGGTGATTTTGTATTTTAAATTTCGTTGCATACGTACTTTTCACTGTTAGCAACAGTCGATATAGTTTCCCAGCACGTTTATGTATTATCGTATATATATATATATACACACTATAAATACGGTCCATTCCACACCAAAATCGATATTTGAAAAATTATCTTCTGACGAAATTCAAAAAACCCCGAGGACGCCAATATTAGCGAGCATTTTTGACGTAAAAATAATTTTAAAAAATTGCTTTACACCAAAATGAAATTTAAAAAAAAGTTCACGCATGAATGATTTCAGGAGGAAATTATTTTTGTTTTAAATATTAAGTAACAAAAATATCAGGTAGAAAAATAAATCTTCATTTTTTAAGGCTTTACTGTAACCAAGCCCACATTCAGTAGAGAACAGAAAAATTCGTTTATTGATTTGAAAAAAATCAAATTTCAGAAAAACTATAACGCTTGAATAAAAAATAATAAATCTGCGGTTCGCATCAACGATATTGATTAAACCTTCGGATTTGTCCTGGAATGCCCCATATATTAGTCCGCAATGGTATGTGTGTATACTCGCGCGAAAGCTCGAGAACACACATGCGAATATCTGAGGTATAATGTCTATTTTATATAGAAGTTTATGTATACTTTTATACGAGAATCATTACATACTATAGTCCATTTCGTACTCACTTATATACAGTATACGTACGTACATATACACCTTATCTTACGATCTGAGCTGCGTATTGCGTAAGTATCGAGTAGAGATAAAAAGTTTTACTCTCTTTATCCTCCACCTTGAGCTACATATGGGCCATTTCAGCTGACTTAAACCACTCAAAAACGATCAAAAATCAAGTTACATATACCAAAATTCTGCCAAGCTTCAAATCCTGGTACGAATTAACGAATGATCCTATTTTTTTTTTAACCTTAAAGCGTGATATTTTCGAATCATTAACAATTCATTTGAATCATTTTTTATTATTTTATTATTTTTTCCTCTTATTCGTTAATTTTTCTTTTGTTAATTCGATTTTACAAGGAGAAATAAGCAATTGGAGGATATATATGCCATTTATTTTTCATACCCTGTCGAGTATTCTAACTTCGTATAAAATAAAATAATTTCGAGAAAATCCCAAAAAAAAAAAACAAAATTTTCGTCATAGAATTTTGCACGAAATTTGCTTTTCACTCGTCGAACGAGAGAAAATAAAAATACGCACTTATAGAGCTTGGCCCTTAATTTAAAAATCATGATTCTTCGTTTTTTTCCCAAAAAAAAATACTTCGACTAAATTGACAATTTTTTTCATTCCGATCGTTCATTAAAAAAATTGCCAATTTGTATGTTTTTTTTTAAAGATGTAAATACGGATGCATCGTTCTGAAGATATCGTCGTTTGAAGGATGTTTTTTTTCAAAATACACGATTTGATGGTTCTGAAACTTCACGGAAATATTGATACTCCCACTTGACTTTTTGATTTTTTTTTCGCAAATATTAATCTTCGAGTCTCCGAGGTGACGTGCAGAATGTCCCATGTATATTGCTGATGTACTATATCTGTGTACGTGACTCCATCACGTAACTCCAAGAGATACATTGCCCTAACACAGACAACAAAATACGAAGCTTATGATTTTTTCATGCAATAGAGTGAAATCGCCCCCCCCCTCCCTTCCCGGAAGCCAGTATGGTTGTGGTTGATTTTATACGAGATTGAGAAGCTCATATGCTTCTTACATTTTCTGCGTATATATTGTATACGCTCGGCATTATTTCTCTACCACGTTGGTTGCCTCGATGCACATATGGGGGAACCATATGGATATGGAACGATAAATCTTTGAAAAGTTATTCCTGACGAAATCGTGAATAATTTACGAGAATGCTAATTTCAAAATTTGCACACTGATTTCTGTCGGATTCCGCACACGTGTGTTCTGCAAAGTTTCCGGTATGGGAAAGAGCGTCCTTTTTTTTCCCTCAATTTCATTGGCACTTTTTGAACAATGCAATATTGACATTGTGTCATTTGAGATTTTTTTTTTTTTTTTTTCGAAGTTCGATAGTTCAATATTCAATACATAAATTAATGAATAAAATTGATTGAAAATTTTTGTTAAAATATAATGTTTCGATCAATGCGTAAAAAAATCCATTCTCAATGGTCTTCCGTTTCGTGCGGTGTCCATTTCTGGTGATGCCGACACATGCATAAAACGAGCACAATTTATGTGTATATTTTGTAGCCGCTGCGGATAGTCTTGGTATATTCCACATGGTTGCGGTGGGACGCGAATGGTCGGGAGGCTTCCATGAGAATTTAAGAGAAAAAAAAAGAAGAAGCGCAGCTGCTTGCTCGTGGTTCTCTGGCAAAGTTGATGATAATTCTTAAGGTATGAAGATGTGCAAGGGAAGATTGAGAGGATGAGAATGAAGCACTCGTTATATCTTTCTCATCGGGAACTTCACTCGCGCGTCCTCTCATCTCGGCGAAAACGTTGAACGTCTACCGCATGCGTCAGGATTAAACGACAACGATTTACATATTGCATGTATGGGATATTCGACGCAGAGGGAAAGGATTTGTGGTTTTGGAGTTTTTGGGAAAGCGTGAAATTGGCAAACGCTGGTGTCGGAAATTAAAATATACCAAGGGCATCCTGAAGAGAAAACTAGCAAAGCTTCCTTCCGTCATTTTTATTTCTTTAAATTTTTAATCCGCAACGTGTTTCGCATCCTCTTCCAATTTCCATATATCACTCTTTGAGACTCTTCCGGAGTATTGTCCGCAGCCAATTTTTCCTAATGCCCTGTGCCCTGTGCCCCATTTGCGCGTGGGCACGGGGAAACTGCGGAAGCTTACGATTCACCAGCAGACACGGTAGCGAGAGTCCTTGGAGCATCCGTAGGAAAATTAAGGCACTTTTCTTGTGCTCTCGTGCAAATGCGATATATTATATACTGTTCAGGGCATATGACGAAGTTGCAGGCGCAGATATAGCTTTCCTAATAGGGAAATTTCTTTTTTCATCCAATAGAGTTCAATTTTAATCCAATAAGATTTCGATGATCGATCCCGAAATCGATAAAACAAGATCTATTTGCATAAACTGAGATCTGTTTGAACGAAATAGATCTCTACCATAGACCACCGACGAGATTATTTCATTGACTTGCCTACTGATAGCGCGCGGGATGCGCCTCGCCCAAAGCTCTGTCAGTCTCCGACGATAACTGTACAATTGTGCCTAATACATGGATGGGTGGCTGCTCAGCCACGCTCAGGCCGACGTATTCGAGATAATACGTTCATTTTACGAAAGTCACTCAACCGGTAATCTACCACGGTGTATTTTACCAACGATCTTTCATATGGGGGAGGGGGGCAAGTCTCGCGAACAATTCGTTGTTAAACTGCGGCCATTGAGGGTGGTCTCGGTGTGCTAAAGATCGCTGAAAACGATCGCTCTTCGAGATGAGTTTTATGAGTAAAATGCCACGAGTCCGTGAGCATTTTGCGCTCGATTCTAGGACTCCCCCGGTGTACTTGCATCTTATCTATGTATATATATATATATATATATTTATTCACATGCCTATATATTCATATGGTGTATAATTTCTCATGCAGAGGCGTTAGAACGGGGCTCTAAAAATCCTAGAGTCTACGTCGTCTAGAGCCCTCTCTGTGTTTCTCTCTATAAAGAGAGAGAGAGAGAGAGAGAGAGAGAGCTCACGCGTTCACGTCATGCAACACTGAATAAAAGGAAAAGGATTAAGATCAGCTCGTGCTCGTGGTTGCTTTCTCGTATATCTACTTGCATAGACGCAGACACACGCGGATTGTAATGACGTTGCACATAAAATGCACGTTACACTTTTTCCCATTATTATGAGAGTCCACTCTTTGTTTTTTTTTTTTTTTTTGTTTTTCTGTAAAGTCATAGAAAAATATAGATCGTATATTATTGTTCAGTGACAATATTGAACGACGAATATTTTTTCGAGACGAGTTAATAGGCAGCTATGATGATTCGCACATATGAATCAATTTGGGTCCATGAAAAGTTAAAGTGAAATCATTGGATTTTAAAATTCGGTCGAAAAATATCTGTCGACAGATAAATCAAGTAAGGTCAAGATTTTGATTTATAGTAGTGTTCCAAGTTGTATAGATAAAAAATCGGGGACTGTTGCCAATGTACGAAGTAATTAAAGAATAGAAAAAAAAAACAAATTAAAGGAATCCAACCCTCATTGCCCCAACGAGAGACTCGACGATAATTACGGCTGCCTGATTTTCCAGTTCTCTCCCTTGTTCTTCCGGTTTTTGCGGTTTTGCCACACACGCTGTATATATATTTGTATGAAAAATCACGTCGCGTCAGGATTGCATATTAAATAATTTCGTACATTTTTTTTTTTTTTCATCGCAAATATCCAGTGATTGCGATTTTTCAAAATTTTTTTTATACGATTTTTTCAGCCGTGAACAAAACGAGATCAATGAGTCCCCATGTGAATATAAAACTTGTACAACGTGAAGAAAAAAAAAAAGTAGACTAAACTGATATCCATGCTCCCCTGGAGTCTCCCCAGCAAAGTCGTGAGATATTTCCTCTCCATATGCCTGAGAGCAAAACGAATTCTAATGATATTCATTTCGTATACACATCTCGCAGGACTTTAAATCACTCACGTATGACAAGTTTCCGCCATATTCCCCCGCTCCATATTTTAACCTCAACATGAGACTTCTTTAGCCTCGAATCCCCGACGCAAGTCTGCAATATTGTGGGGATTTCATAGTCAACGATTTTGCATGTTTTTTTAAATATATTTATATCATCGAAAAATCTCTCGGTGATATCTGACAATTTGTCATTGTCAACGTTTCATTCTCATCCACTTAGATTTGGTCCAGAATTTTTTTTACATCATTCATCCCAAGGAGGAAAAGAGGATTTCGATTTAAAAAATTTTTTCTTTCCCTCGCATCCTTACACATCGATAACTTTTCGAGGAATGTATTTTTAATTAAAAAAAAAATACTTCACAGTTTATAGTGCACAGGTTTTTTTTCGTTGAAAAAAAAAGAAAATTCTAAAAAAAAAGAACAAAAAATGCATCGTTCAATTGCCCTGAGCTATGAATTATAAAAATTTGTTACATAAAAAACAATTTTTTATGATTTTTTTTTCAGAATTAAAAAAAACGAACGAATTTTTAAATTAATTCTATTTGAATTAAATGTAATTAATTTAGATTATTCGTTCAAAAAGATCTTGTTCACAGTGACTCGAACGTCGTTCCACGTGGGGATGCGATTTTTTCAGATTTTTAAATTCTATCCATCTTTCTTTTCCGTTCAAAAAATAATTTGAAAACATTTTTTTAGAATTCGAAAAATAATTTTAAGGCTGTTTTGCATTAACTTTCTTATCTAGAAGTAAAAGTTGTTGTGAATTGTAATAGATCCCGATGAGTTGAAGATTAGAAAAAAGAAATTAACGATATTGACGACACCAAAGATATGGAGTTTCAACAACAATAATGGTGTTCCATTTTGAAGATTTTTTAACAAATTCTATAATAATTCGTTAAGTATTAAGAGAAGGTATTTATTTGAAACGGGTCAGTCGATGAGCTTGAAATTTGGCAAGGGTAATCTGCAGAGTCCTCGTGAAATCACATCCAAAATTCACGTTATTCTCCCTATTTTTCAACTTTGTGGGTAAAATTGTTTAAAAAACAGACGAACCAAATTTGAGGGGGGGGGGGGGGGGGGGGGACAGACCCGGGTCGAATTAGCGTGAAATGCCCGATATGCATATGCACGTGGGTTCAAGAGACTCGTGTGGTGAATAACCGGCCTGGGGTTGACCCTATTAGGTCATCCCCCGCACTTGAATCTCGGTATTTCACGAGACTGCTCTCTTGCCACGCGGTGTTGAAAGAGAGAGAGAGAAAGAAAGAGAGATAGAAAGAGAGAAATAGAGAGAGAGAGATAGATAGAGACAGAGAGCATGGCTGAGATTGTGCGGTGCAAGAGGGCCTTGACCATGAAGAGACGAGGTGGCTCAGAATTGCATAACTATATAGCCAAGTGCTTCTCGCGGCAGTGGTGTGGCAGCCACCAGCACGACTGTTAACTACTGCTATTGCCCCGCGCTCAAAGAGAACGATAGAGTGATATACAGGCGCTTTATGTGCGGTAAGAAAGGTCTTTAACTCCGTTCGAGTGTTGTGCGTTGCATTCGCGAGGAGGGCGCAACCCGGAACAGCCGAGCGTTGTGGTAAACAGTTGCGAGACTGAAAGCGCACGAATAGAGTCGACGACACCAAAATCATTTGACGCGAATCCATCGTGTTCACTTGCCCACTTCTGGGTTTTTGATATCTCAATTCGAGTGATCTCAAGTTCTGGACCGGCTAGACATGATCCGGAGATGAAAACATCATGAATTCGTTGAAAACGAACAAGCGGGTAAGCTAGCAACTGTTCTTGTAGTGTCGATAGCTTGAGCGACAAGCCCACGAAAGCATATTTTATTGAACAAAACTATATCTACGCATATTCCTGAGCGGCACTTGATCGGTATAGGATACCAGTTCGGTTGAAAAGAGTGACTAGGACTGTAGGAGCGTGTATAGCATCTTATAGGCGGTCTAGCGACGCTTCGCTCGCACGAGAGACTCTTCCGGGAGCCACCTGGCGGAGCTCTGGCGAAGCTTTATCTTCTACTACGAGAGTGAAGCGCTCGATCACGTTATCCATTCTATCTACCGTATAAAACTTAGCATCAAATGATAACAAGTTTTCACAATGGATAGACATGTCGATGATGATGTTTATAAACTGAAAGATGTTACTTAATCTAGAAAGATGAAATGCGTTATGTAGTACATAATGGAAAGAAAGTTGAAAATGGAAACTTGCACATTGCTTCGTCGTGATTTTCGAAATTTCATAAAGCTTTTATGTCTCGCTCATAAAGCTCATTCTACATGAGCAAATGAAATTTTATATCTTCAAATAAATATCGCTCGAGGCTATCAATCATTATGCTCGCGAGGCTCTCGTTGCGAAAGGCTCGAAATTGCACTGCACTCGTCAACGCACAAATATCGCGTTGTGTTCATTTTGCACTTGGTTCTCTCGTCACGTGAGATTTTCAACTCTCGCGCGGATTCGCAAACATCGCGGGAGATTCCGTCGTTAAAATCTTACGAGATTTCTCGCGTGTACTCGTCATAGCGACCTTGCCATCAAACTTGAAGCGCAACTTTTACGAGGGGCGCCACATATTATGTGCTGACGCCACACACGATCGGTTATTTCACCATGGAGATCTTGTATCGTTTTACGGTTCATATCGTTTTTTTTTCTTTCACTCTGTCTTCATTATTTTTCTCCGAGTCTGTTATCATCGCCCGGAAATTTAAAGCTCCGAGAGAAAAAGAATGGCGAGCCGGAAAAGAAAGAGAGAAAAAAAAAATTACGATCACGAGCGATTTGCGCTCATCGGTGAATTTGCGTGTGATCTTTCTTCTCTTTTTTCTTTCTTTTTTTTTCAACTCTCTCGTCCGTACAAACGGGGAAGTCGTTAAACAAATTTTCTTCTTCAATACACTTTGTTTTGTTGACAAGTGAGGGTAAAGCTTCGCTCGAGAGAGAGAGAGAGAGAGAGAGAGACAGTCCAAACGATCGTCTCCCCTTTACCGATCGGGCAATGAGAAAAATCGACGTGAGAAACGATCCGGACAACTCCAAGACACATACACACATGCACACATATGTATATATTATATATATATATGTATAAGGGTGTGTGTGTGTGTGTGTGTGTATGTGGGTGTGTATATATGTATGTGTGTGTTTGCGTGTGGTGATAGAGCATGTAGAAGAGTTAAAGGCTGCCCGGAGGAACTAGTTTCACCAGTTCCAGGGAGCTGTGTAGCTCCCATTCCTATATAGAAATACGACAATCCGGCGCTTCATAGGCACCGATAACTCTAGTCTGAATCGGCCCTTCTTCAAATCCAACAATTTTTTCTCTCTCTATCCATCATCTTTAAGTTTCATTTTTCGAAAAAGATTTTCTTTTTTGAAAATTTCGAGGAGCCCAAATGTATCATAAGGAAAAAAGGAAAAAAAATTCTATCCTACCCAGTTGGGTATATAGTTCGACAGGGCTTGCTATGAAGATTGCTAAATATATATTAACATTATCTCTTTTGATCATTATCGAAGAAATCGAACATCTTAGAAAATTCTGTTATTTTTTTTATTGAAGAAAGAACCATCGGGATGATAAAAATGTCAAATGCTTTGTCCATCGGTAAGGCTGACTAATTATACGTAGAAACGTATAAAATTTTCAAAATACAAGTTAACAGACTTCGCAGAATTTATGAAAATATGGAACCAAAAAAAGTCGGTTTAAGAATCTGATAGATACGTTGTAAGTCGAATCGAAAAATGTTCAAGCTTGGAGAGAGGTCAATTTTATGTGGAACGCATCTCGAGTGCATAAAAAAATCTCGAGACAAACATTCGTGACAGCGTGTGGATGCTTTATCATCCCATTTATTCCCATAAATATATTTATAAAAGTGTTGGAACAAACAAAACTGAGGACTCGAGAACTGCGAGTGCTGCGAGTGTAAAATTTTTCCATTGTGGGAAACTGGGGAGTTCTTAATCATCGCTGTCACGAATGAAATAAATTTTGAAAAATAATTATAAAATGCGATAAAAGGAAAACAGGATTGACACGTATAATAATCGAAATGTGAGAACGAAACGAAGGATTCTTTGTTTCGTTTAAGTCGTAAAATACTTGGCGCGATTGAAATTGGGAATGCGAATAGATTACGCGCTCGTTTGTTGCGTTTCTGCCGAAGAAGTTATATTTGGATAGAGAGAGAGAGAGAGAGAGAGAGAGAGAGAGAGAGAGAGAGAGAGAGAGAGAGAGAGAGAGAGAGAGAGAGAGAGAGAGAGAGAGAGAGAGAGAGAGAGAGAGAGAGAGAGAGAGAGTTTAAGGGGGAAGAAAACGACGAGGATGAGAAAGAAGGTGCGCTCATTGGCGACGATCCTGCAAGAAAGAGGGGGCGATGGAAAGAGATGATCATCAACGAGGCATTGAACTCGGGATTCTCCACTCGTTCCTGAGATGAAAGAAGCAAACGGAAAGCAAAGACAGCTGAGGAATATGATAAAGGAAACGAATACTTGACTATGAAAAAAACAAAAAAAAAGAATTTACGAAGTCCAGAATTACGTGAATTCAATATTCCGGCACGACAATATTGCCGATCATTTATATTGGGGGCTTTGGCCTTCGATTTTTGAGGTCTTTAAAATTTTTTAAAGGCACTCAACCACTTTGTATTTTTATTTACAGTAATGCATTTTTCAGAAATTTTTGCCATCGCTGAATGTTCTTACGTGATGTAAAACAAAGTTTCAGAAAATTTTCAAAGAGACACGACCTTCGGACGAAATTCTACCGATATGGGTGCCAGAAAAGCACATTTTTTCCTCTTTAATTGAGAAAAGTTTCGATGTCCGGTCGATTCTTCTGTGATAAGCGAGCTGTTATCTTATCGAAATGAGCCTGGGTACGATTTTCTTTGTTTCATGAAAAAATTCATTTTTGGCAAATAAAAAGGTGTTAAAAAATTTTTTAATTTTTGTAATGGCCGTTTTAAAGTCTTTGCCAATAAATGCAGAATTTACTAAATTTCCCTTGGTTGAAATCTTTCCTCTACACGTAAAACATTTCGTACAAATGCAGCTTTTCAGTTGATTATCCTATACGAAATATTTGTTCCCTGGGACAGAAAGATGTCGTAAGGTGAATGTCCCAGTTAGTGAACATTCAACGGAGAATCCACGTTCTTTCTACATTTTTCATATCATATCTAAGTACGATATCCAAAAATGTTGGTTTCATATCAACAATTTCATTCATGCTGAATGTAATAATATTGAATTTTTCTGTAAAAATGTTGAAAAAATAGGATAAATAAGCAAATTAAAAGTGCATGTTTGATGTCCGAGTTACTGACAACGGGCCAACTTGCTGGCCCAAATAATCACTCGACAGGGTCCCAGTTCAGGAATCAATCCGAAAGAAAAGTTATTATACTTTTATTTCACATTTACTCAGTTCTATTTACATTTATGCCATAAATAAATGAAAAAAAAAAATCAATAAATTGCCCAGAATTTCTAAAGGGATTGGAGGAAAACTGAAAACTGTTTGGGTCATGGAACACCAATCAACAACTCGGACACGTTCTAAATTCGTTGTCCCAGTAAATGACGGAAAAGACGGAAGTGCCGATTTTTAAAGCTAAATTCATAATATATCGAAAATACTAACTATAGTTCAGACTATAGTCTGACTAAAGTTCAGACTATAGTCTGAACTTTTTCTAGTCGGAAATTTGAAAACTGAACCTTTATTTGCGGGTATTTAAATATGTATCGGATCGTTCAATAACTGGGACGCGTTCACTATCTGGGCCGTTTACCTTAAACACATTCAAAATTTACGTAATTCTTTATATTTTTCAACTTTGTGTTCTTAAAATATGCGGAGAAAGTAAAATACCGTACGAGAATAGAAACTTTATACGTTCATTATAATTCGATTGCCTGCAAGCCTCTGTTTTTCGGAAAACATGTAATATCTCCTCGAAAAATTGTTTCTGCACGGTCGTTCGTTTGAAACGGACATATCAAGACCGCATATGGCGTAGTCACAGTATCGATCGGTAAATATATATATAACTTTCGTTTCCCTGGCAAACAGTTACTTGCCCGGTTTTCCACTGTAAACCATCGTTATTAAATATAATATATACACGCAAACTAAATGAGATGAGCAGTAGAGTACGATTATTGTCAACGACCCCAGCGATTGGCATTGTATGTAATAAACCGTGCGCTCTAGGATAGAAATCGACTCATTGTGAGAAAAAAAAAATTAAATTCGAATCGTTGTGTACTCATCTGGATTACTATCGATCTTTAAAGTGCTCTCTCAGTGCCAGATAAAAGATGATAGGAAGTAAATAGAATGATCTTCCTGATCGAAAATTTATCTTAAATTATATATTTTTTGCCTCGGTACGTATTGAAACGTTTCGATACTTGAATAAATGGAATTTTGGATTTTTGAGATCGTCTTTATTAGATGGAAATGATTTCGTCAAATAAAAATCACGTGAGGCAGATATTAATCTACATTAAGAGATTATATTAAGAGATCATCTACGGATATTAATCAAGTAAAGTGAGCGAGCTTACGATAAAATGAGAACTTGATTAAGGTAGTAGTTTTGGCAGACGAGTAATGTGATCAACTATTTTAGGGCTAAAGTTGTTAGAGAAAGCTATAAAATTTGATAACACGTAAAATTGCTTATCAGAATTTATAATTAACTGTAGAGATGTCGTTTAGCACTTGAATTCATTTTTTTTTTTTCAAGTAATGTCGATTTTTCGTCATCCATTTGACATTTTCAATGTCGATTTGACGAGTTCGTTGAATCATTTTACTTCGGCTAGCCTCAAAGTTGAGGAAAATTTTTTAATAAATATTTCGTTTGATTACACAACTCTCAATTGATTTTGAATAATTAATATGTCATTTTATCGCGTACGGAAATAATAGGGGTGGACAGTTTGATATTGATGACTACTCAAAATTTGCATGAGTTATACTGCAACACTTTTAACAGAGGTCTGTCAGATGATCGGTTAAATCGTAAGCCCGCTGGAGTCGTGCTAACCATTGATATAAAATTTTTTTTTCCAAACATCCCGCGACTCTAATTTCTTATGTAAACTGTCGCAAGCTCATAATTTTCATCGACAAATTGATCATCCACTGAATCACTTCGTCGGTATTTAAGTACGTTCATTTTTCCATTGAACTTGGGGCAAAGCTGATTTTTTTTTTTTTTCGTATATCCAATGCTGAAACTTCGATTTTGAAATCGAAATTTCTTGCAGTCAAAGTTGGCAACGTGATCCGCAATTTCGGAGTCTCAAGAGCAAAAATATTTCTAGGATTAAAATATTTCAAGTTCACAAAATTCTTCGATACGTGCAAAAATTCAAGGACCACCTTAATATTAAAATAGAGGACAAAACACGAGCGGTAAATATGGTTTAAATATAATATAATATGATATATGTATCTATAGATATAAATATTCATTTTATATATCTATACATGCTTGGATACTTTCTTATTTTATTGTTTAATTTATATATATATATATATAGAGTTTTTCTAAATATCGTTTTTTGGGTGACGAAGAACAGTTCAAAAATAAATAAAGTCCATCCTTAATAGGAGCATGGAACACACACACACACACACACATACACATACACACACTCACATATATATACATGAAACAAGATTTAAGCAGCTGAAGAGTCGACGGACTATATCACACAGAGATTCAAGAGTCTATTCAGCTTCCAGCACCGATACGATCTATATATTTTATGTGTCCACTTGGCTATAGATACGAGATAACGATACCACGAGCCTTCGTGACGAGATCCTCGTCGCCTCGATCACAGACATCATGCAGTCGCTTACACGTACCGGTATAACGATTAAATATATATATATATGTGTATACAACAGATGAATATATAATGTCACTTGGTTATCGAACAAAAAGGCGGGACTCGCGTCCCCTTACGTGTGCATTTGTGTGAACAGCGCTCCTTCGTTCGCATGACAGTCGATAAATGCATATACAATGGAATCTCTCTAACTCAAACCTGTATAACTCGAGAACCCCCTTAAGTCCGATATTCAGTTCGTTTCCTCGCAAAGATTTTCATTGTTTGAAAACCTCGATAAGACGAAACCTCTCTAAAACTTACTCGAAGTAATTAGCTATCTTCCCCTGAGATTAGAGTTAGCGAGGTTCGACTGTATACGTATATATATATATATATATATACACAGGTAAATATGTACAGTGTCCAGTATATACAGTGTACACGACTTTATATGTACGCACACACGCGCGCGCGCGCGCGTAGACATCTAAAAAAGCTATAATAGCGCGGGAATACTGTTCCAAGTTTGTCTCTCGTATAAGCGTGTATGTTACGTAATGGGACGTCCAGCCAGCAGAGTGAGACAGCCCAAAGAGCTCGTACTTAAAACGGAGTGAAAAACTCTTGCGCGAGTCATGCATATATACAATTCATGATGCTAGCACAGAAAACAAGCGTGTAATATTGAATAGTTGCGCCCGTGTGTGCGTGTGTGTATGTGCGCGTGTCTGTGTGGAGCTTATAAATGCTCGCGTGGCAAAGTGAGTCGCGACGCATGCCGCGAAATCAGCCATAAAGCGGTTGAGCCCGAACGCGGAAGAATCTTTGAGTCCGTCTACTACTGTATACCACTACTTGCTAGTGATATAAGCGCTAATATGCCTAGACTCGTCAGAGCCCGTTAACACGTAACGTTGTGGCGTCCAGACTGACTTTTATATATGAATATATATATATATACAAATATATATATATATATATATATATGTGTGTGTGTGTGTATGTGTAAATGTGCGTTACAACATCACGTTGTAAGATATTATGTGAGAGAATGATAATGACGTGAGATATAGATAGATAAGGAGAAAGTTTCATGGAAAATCGATCGTCGAGCTTTGTAATAATACGATTTATTTAAAGTTAGTTCTCGACAACTTTCTCGCTTCCATATGAATCATCGCGATCACGCTATTGCAACGGGGAAAAAAAATCTTTGGCTTTCTAGTAATAGTACACCGTGAGATACTCGTGAAACTCTATGTTTCAACCCGGAAATGGAGACATAATTCGAATGGAAAATAATTTCGTGGATGCGCGTATAAATTTTCATTGCAATGTGAAGAATCAATGAGAAATTTTAAAAGATTCGAAATTTCTGTTCATTTTTCTTCTTTTATAAAGTACAATCTTCAATGACGAAATAAAATTTTTTCATGTAAAATAATTTTTTATGGCTTTCATCCGAGAAACCGTGTCGAAAATACATTTTTTTTAAAAAAGCTTCCGGAGACTCTTTAATTGAATTTATATTAAATATAATTTCAGTCGAAAAAAGTAACGCATTGTCGTATTATATATGATACAATATTTTTTCATAAAATCATTCAAAACGATTTTTCATTTCAATTCATGCCCATACCGGATTCCTTTGATGATTTAGCACCATTGCTAGATATAAATTTATACTTGGGTCGTCCAGTTTCAAGAGAATCCAACATTTCCAGGCCAGATGACAGGAATAATGGTCCGTACCGTTTCTCGAATCTCCCTAGGCGAGGAATTCAATTAAATTTATTATTAACTCTCTCTCTCTCTCTCTTGCGGATCACCCCTCAGTGTTATTTTTTTCTTTTTTTTGCCACTTTTTTTCATATACCCTCCGCAGGTTGTGCGACGTATATCCCGCAAGGACAGGTGTGCTTTTGATGAAAAAAAAAATTTGCTCAATATTCATGAGGCAGTGCAAGAGATAGGAGATCAACGGCAGCGAAAGAATAATGGGGAGAAGAGCAGAGAAAGAACAACAAAAAAAAAAAGAGACCTCGCTGACAAAGGGGTGTCAAAAGAGTTTGTCGGGTGGATTCGTTTAAAATAAAATATGCAGGACTTTTACTGCTGCGTGCATACCTTGTGACTGCATGCATGTAATTCGAATAATCTAAGCAC
>OY751321.1:21083002-21199655 GCA_963564615.1 Rhorus exstirpatorius
GGCAGGAAACGAGAGAATGGAATTTCCAGTGTGCCGCAATGATTCGCGTGCGTACGCAGGAAATCTAGAGCCTGGAAGTCGACATGTTCGCAATTGTTCTGAGAAGTGGGATACTTCACCACAAACCAAAACGTATTTCACTTGTGTACGCAGTGTGGGGAGGGGGGGGGGGGGGGGGTCGAGTAAACTAAATGGCATCCATTATAACGCTCAAGTCGATGCGTCGGACAAGAGTTTCAATCAAGGGTATGTGCGCCGATTTGATTTATACCGTAATTAAAACATTGAAAGAGTAATCAAACGAAAATCAATTATACACCAAGTTGCATTTGTCAAAAATATATCATTCTTATACATCTATTGAATCTTTACATTATTAAAAACGATTCAGTGGGTATTTATCATTCATGCGAATGTATTTATAATTGATATTGATTTGATTAGTGGTTCATTGTTTTGATAAGGATGAAAATTACGTTTTCGAGTAATCGTGAATAATTATAATCCGCATTGTAAGTTAACCTTACAAAGCTCAAACATTCGATTTTTTGAAATTTATGCCCTTTGATATATCGACGAAGAAAAATTTGACTCCGTTTATTTTAGTCAAGAATTCACGATCTTTTTGTTTCTCAAAACTTGAGTTGGATTATCATGACGATGATGAACTCTACTCATTGTAAGTATTAACAGAACTAATCGTCCGGATCTACTTTCAATTAATTTCTCAGTTTCAACGATTTTCAGCAAAACAGAAAAACGGTCAAATTGTCTGTAGTGTGGCGAAAAGAAATTTGCAATTCGAGGATATCCAGGGGAGAAAATAAAATATAAAAAAGAGGAAGTACGAGAAAACATTTTTCGGGATGTAAGAGGAGAAAAATGAAAGGCAACCTGATATAAGCGTAAGCGAAGATTTCACCGAAGACATGGGTTTCAATAGCTCAGCTTGAAAGGCTTTAAAGCTGACGACGACGACAACGGGATCTGCGAATAAAATCGCCAATTTTTCAATGCGGAGATACAAATATCAGCAAGAGGTATATGTAGCATGAAAAAAAGAAACGTAAAAGCAGACAAAGCACTCTCAGCATCCTTAAACGAAGATTTTAACTTGAGATTTTAACTCGAGATTATAACTCGAGTTCTCGTAAGAGCAAACGGAAGTAATATATGCTTCAAAAAGCTTCGCACAGTCCCCCGACTTTTATAAAAAGATGTTTGAGGATAATGATGCAAAGATGCCCTTTTTCAATGATTTTCCTAACAATACATTATTAGGAATAATTAACAATATATTATTACGCGGATTATTCTCTCTGAGTTTCATTTTGTCAATGATTTTCCTAACAATATATTGTTAGGAAAATCATTGACAAAATGAAACTGAGAAAATGAAATGAGAGAATAATTCGCGTACCAAAATATTACCGAATCCCAGTGAAACAGTCTTATGTCAAGAAAAAAACCTTCTCGCAACATTGAGGTATAACGTCAAACTTCCATACAGGGCTAAGAGCGAACTGTGTGTTAAATCCCTTTTCCGAGTTCTCCATAAAAAAAAATAACACGAGCACCGGTTTTGGGGGGAAGAAACAAAAACTCGTATAAAACTCTGCCTATGACAACTCCACTTACGATAACTGTAAAACACAATGTGCCCTCGCCCACCTCGATATATACATGTATACATAGAAGAGTCGCGCGGTAACATTTCGCAATAAAGAAAATGGCCGATTAAGGATTAGAAAATGGCGATGCCTGGGAGAAAAAGTGTGGAGCAGATGAGATAGAAGGAGCACGAGAGACTCCGTCCGTATTCCGCCTGCTGATATCCAGCACGACAAAGTTTTTTTTCCCAAAAAGTTTCCCCGACCTTCGGAGGAGGGAAAACAAAAAGCAAGAGCTATTCGAGTACAGGCACCGGAAATCTCTACGACATTTATTTTCTCATCACACGGCTTTCCCCATACTATAACCCCGAGAACTTTGGTCGCATGTCGCGCCTATATTGAACTCGGCCCTTTCTTTTCGCGAACAGTCACGCGAAAGAAAGATTCCGGCTGGAATTAAATGAGGCTGAAATCGAATTAAGGAAAAATCGATGAAAGTGGAGTCGGGGAAGAAATCTTTTATTAAAGATTCAATTAAACGCCGCTGTGTATATGGCGGAAGAACGGAAGGGTAGCAGATGAAACCCAAGAAGGAAAAAGTTCAAGAGTGCATATTCGCGATCGTCAATGAAACACAGAGAGAGAGAGAGAGAGAGAGAGAGAGAGAGAGAGAGAGAGAGAGAGAGAGAGAGAGAGAGAGAGAGAGAGAGAGAGAGAAAGAGAGAAAGAGAGAGAGAGACAGACAGAGAACAGATGGACTGGTGAATATGAAGATTGGGAGCAGTGTAAGAATTGATGCCAATACCCGTGTAGAAAATTGTTGGGGCGTCCCAATTTAAAAAGAGGCCCCTTATGGGCATCAACAGGGCATCCCCTATAGAGGCTTCCTCACTGTTGCCTAACTGGGGCCAAGTCAGGGTTTATTTAGGCATCCAAGTTTATTTTGTTTGGGCTTGCCCAATCTGTGCCAAAGTTGGGCCAAGTCGGGTTTTATTTAGGCATCCAAGTTAATTTTGTTAAGGCTTGCCCAATCTGTGCCAAAGTTGGGCCAAGTCAGGGTTTATTTAGGCATCCAAGTTAATTTTGTTCACGCTTGCCTAATCTGTGCCAAAGTTGGGCCAAGTCGGGGTTTATTTAGGCATCCAAGTTAATTTTGTTAAGGCTTGCCCAATCTGTGCCAAAGTTGGGCCAAATCAGGGTTTATTCAGGCATCCAAGTTAATTTTGTTTGGGCTTGCCCAATCTGTGCCAAAGTTGGGCCAAGTCGGGGTTTATTTAGGCATCCAAGTTAATTTTGTTCAGGCTTGCCTAATCTGTGCCAAAGTTGGGCCAAGTTGGGGTTTATTTAGGCATCCAAGTTAATTTTGTTCAGGCTTGCCCAATCTGTGCCAAAGTTGGGCCAAGTCGGGGTTCATTTAGGCATCCAAGTTAATTTTGTTCAGGCTTGCCTAATCTGTGCCAAAGTTGGGCCAAGTCGGGGTTTATTTAGGCATCCAAGTTAATTTTGTTCAGGCTTGCCCAATCTGTGCCAATGTTGGGCCAAGTCGGGGTTTATTTAGGCATCCAAGTTAATTTTGTTAAGGCTTGCCCAATCTGTGCCAAAGTCGGGCCAAATCAGGGTATATTCAGGCATCCAAGTTAACTTTGTTTGGGCTTGCCCAATCTGTGCCAAAGTTGGGCCAAGTCGGGGTTTATTTAGGCATCCAAGTTAATTTTGTTCAGGCTTGCCTAATCTGTGCCAAAGTTGGGCCAAGTTGGGGTTTATTTAGGCATCCAAGTTAATTTTGTTCAGGCTTGCCTAATCTGTGCCAAAGTTGGGCCAAGTCGGGGTTCATTTAGGCATCCAAGTTAATTTTGTTCAGACTTGCCTAATCTGTGCCAAAGTTGGGCCAAGTCGGGGTTTATTTAGGCATCCAAGTTAATTTTGTTAAGGCTTGCCCAATCTGTGCCAAAGTTGGGCCAAGTCAGGGTTTATTTGGGCATCCAAGTTAATTTTGTTCAGGCTTGCCTAATCTGTGCCAAAGTTGGGCCAAGTCAGGGTTTATTTAGGCATCCAAGTTAATTTTGTTAAGGCTTGCCCAATCTGTGCCAAAGTTGGGCCAAGTCAGGGTTTATTTATGCATCCAAGTTAATTTTGTTCAGGCTTGCCCAATCTGTGCCAATGTTGGGCCAAGTCGGGGTTTATTTAGGCATCCAAGTAAAACTCATTTGTTAATTAACAATTAAATATATTTTTTCACTATATATCACCTTTTTACCGAATATCATGCTGGTTCATCCAGCCCGGCGAGACAGCGCTTTTAATTAGAACTCGTAGATTAATGTCATTTTAATACACTAGAGTCATAAGATATGAATGGCGTAGTGGTAGCGTGTCAGTCGTTAGGTAGGTCGTTAGGTAGGTCTCAGTTAAAATCTCAGGTAGGAAAAAAATCAATTTCGACAGAATAACGTCCGGACTACGAAGCCGAAAACATTCGTAAAAAAAAAAAAATCTCCAGCGCGTTAATTTTTTTTTTTAATGATTATTTAAGGATAGAAAGTGCTGAACTCGCCGATTCGAGGATAGCGGGTTCGAATCCCACTTAGTGACGTTTTTTTTTTTTTGCAAAATTTACAGGATTTTTAAAAATAATGAAATAACAATACTGAATTCATTCATCGATCATTCCTAATTGCTAATTTATCGATAATAAACTAATAATGGGCTAATTTCGGCTTGTCTCACGTATTTGATTTGGCCCCATATGCGCGGTAAAACTTGGGCCAATTCGGGCGACCAAAATAGGCCCAAGTTTGAAAGCCTGTAAGGGGCCAAAATACTTAAGCGGGACAGGCCACCGTTGGCCCAATGCAGGTGACCAAACTTGGGCCTAGATAATATCGAGGAAAATTAACTTGGCCCCAGTTAGCGCCCGGAAAAAATTTCTACACGGGTAGAAGAAAGAAAGGCTATTATCAGATGTAACATAAAGGAAGCAATCTAAATACCTAAGGAGAGAGGCCAAACAGGAAATTTCGACATTTCTAGATGAGAGACAAAAAAAAATGAATATACTCGATTTGTTCGAATCCAGAAGAATCCCTCGCAACCCAAACGAACTTATAACAGTCAGGTAATCGTATAATTCTATTTGAAGAAACCTTGCATAAAATAAAAAGATTATAATCTCATTCTGGCTCCAGGCTTAAATTTAGTTTCAATTAAATTACGAAAGTTTGTTTGAGCCAAATATCTATTTTATTTTTCCTCCCTCGAGTCGCCGCGAGTCAGTGGAAAACTAAAGCTACACTGCGGGAGTAAAGCTTTTGGCACAATCTCGCCAGGTAGTTACGCTGAGAACGGTGATAAAAAGGAAGCAATTTTTTTTCCAAAAAATCTGGAAAGAAGTTGGACAAAATATTTTCACCTGATGGTTAAATTTCGGTTCGATGTAGCATAGATATATGCATTACTTGGGTGTTTCAGGACAAAAGTACTCGGCTAGTTTCGCAAAGACATTTCAGTAGCTCGGGATAGCGATAAATCTTCGATCCTTTTACGGATATACCGCGTCATTTCCAGCTGGTGTTCCTGATACGAGGAAGAAAGAAAAAACCGCGGTAATTGCAAATCCGATAAAGCCCGGCGCAGCTTTCCTCGACGTCGACGTCGTCGTCGTCGTGGTCCTCAGAGCAACAATATATAGGCATATATAGGTGTATAATGCATGCAAGGAGTCTGACGTCTTTAAATGATTCTGCAATTCTGGACTTTATATGTTACAGTGAAAACTGGAAGAGGCGAATCCACCAGTCGTGCACGACTCAATTCCCACACGGAACTGGCAACTCTCGTTCTCATTTTCAAGATTGAAGAAGGGATTATCGAGCTGCAAGGGATGAGTTTTTTTGCTCTCTCTCTCTCTCTTTCTCTCTCTCTCTCTCTCTCTCTCTCTCTCTCTCTCTTTCTTTCTCTCTCTTCAGGTTAGTCCCGTCTAGCGTGGAGCAAATTCCAATATTTCGCTACTAAATTCAATCACAAATTCATTACGAACTGTTGAGATTGAAATTTTGCGAGTGCATAGTGATTGAGCTTTCGAGATAAATATTCGACGAAAAAAAAAAAGATATGGGAGAGAGTCTTTTGAATGAAATTGAGGAACTTTGAAAAAATAATTCTGCGAAATATTCAGTTCCAAAATATTTTTCATTGCTGATCGTGCGAATGCGGTATAATTGAAAATAAGTGATGTCCTAGATTTATGATAGAATGGGAAAAGAAACGAGGAGTGTTGGGGAAATGTACTATAAGGTATAATGTATGTGCTTCGGGCTGTAAAAGACGGAAACGTGGAACAAATAAAATTTATCTATTTTTGATTGCTGAAAGGGGATAATGATTTTTAATGGATTTTAATAAACGTTCCGAGTATTTATTGAAGTGCAGAGGGGCTTTTGTAGTTCTCGGCTTGATGCCTCGCTTGCGTTAGTCATTAAACGCCAGCTGTACGCGGAGTTTGGGCAGAGTTTGATGAAAGCCTCTGCTCAGCAGAAAACTTTCATGAGGCCAAAGCTTCGAAATGAAAGAAAAGCCCAGCTTTGTAACCGAATTCTCAATGAGACAGTAAGCTTATTTAATCCTTAATCGTACTATCTACGCTCGTTTCAGTCAGGAAACTTTACAGAAGTGCACTCGAACGAGTTTATTTGATATTTTTTTTTATAGAAAAAACAAAAAAACTCGCTTGATTTAATAACTATCGGTTATTGAAACAATGAAAATTGAAAAATTATTCATCGTACAGAAAAATAATTCTCCTTAATTATTATATCATATATAACGGGATGTCGATCTTTTCTTTTAAAAATTAACCCGTTGTTCTGTCATCGAATTGAGAACGAAGAACCAGATAAAATGACGATCTTTGTTAATTTTTTTTTTCGTACTTACTTGAAGAAGTAAGTGTCGTTTGTGTAACCGAAGAATGGAACGGTATAGGTCAGCATCCAGATATTTCCCCCTCCGCAGTCGTAGTACGGCTTTGACCATCGTCCATCCTCGTACCTGACAGTTAATATTTCATCCTCCACTCGACTGCTGTGAGTGCTCTCATTGTAGGTGTACGTGTGATAGCCTTTGAAACAACAATCACCAATGGAATATTTTATTATTGTAATCGTATGATTCGGGGCTTTCTTGCAAAGATGAGAAAACAAATTGAGCTCTTAAGTTTAGCCCGAAATTTTGGATGATTACACAACATGATCATAATCAGAAGAGAGATTCGATGAAATTTCGAGTAAATTGCAATGGCATGAAAAACTGAAAATAAAATCAAACATCCCGTGCAGAAATTTCGGTCGGGATCCAGGTGGATTCTGAGAAGGATCCCTATTTTCTGATAGGGATCCAGCTGGTCATCGGATCAGATCCCATGACTGAATGTAACGTTTGCACATTGGAATCCGACAGGGACCCCTGACTGGATTCCAATTATGGTATCCAGTCAAAACCCGATCAAAATGTGGTTTAATCTGGCATATATATAAAATCCCGAATAAATATTTATCTTCCGCAATTCAGGTTATAGGCAATTGTTTATTATTATCTGAGCCATAGAAAAAATTTAAACAAAAAAAAAACGTCGACACCGGGGTTTGAACCTACGACGTCTCACTAGCCTTCGTTTGCGTATTGGACCCGAAATGAATGACAAAAAAAATTACATTTTATGAACATTACTGTTTTTGACATTTTTTATTGATTGTTGTTGTTCCGAGGATGATTCCGGTCGTTGAAAATTTATTTGCTAACCCGGAAAATGATTTAAGGACAAGCTACCTACCTATCTGCCTACCTAATGAACTAACGCTCTAACCACGACGCGGTAGCGAGAAGCCAAAATTCAGAAAAGAATACGCATGACGGGAAAAATCTGAAAAAATTAAGGAGTATTGTCTATTGATCCTGGAGTACGATCGCGTTTCAACTTTTGAGTGGACTGACTCCTTCGTTGATTTGTTTGTTAATTAACAATGGCTGCTGATAATTAAAATCGCACACATGACGGGAAAAATCTGGAAAAATTCAAGAGTATTGTCTATCGATCCTGAAACACGATGGCGTTTCAACTTTTGAGTGGATGGACTCCCTTGTTTATTTGTTTGTTAATTAACAATTACTGCTGATAATTAAAATCGCACGCATGACAAGAAAAATCTGAAAAAATTAAGGAGTATTGTCATTCGATCCTGAAATACGATGGCGTTTCAACTTTTGAGTGGACGAACTCCGTTGTTTATTTGTTTGTTAATTAACAATAACGGCTGATAATTAAAATCACACGCATGACGGGCGAAAGCTGAAAAAATTCAGGGGTATTGTCTATCGATCGTGACTAAAAGTATATATTGCGCTTGAAACTATCCTTACAATTAATAATGAATTAAATTCCGCGCACAAAACTACTTTCCGTTCAGCAATATCCTTTACAACTTTTGAATCATCGAAGGTTCTTTTTATTTGAAGTACAATCCCCATGGTCTCAAATTTTTCCTTCCAAAAAGTTCGCCACAGACGTTAAGTGGCTGTTATAATTAAAAAAGTCCAATGAGCGGCGGCTTCCACTTAAGCTACAAAGCACCCTTTTCGCGATGATGTCTTTTTTTTTATCAAAACTTCAGTTTAAGGAGATGGGAGCATGAAAAATCAAAATTTGTTTTTTTTATGAAAAATGCACAAAAGTGGCTCAAAAATGTAATTTTCGCCACACTGCTAAGTGGTTAAGGTGGTGGAGGTTCTCGATCATGAAATGACACGTAATGACAATTAATATATAGTAATAATAATGGCATTTATACCACCACCACCACCACGACCACACGACCACACGAACGCACGAACGCACGAACGCACGACCGCACGACCGCACGAACGCACGACCGCACGACCACCACCGCCGCCGCCGCCGCCACCGCCACCGCCACCGCCACCACCGCCACCACCACCACCACCACCACCACCACCACCACCACTCATTATTATTATTATTATTATTATTATTATTATTATTATTATCATGCCAATCGAATAATGTGTCAACAAGCAAGCTTTATTCGGAATATGACTGGGCATTTCGCAAATTAAAATTCTTCGATCATCCCATTAAATCATCGGAGGATACTCGTCTTGAGGAGCTCTCAACAAATCCTAATTCAGAACAAACGTGAGATTGGGATTCAATCGGTACACCCTGAAAGAAAGTGGCGCCATAATTTACAAATTTTGCCACATCCACCAATCCGATTACGAGACGGATACCATATAGATTCCTATGGGGATACCGGTTTTGGGGAGTCCATGGACAATCCCGATCGGGATACGGTCGGACTTAGGGTATCCCTAAAAAATTTCTGCACGGGATACCGAGGATATATTGACAACGTTTGTCGTTCAGCGAATTAAATTTATATTTGTATCAAATAAAATTTTATTCTATGCCCACTACTCGATTTATTATACTCAAGTAAATGAGGCAAATTTATTCGAATCAAATTAATGATCCAGATCTGACGCCTGTACTCTTTGAATACATTTTATTCTTTATTAATGTTAATGCCCGAATTTTGAGATGTGCATTGTTGAGAATTTTCAGAGAACTCAAGAAATATCAAGCGCGTTTATATGTGAAGACATCCAAAATTTACGCTTTCTCTCAATGCTCCCAGACTGCTTGGGGTAAAGCAAACGTACTCTTCTCATCGTACATTACACTTTTTTTTCAAATTGCCACAGTATAAATAGTTTTCGATGTATGTCAATACTGTTTGGCTGGTGCACCAGCCCCCAAAGCCTAATGACGACGAGACATTTCCACGAACGAGAGTGGCCAGAATAAAGAAGAGAGAGAGAGAGAGAGAAATAGTTAGGAAGAGAAATAGAAGCTCCAAAGTTGGATCGATGAAATAAATTATTTTCGTGACAGATAATTCAACCACAGCCAAAAGTAGCAGCTGGAAATCGTTTGGACGCGACCGCATCGTTTCTCTCGGTCTCTCGAAATGGCTTTCAGCGCAGTGTCGAATCCGTCTCGACTGTGCACGCACGTACGTCAGCATTGACTTGTGAGACGCGAGACGACGTGAAGTGGAGTCACAATTTATTTTGAAAGTAAATTTAAAACGATTTCGGCAAACCAACTTGTGCCAAAAATAAATCAAACTCGTATAATTTTCATCAATTAAGTGGGATTCGTCTCGAAAATTTAAACTATCCCCGAAAAATTACTATGAACAATCGAAAATTCTATTTGTATGAGCTGGATGACTTTACGCAGGACATGTTTATATGTACAATCAGTAGCTAAATGTTTGATGCAAAAAATATTTTTTAAAAGACAAACGGTCTCATCGATATACACGACATTGAAATACGTACGTTTCTGTGGGAATATAAATGATGTCGTTTGCCAATTGAATTTTCAATAGGAATTTATAACGAATATTTGGTAAACTTCGATGACGTGTCAAACTCCTCTCGCGGAGCTTCGTACACCTTGATTGCGTTCCTTCAGGTATTTATATGAACATCGAATATTCATATAACAGTGGATATAATAATTAGGAGTTTTTTTTTTTTTATTAAAGAAGTTTCTCAATTTGTACGAGAATGAAAAAATTGAAGAGACGAGAACAGAACGAGAGGGTACAATTGAGACCGCAGTGCAATGAGAATTTTCAAGGAGATACAATTTCAACGATAAAATTTTGTTCATGCAATTGAATCAAACGGAATGGATAAATTTAAAATAGATTAGTAGTAAAAACGACTGATATATTTTTTGAAAAAAAAACTCACTGCATCAAATCCTTGATGTTTTACCGTCATGAAATCATTCGTAAAACAATACACAGGAAAAATATCGAAAAAATTAGAAAAATCGGTTTGGAGTAATTTTTCGTGTCATCCTAGATCACAATAGAAAAAAGAAAATCACTGCCTCGTGCACTTTGGTATTACTCTTCTCGCCGATGAATGTTTCCTACGGAGAGATATTAAGTCGCAATAGCACTTTCGATAGAGAGAAAAATAACAAAACAACAAAGCCTACTTTACTAATGGATCTATGCAGGCTGCATATATTATCGGCGCATGAATTCACGTATAGCAACGACAGAAGCCCTCGTATATCAATTGTCAATGGGAGGGTGAAGCTCTTGGACCGAAATATCCGAGGACAATACTTCGATGGGTCATCGGGAATAGAAATCGACCATTATTATGCGTAAAAATGTGCGCTACATAACCATTTCACGTACACGAACATGAAATTACAGTACGAGGCTGATGGATTTGAACATCGATGAAATTTTTACATTTACGATAGTAATTACCAATAATTATAATAATTATAATTACTAATAATTATAATCGGTAAAAAAAAATATTTCAAACATTGAGAAATTTCAATTGATCAAATAAGATATGAGAAATTGTACTAAATAATTTTTTTGTCAATATAACAGATGTACTGCTTGTTACAAAAAAAAATCGATTTTTTCTATTATAAAATGACAAGCAATCTGATTTTTCAAGGATTATTATCAACTTCTCGAAAGTTTGAGAGAAAAAATCTTGGTAAATATATCTAGCGCGACACTCCCGGACTTCTGGTTTTCGTTAGAAATTTCTTTGCGTTTACAACGAGGAAAAATTGGTGCTCTGGGAAATTATAAAATAACGCGGGGCGGTAAAATATGGTTGTGAAAATTGTATCACGTTGGAGTGGCAAAACAGTTTTGAAAATGTGAGAAAGAGTAAAAGCAAGGATGGTAGGGAGTATACAGTAACGTCGGAAAGCGAGAATGTAAGTTCTAATAAATGTGCCATGTGGCATGAGAACTTCGTTGATACATACATGTGGCATTCCAGACCAAAACGACGGTTCAATGATTATTATGATTTAAAACAATGTTTTTTTTTTTAAATCATTTGGTCGTTATCAAAACTCCGAGAATGTGAAAGGTGACCATTAAAGTAGATATAAAGTTGATACAGTTTTAGAAAACAATAATTATGTTTTATTTAATTGTAATTTATTGCTGACGGATTAATATTAAATTTTTTTAATTATTATTTTTCATCGATACCAACCAATCATCCTGATCTTTAATGGAATCCTTTTTTGAAATATCAAACAACAAGAATAAAACAAAAATTGATAGAACGTACAATTTATCAACAACCAATCCCAGCTTTATCGAAACTTGAAGAATTTTTTTTTTTATCATGGCCATCAACGCGTGACATTAAAGTACACATTTGACATCAAAGTAAACATTTAGTCATCGGCTTTGGGTCTCGATTGCGATAGTTATTAAAAGTCAGCTCTACACGGTGCTTGGGCTGAGCTTGATAAAAAGCCTGCTTAGCAAAAAAAACTGCCCAATGGGGCTGCAGTAAGCTCAACTAAACGCTAATCGTACTTTCTACTTTTGAAACAGTCGGAAAAATTTACAAAACTGCACTCAAAAGAGTTTAATTAATATTTTTTTTTCTGTATATAATAAACAACACATCTTGCGTGGTTCAATAACTATTTACTATTATTAAAACAATGATAATTGGAAAATTATTTATCCTATGGTAAAATAACTCTCCGTAATTATTAGACCATATGGTATAATTAGTGTTAATCTTCTCTTTCAACAATTGCCCATTTTTTGCTGCAGCCGAATTCAGCACGGAGAAGCACACCAAATGAAGTGTCGCAATCAATGAATTGGCGTAAAAAAATGTCAGGATAATCGATTATGTCCAACAGTGTTAATTAAACATTTTCGTTCATAACGACCAAACGAATTTTTGATAAAACTTGCGCGAATACGGCTAGAGTGCTTTAACGCTGCACCCTGCAACCGTCAATAATTAAATAAAAATTAAATAATATAAGCGAAAAATAACTTCGGAATTTCTGGACTAAAAGTCAAGTTAACCGCGAATGACTTCACGGATAACCAATGTTCTGCCAGCTTTATGACAAGCTAGTAGAGTACTTTTTTAAAAATTACTTCCTAAACTATATGAGAGCAAAAAATAATAATTATAGCAAAAAATGACTACATAAAAAGCACTAAATTTTGCTATGTAATGAATGTATTTTCGGTAATTTTCTCTGCTAGCGGTACAGAGGTGTAACCCGGAATAACGTTTTCGTCGGAAGTTCTGAAGACAAACGAGCAGGCAAACGTGTATATATTCTTAGCGACTCATAGCTTTTACACGTATGCGCATATTCGATTATTAAACCATTTTTCACTTTATGCTCTACGCTATACAAGTTCAGTCTGCATAATACGGAAATTACAGACTGCAATGCAAATTTGCAGTGTAAATAATACTGCACGAATGAAAAACCATTTGCTACGCTCGAGTTTTCTCACAAATTTTTAAATCCAATAAAAAAGAATAAGATAACGCGAAAAGGAAAAAAAAGTCTCTCGTACTGCCTGGCTACGTCTATTTTTCCTGAGCAATCCGTTATTTTCAACCTCGATTTTACTGCAGAACGGCACATATTGACATAATTATATCATGAAATTTTTAATTAGTAGGAATCATAAGAGAAAAAAAAATCAGGCAAACTTCCGAAGATATTACAAACACGAGATATACTCGAGAAATTGTTGTCGATAAGAATTATTCCCGTTGCCTTAGGGCTGCGATATCACTGGAATTAAATTTCAGAGTATGCGCAAAATTATCAATTAAATTTTTTCAACAATTTAACCGTTTAAACGTGTTCTCTTTATTACAATAATTTCGAGCAAATGCGATAATTATTTTTTTGGCAATGTAACTTTTATTGAAAAATTATCCACTATTTTTACGCTGTTTCTGCATATTCTTTCAGAGACGCAAGTATGTATGTATGTGCAAAAAAAAAAATCGTTGATAAAATCCACGCAGAATTTCGTGTTTTGGTTCGACAGTTCAATGTACATTCTGCGAAAACTGAAGTGAGTTGAAAATTAACGTTTCACTGAGCATGGCGTTTGACCCAAATTGACCGAAAAGTATAGGAATATACCGGCAGCTTGCGAACAAAAGGCTGTAAAAAGTAAATATGTTTGCGTATTAAATAGAGTCGACTCTGCCTCTTTGTTTCTCAGCAGTTGATATAATATCAAAGAGCAGAAATGGTGTAGGTATGTGACAGCATTGGAATCGCGTAATATTGAAATTTAGTGAGTTCGTAACATTCCGCTTACTTTGACGAGAGCTTCATACCCAATGCAGTCGTATTTGATTACTCTGGAATCTCGACATACCGAACAACTTCACTCAGCCCGAAAGCATTTCACAGTATATTGAATACAGAGTATGGTATGACGAGTATGCTTAAAGCAAGAATTTAATAAAAATTTGATTGGACAAATATGCCCCCCATGGAAAATAAAAATTTATCACAAATATGTCCGAGTTTTAAAATTTTTTACGTCGAACAATATCCAGCAAATCTTTCATATAAGGTAAATGTTCCAATACCGGACCATGTCCCAGTTTTGGACCACCTATCCGTTTATTACAAATAATAAACAACGGTTAAATGAATGAAAGTTAAAAAAAATGATTGAATTAATATCTATGATTCTTCGCATGCATGTATATAAAAATGCTCTGAATAGTTCGCAAATTGCTGTTAATTTTATTTTAAACATATATATGCAAACTTACGATTAGAAAATTGGACTCTACAAGGAATCGCGAAAGCTCATCGCTGCGATTCATTAGTTTTGACTATTTTCTAAAAGCTCTTTAGCTAAACAAAACGGCATTTTTCGACTCGTTATAAAAATTAATAGTTAAGAATCACATGTAAAGTGATCATTTTCACATTCACGGTTATTGGTACATGCCAATCGCATATTCTTTGCCCATATCGAAACATGTGTCCGGTTATTCGGACGCGTGCATGCGATTCGGCTTGGACCCAAGTAGCGGATCACGAAATTCTTTTATCATAACGTTAAAACCGAAAAGTGGAAAAGTTCGCAAAGTATTATGTAGTGGCTCGATATAATCAATATCAGGACAAGCATTCGACAAGTATAAGTACTTATATCGAGAAAATAGCAGCGTGGAAAAAATTTATATCCACTGTACATATAGGTAAAGTAAAAGCTATGAAAGACTCGACTTTGTGAATAAATTGTATTGCGAAATAAATTAGTTGCGTGGTAAATCTTACGACAGCATTTTTGTGTTTGTTTGTTTCGGTTTTATTTTTGAGAAGAGATATAAATTGTATATCATCTCTTCAATACATTAGTTATACATATATACATATATGTCCTATATATATGCATGTACATATTGTGGAAAATATTTTCCGCCTTTTCTGATATGTGCACTTGCTTTTTTTTCGAAAAGATCGACTTTTCACATTCCTTTTTATTCAACGAGATCCCCTTTAACGGAGCTCTCTCTCTCTCTCTCTCTCTCTCTCTCTCTCTCTCTCTCTCTCTCTCTCTCTCTCTCTCTCTCTCTCTCTCTCTCTCTCTCTCTCTCTCTCTCTCTCTCTCTGTGTGTGAGTGTTTGTTCAACACTGTGGAATCCACTGTAGATATAACGTCGCTATAAAACAGAGCGATAAAATCTTTCATATATATAGATAGCATATGGGCATTATATTTGTAGTTCAGCGTGTGTTATATCCGAGCGTGCACACCGCTTAGTCGAGATCACGAACTTCGTTCTAGCACGATTTTTTTGTTTCGCAAGCATCGTCGTCAGAGTCTTCGATAAGACGAGGAAAATAGTCTCCAGCGAGAACAGTGTTCCCTCACATTTCCGACCAACATCCCCCCCAGCATCCCTGAACAAACATAAAGCTGGTCGACTATCGCGAAATTCTTTGATGATCCACGATTGTCTCCGGATAGGAAAAAAAGGCATGAAGAATCATGAATTGACAAGAAAAATGTTGAATAACACAGAACGATTCAAAACGACACGTCGGCAAAGTGCGCGAAGCCTGAGATTGCAGAATTTTTACATAATAAATTGTAAAAATTACTTATAAATTTTAGGCTGTCTTGGCTTTAGTCAACTTGCAACTTAGAGAACGAGCCCTCTGTATCGCAGTCAATAAAATCTATTAATTAAAATTCATTAATTTTTATTTAGCATTATACGTTATAAAAATCGTAAACTATTATTTTGATGAATAATAAAATACTGTAATATATTTAAAATCATTTTTTTCCCGTTAATCAATAAATGAATGAATAAATAAATAATAACGATGAAGAATTTCAAGAAAATCATTCTTCACTCACATGCTCATTTAATATTTCACGAAAGTAAGAATTCGATTTTTTTTATTAGAATATTCAAGACCAATTTCTCGTGATGATCGTTATTAAGTTTTTTTTTTATAACGAATATCAAGATCCCTTAAAAACGATTCTCCGTAATATTGGCAACGAACGAAAAAAAAAAAACTCTGCAATAAACTAAAAGATCGGATTTATATGAGACAGTGATGAATAACGAAGGGGATGCACAGTCCCCGTCGTGGAAAACACGATCGATGAAGTGGAGAAAGAAAAACGAGAAAAAAAGTGCGACAGCCGTGAGAAAAAAAGAAGGATAAAGTGAAAAAAAAAAAAACCAAGGACTTGCGCGACGAGACACGGAAACGAAAGTAGAGAAATTATACGAGAAGGGCGGAAATTCTCCCAGGTTGATACACAACTCGTGTGGGTTCGGAATTTTCTGTGTATATATATAGACGAGAAAACGATACTTTTGCTCACTCCGTTTACCCGTTTGAAATCGACTCGACGATATAACGGATCGATGGCAAACCTAAGACCTCAATATCGAAGTTTGCCGATGTATGGCGTGCACTAAAAAGCTTTCGGAAGAGAGAAAGAGAGAGAGAGAGAGAGAGAATGAGAGAAAACAGGCTGCGTGATGCTTACACACGTAACACCCACATGACGATTTTGCGCGCGGGTTTCATGCCGCCTCGTACATCCTTGGATGAAAATTTACGAGCTCGGTCTATCGGAGTTTCCACACGTCGACAAGACAAAAAGAAAGAAAATGAGAGAGAAACAGACACACACACACAAACACTCTCTCTCTCTCTCTCTCTCTCTCTCTCACTAACATAGAGAGAGAGAGAGAGAGAGAGAGAGAGGGAGGGAGGGAGAAGGTAGAAAAGGAGCAAGGAAATGTATATGAGAATACTGGGGAATCACATTTTCGCTCGCAAAAACTATTTTTATCGTTCTTTCTATTTTCGTCTCCTCGCTATTTCTCATTCGCATAAGCCACGTTATTTTTTTTCTTTCTCGTCTGTTCGAATCCTCCCGCGCTATTGCAAACCCATATGTATGTACGATCCGCGAATATAGGATAGACTTTAATAAATTAAACGCATCGATCGGAGGCTAATCAGTATGAGGGTTGCAAGTTTTACTTACATCCGGTATACATCGGGTATACTTACAGTATACCCAAGTCAAGAAACACGTGGCTGCATACGTGCCAGATTTTTCATGCAAGAACAAATTTTTTTTTTTGTCACAAGCAAGAACACGAGCACCCGCCTGGACAATTCCAGGGAGGGGGGGGGGATGAAGTATTGAGGGTTGATTGAATAAAAAGATCCTTCAAGAAAACTAATCCATGAATGAATAATGACACCGCCTCGTTGGAGCTTCAAAAACTGAGTTAAATATAGCCGAACGATCCTTCGGTGCGAGGAAAATCCGGGGTAACTTTCTTTATTTAATGGGCACATCCGAGGAAGCCACAGTGACATTGTTATTAAAAAAAAAATCACCATTCGCGTCTTTGCGCCTAGACGCTCACAACCCCCCAGGAGGTATATCGCGTCCGCAAGGCGCGGAAGCCACGTTCGTGACAGCTCTACGAGTAACGCGAGAGGGATATCTCGTTGGTGTGGAAAAAGAGCGCGTGGGATATGTTCGGATATATTTATCTCGTCTACTCAGATGTGCAGGGCAAGAATTTTTATTGGTAAGCGAATGCAGTGATTGGTGACTTAACTATACGAAAAAAAAAAAAAAAACCATTGACGTCATATTTTCATACGAGATTCAACTACACATCAGTAATCTAATGATTGTAACTTTTGTGGACAGAAAAATCATTGAAATGTCTTTTTTTTAACACAAGATAATAATTATTTGAATGAAATAACAGTCGTTATTAGACCAGTATTTTAATAAATCAATTTTAAATTCAAATAAATTATATTTCATTAAAATTTAAGATTTTTTTTCTTCGCATATAGTGGGAGAAATTTCGATACAATTTTTACATACAAGGAACATAAACTATAAAAGGCATATGAGCCGTTCGCTCAATGAATGATCTAAGTCAAATTTGGTCGTTTTGAGAAAAAGCGATTTAAAGATTCAGCATATTGTATTGCGAGCAATGTAGGCGCGGAGTTTCAAAACTACAATAATGGCTGAAACATCACAAAACTTAACGAACATACTTTTAGGACTAATAACCTACGCACTGGTAACTAAATCCGAAAAACGACCTGAATTGACGTAGGTCATTCTTTGAGCGAACGGCTCATATACATATGGGACATTCCACGTCAACTCAGCCACCTCGTTTTTTTTATTGTCTCGAAAAAATTATTCAGTATCGGCATTTCAAAGGACAATATATCCATGACATTTTACCAAAATTTCATCCCCCCCACTATTGTTGGTTCTCGAGATAATGATTAATGAAGTCTCAATTTTGTAAAAATCATAACTTCGTAACTACTGATCGGATTTAAACGATTAAAAAAAGAATCTTTTTTATTTTTTTTACTCTTTTCGAAAAAAAATATGTCATCATCGGATAAAAGCTCATTAGACATTTTTCGGAGTAAATTAACAAAAAAGAATTTTTCCCTCTTCACTGATGCGTTGTTCCATTTTGAAAAAATCCTGCGGAGTTGTGTATTGCCTCCCTCTATCAGAAAAAAAAATACTGAGTAGAATTCCGATTGGCCCTTTCGTGGAAAAAAAAAAAAATCGAAAAATTTACCCGAAAACTGTCTAATGAACTTTTTTCCAATGACGGCATATTTTTTTTCAAAAAGTGCAAAAAAAATAAAAAAGATTCGTTTTTTAATCGTGAAAATCCGATCAGCCGTTACGAAGTTATGATTTTTACAAAATTGAGAATTTATTAATCATTATATCGAGAACCAACAATAGTGGGGGGATGAAATTTTGGTAAAATGTCATGGATATATTGTCCTTTGAAATGCCTATACTGAATAATTTTTTCGAGACAAAAAAAACGGGGTGGCTGATGAGTTAACGTGGAATACGACACGTCAACGCAGCCCCGTCAACTCAGCCACCCCGTTTTTTTTGGTCTCGAAAAAATTATTCAGTATGGGCATTTCAAAGTACAATATATCCATGAAATTTTATCAAAATTTCGTCCCCCCACTATTGGTGGTTCTCGAGATAATGATTAATAAATTCTCAATTTTGTGAAAATCATAACTTCGTAACGGCTGATCGGATTTTAACGACTAAAAAAAGAATCTTTTATTTTTTTCGCCCTTTTTGAAAAAAATATGCCGTCATTTGAGAAAAGTTCATTAGACAGTTTTCGGGGAAATTTTTCGATTTTTTTTTTTTCCACGAAAGGGCCAATCGGAATTCTACTCAGTATTTTTTTTTCTGATAGAGGAAGGCAATACACAACTCCGCAGGATTTTTTCAAAATGGAACAACGCATCAGTGAAGAGGGAAAAATTCTTTTTTGTTAATTTACTCCGAAAAATGTCTAATGAGCTTTTATCCGATGATGACATATTTTTTTTCGAAAAGAGTAAAAAAAATAAAAAAGATTCTTTTTTTAATCGTTTAAATCCGATCAGTAGTTACGATGTTATGATTTTTACAAAATTAAGACTTCATCAATCATTATCTCGAGAACCAACAATAGTGGGGGGATGAAATTTTGGTAAAATGTCATGGATATATTGTCCTTTAAAATGCCCATACTGAATAATTTTTTCGAGACAATAAAAAAAACGGGGTGGCTGAGTTGACGTGGAATGCGACATATATAGGTCCACGTATAACATAGAATCGAAATGACGATACGGCCAAAGTACTCTACAAAGGCGTATATTCGTGAAAATGTTACTTGGCTAACTTTGTGTTACGTGTGCACGTAACAACGTCGTAATTTCGCTCGACCAAAGTTACAGAATCTGCGGACATGAATTCACCAAGTTTGTAACCCGTATGCATATACCGTATATAAATAAAGGAGAAGAGCTGAGAAGGGAGATAACGCGATTATATGGTTGAAAATTTGTAACACGGAAAATTTTGTGAATGACACGAGAAATAATCGAAACAACTATTTAAAATCATTTAACGATAAATTATAATGATGAATAATTATTCGAGAATAAATATTGATATGAAATTAAAAAATTAAAATAATTCCTCTGATTTATTAATTATTCTGAATGATTAATTTTTCGAAAAAAAAATTATTTTTGCCTATTTCATTTGTCTATCCCATAGTCCTTATCAGACGAACATTATTGAATCTTTACTTTTTTTTTTTCACGGCCAACAATTTTCCTGCGCAACATTTCTGCGCGAAAGTTGGGACGACATGTAGATTTTGTATCGTTCCCTGGAGGATCAGATGGGAAAATACGTGTGCCCGGTGCATAGATAACCTTAAAAAGCGGAGGAAAAAAGTATTGAGAGTAAAACATGGTGCGAAGCACGTGTATGTGCTCTGGCGATAAGAATGTAAAAGTATCCACGTTCGCAAAGTTCTGGCAAGTAAAGAAAGAGAGAAAGAGAGAGGAAATATTTCTTTTTTATCTCTATTTCTTTTCTTCGATGCTCCACAACACACTTATCTTGGTACATTCAAGAGAGTAAGATAGATACATGGGGGGGGGGGGGGGGAAGTGCAGTCTCCACTCGCGTTAAAAGACTATATCAGGAGAGATGCTTCCTTCGGAGTAAAAAGCCTGAAGAAAGATCAGAGATGCAAACATCGTCATCTCTTTTTTGTGGCTCAGAGAGAGAGAGAGAGAGAGAGAGAGAGAGAGAGAGAGAGAGAGAGAGAGAGAGAGAGAGAGAGAGAGAGAGAGAGAGAGAGAGAGAGAGAGAGAGAGAGAGAGAGAGAGAGAGAGAGAGAGAGAGAGAAAGAGAGTAAACTGTATGGCAAGATGAGAGTGAAAAAGACGACTCAGAAAAGCAGCGCGGTGGGGAAAAAGAAAAAAGTCGCGGAAGCGACACTGAATGCGAATTTCTTGTATTGCACGCCCGCGGAAACGACGAAATGCGGATAACGTGTCGTTCACCACACGAAACACTTTCATTTATCTATTTATATATATATATGTACGTTTCTACTTCTCGTGCTTCGATTATACGATGCCTTGAGGACTTCCAGTCTCTTTGTGGGGGTTGCAAGCGTGAAATCCTCTTTCGAAAATACATGAACAGCCCCGAGGGTGCAAGTCACGCCAACTTGATCTCTCTGAATCTCGGAGAAGCAGCCATGCTCACGCGTTATAAGTTTAAAGCTGAGGGGAATATCATGCTTACAATCAACAACGTTCCAGGAGTCTCAATTATTTGTATACCTCGACTCTTAACTTTCGTAATTTTACTCTTTGATCTTCTACCGATCGTGATCAAATGAAGAAGAAAATGAGTGTAAATAGTTTCGCGAAGGAGGTAAGTATAAATTATATTTGTATTCATTAATATGCCCTTTGAAATTTCTTTTCTCTCATAATATTTATATATAAAAATGAACTTTCGAAATTATATTATTATTGTATTATTTTCGATGTCTTTCTATATACATATATATATATTTATATAAATGTACAGGGGCTCCACGATGGCACATATGTATATGTATTATTCCGTTCAAGTTTTTGACAACTTTTATAAGATTTTCCACACTCAAATCTCTTCCACCCAATGACGTACGAGCCTTCGTACTTCAGAGGAGTTTTATATCCATTGAAATATTGTAAATATGTATATGTATATGCACGATAATTTTTATCTTGGCCCCCGAAAATGATCATGTCAACGGTGATTCGTAAAAATAAGGGGTGCATGGAAACGAAGAAAATAAAAGTAACGACATGTGGAATGGAAACGGAGCCAAAGAAAATCGTCAAGTCAAGAAGGTCGACTATATATTTATATATTTCATCTCACAATCATGAGGAGTACATTATCTAGCTCATCACACTACGTCCTCTTTCTCTTTGTCTGTCTCAGAGAAAATAAATCGAAAATGATCGAACGAAAGTGAAAGAGAATTGTTCTTTTCAATGGTAATGGCGAAAATATAGTATCCGGATCCTCACTTTATTATATACCGAATGATGTTCGATGTGCGCTAAAGTAGTGAAAAGTCTCAAACATGCACACATACACAGAGACACGAGCAAACCAGATAGCTACGTTCTCTATAAACTCTCTTTCTTGCTAAACAAGGATTTGCCCCAGCCTTACGATATTATACGACTACATATAAATGCACTGTGCCACTGGATATGCCGGCAGAGAAAAATTCACACGTTCATGCAGTCTCGTAACGTTGTAAAAAAGCAAATTCCGCGAGAGCAACCCAACATTTTCATATTATTTTACCCGGAAACGAGGGTTGAGGGCAAGGGGTTTTTTTCTTCATCCACGAGAACAGACGATGGTCCACATGAGAATGGCGTACTGTCATGGTATACCTATATGCGCAAAGCTCCTCGGGGGAAAAAAAAAAAACGTAATTGTATTTTTCTCGTCGTCTTCTGCCATTCACAGCTATATCACACTATACCTATTTACGAAAATATGTCAGCAGACAAAAATTGATTCACTTCATGTGAAATGGTCCATGGGTACACGTGTACTGTCCTACACTGCGCTCGATGGATGCGAAAGCTTCGTTATAAATAATAATATATCGTTGGACACAACGTCGCGTTGTTCTCGTGTTCCCAAGAGAAGGCGTTAACGGAGTAAACGTAACGTATAATCGAAAAGCTTGTTATTTCTAGCCTGTTGTCAGGTAAATACCCCGTGACAAAACGCCCGGCATTATGAAAAAAAAAAAGATCGATAGGGTTTCGAACTTCGACGAAGGTATGGGTCAATCTGTTCATCGTGATTGTCCGAAGCTTCCGGATGTACAAAGCTCTTTGGTGTCGTTCAAACTACCTTTACCAGAACAATAATTGTTCCAGTCAGTCTTGTAATCTTCCCCCCCCCCCCCCCCCGGTCCCTGTAGCTTGTATATATATGTATATATATAGCAAGCTGGTCTATATTTTAGTTCTTTTTTTTCGTTATTCGATACTGCTCTTGTCAGTACCCCAAGAAATTGGAAAAAAAACTGAAAATAGACCACAAAGCTAGCAGAACACGGGCTTGTGTTGGTCTGTGACGCTCTCGGGAAGCTCGATGAAGCTTGCGAGCAGCAATGAAGAATTCGCATAGGCGATTATTCTCCGAGCTTCAATTTATCAGAGACACTCCCGGATATATATCGATGGGACAAAGTTAAAAGGGCATATCGAATGTGCATCCAGCATAGTCGTGGACAGCTTTCTCGTATCGGGCCATCGATATGGAGATACACGAGTAAAGGCTTGACGGGAGGATAGGCGAGGGAGACGAGGCACATACATAATGGTTGAGGAAGGACTAGAAGCACGTAATATACATATACGTACGGAAATTCGAAACTTCGTGCAAACTCAATATCTCTGTAAAGGCACACGTAAAATTACAAGGGACGCAAGATAGAGAAGACGGGAAGCTCACAGCGAAGCTTCTAGCACTGCGGATGGTGAAACATCGCCGTAAGGGTGTATATATACAAAGAACGCTGGAGTAATAAGCGTCAAATCCCCTCGCATATTTAGGGTATAATTCATGGGTAGAATATAAAGGTTGACACAATTTTTTTTTATCGCCAAATTTTGAATACCGATCAGAAATTTGAATATAAAGAATATTGAAAGGATCATGAAATAAATATGACAAAATATTGAATTTAAAAAACGATGTAAAAGGATTGTTTATTGCAAGACAGTAATTGCTCGAATATTATATATCAATTCCTGAATGTCAGCCGAGAGGGAATTTCTCAAGGGTTTCTCGTGGACACACTTTTTTGAACTTTTTTAAGCATCTTCATTTAGCGCAAACAAAAATTGGCCATTATATATATATGTATGAATATTTTTTTCCTCAACTCGAATTTGATCGTAGTTTTATTGCCAATCATATGTCAGATGCGTTTTTCGTGAGAGAACATTTTCGAGAAAAGAAAGAATAACGAGGACCAATCAGGTTCAGAAAGAGGGAGGAAGAAAGGGATGAAAGGCTTGGGCTGCTCTGCGCTGTTTTACAGTTATGTCACCCTCTTTTATTTTCTGCTTTTCTAGCTTAAAAATACTTTCTCGAACATATAACTCAGACTGATAAAGAACTTGGGGTAAAGCTTTTAATAATAATAATTATTATTATTATGAGAAAATTGTGGATGGTTATAAAACAGGTTGTATTTGTTGCTAACTAATTCAGAAATAAAAATTAAAATCACGCAATAAAAGCCATGGCGTTTGAAAGAGCATAAAGTTGCGCGTATATAACGTTTTCTGCAAGCATTTTCGTAATATCCCATTGTGAGAGAAAATCTCTAAACGAAGACATTTTCTATGATTTCACGCTTGATTTTTTTATAGACTTGCCACTTGACGTACAGCCTGCAGCATTTTCCACACTGAAAAGCCGCGAGAGAAGGAAGAAAAAAAGATTCAGAGAACTCTCGTATAGTTCTTTATCTCCCCCAACGAATAAATGTTTTCCCTAAGACTTATCTCACTTTCCACGGCTTCAAACGTTATAAATTATTATTATTATCATTATTATTATTTCCTTTCATGCAAAATTGGAACCTACCGTCACGTATTTGAAACAGATGTGGAAGAAAAAAATTGCAAAGCCAGGAAAGAGAATGAGGAAAAAAAAAATTGGCTATTTATCTTTTGGCAGTTTGTCCCGGAGCTTTCATTGCTCTCGCACGCGGCTACATCGTAAAATACACGCCCCACCCCGGCATCGTTATCGTACATCATGAAAATTGTTCGAAGATTTAAAAAGAAAAACCTTAAAAAATAATAACATCGAGGAATACGATGTTGAAAGTTATTAAAAGAGCTTTTGAGAAATATTACTGGAATTCTCAACGTCAATTTAGATTTACAAACTGAGCGAAAGCTCCTCGACTCTGTTTCATATTTTTTTTTTTTTTTTTAATTTTCGAGAGTCTCGAACCTTTTCAAAGAACTTTTGAGAAATTCTTTGTCTTACAATTAATAAATTCTGCGTGATTGCCCTCGTTAAATGCAATAATGTGTGAGAGAAATGTCGTTTCGTTCTTCGGGTTCATTATTGATTTATCGGAATTCAAATTTATCCGGAGAAATGCCGAATGAGAAAGCTCCGTACAATCGAGTGAAATATAAAAATGTAGAATAATTACTGAACGACAAAAAAAAAATCCATCGAACTAATTATGTTTTCTGGCAACTGCATAACGTGCAAATATAAATTTATACTTGCCGCAAATACGATATGAAAATTTTCACTGGTATACATACACGTTAGGGCTATTTTTTAGTCGCGAATCTCCGACATAGTCGTTGCAGTATATAAATTCTCGGCTGGCGCAACGATAATTAGCGTGAAGCACACGCATTGTTGGTCTGGCAACTGTTAGAGTCGAGAGACCGAGAGAAAAGCCACAAGGCAGTGTGCGCGCAACTCGGTATTCTCCTTTCTCGCCCCCTTTGCTATTCCATATATATCCATGCAGAAAGGATATTATGTTCATTCAGAGTTGTTATATCGCATTTCATATTGTCACAAGAGTCTGTGCTTTTCATAAAGCCACAGACACCCAGGCCAACACACGGCTTGGACTGCAGGCACCACTATATGCACCACTATATCCTCCTGCCAGTAGATATGTATCGTTATTACACGGACAAACCAGGCCCGATATACAGTGCAAATCCTCGCAATTCAACTCTTCATCCGGTGAAGGATTCGTTAATCATCATAATCAAACGTTGATTAACCACAAAAAAATATAACAAGTGGTTTGAAAAATTTTATGAACCTTCGATGAAGTTTTTGGTTTAAAAATGTTTTTAGCGATTTTATAAAAATAAAAAATGTCAAAATTATTTTTACGATTATCATTGCAAATGATCTGTCATTCGAGGTCATTATTTCGTGGAAACGGAAAGGAATATTCGAATGTCCGCATCCAACAATGATCTCAAATGGTTAAATTACGAGAGCTCCGACTGAATTTGTGGATTGAGAAAATGAGAAAATCCAAGCTGTATAATATAACTGCGAGAGCAGGGCGAGTGGTAATAAGTATAGTTGGGTGTAGTCAGTTCGTGGTACATATTATACTGTGGGAAATATCTTACTAATGTTGGCGCACATTATTATTTACGATTTTGAGCAAGTGATATTTAATGATACGAAAGAAAATATTGGTTAAAAAAAAACGTAAGTATACGTTTGGCTAGCGTTTTTATTAAATGGTATACTATAATTGCCATCGGAATTGAACTCGTGGTTCGGACGATACAGCAATGTTGCTCCTTGCGCACTAGAAAATTTACACACATCAATTCCAAGTGTACTTTATTGGACGATATTTATAAAAATTTGACACCTGAATTTGGTAAATTCACTAACGTGACGAATTAAGGTGGAAATTTTATGACTTTTTTCTGTGTCCAAGGTAAAAAGGAAAATTCACCAGAGTTATACGTTGTAATTTGTCGTTCGAAGATTTTTTACGATCAAAGCGACGAGAAAATTTTTTTTAAATTTATCACGAGAATTCGTTGAATTTTAAACATGTTGTTCAACGATTATCAAGATCATACATTTACAAAACTATCCTTTCACGTATATGTGTATATATAGAGAAAGTGTTGTGCCCGCGAATTCCGTAACGTGCGGGGATGAAATCGTCGAGGACGGGTTTGTGGGTATGTTTGCCAAAATGAATAAGACTCAAGTATACAAAAGCAAAAAGTACGTTGAAGTTTAAGGAGGTTCTTAACATCAATTGGGTGCGGCAAGGGGAATGTTATGGCGCGACGCGGGCGACGTGCGGGGCAGGTTGCGTTTGGCATTTGTTTCACCAAATACGTTTTCATTTTATTAATTTTCTATTACTCGCGCTCAATTCTGTTTACAAGTATATTTCACAATCGGCACGGTGGAAAACTTTCTTCATGGGCAAATTATATCTATGAAAGTCTAATCTATCGTTTAAGCGGTTCTTCGGGAAAATGTTATCGTTTTTTCACTCCTAAAATAATCTCCAATCATATATAGCTTCGAATACTTCTCCCATAAGAGCCCACGTATGAGCGGCATATTTAATGTTTTTTTTTCCCTCCTCAACTACGTGGTCAAAAAATCTGAAATAATTACGGTGTATTCCTAGTACCAGCACAAACCTCCCCTCAAATTTTAGAAACATCCTTATCGTTTTTCTCTGGGTTAATAACCTCCTTAATTGATGATATGGTTACAAACGAGAGTTTGTACCTTAAGACCAACCAGTTTGAAATCTGAACGAAGACTGTCGATAATTTCTCGATTACCTCTTTAGATATAGAGTAATTTTGCCATGGTTTTTGGACGCTAGCTGCTTGGTCAATAAGCAGGATCAAAGGCTCCAAATTGCGACATTTTGCTGTGCTTTGCATTCTCGCATCAGGCAGCGGTGTCGCAATCATTGCTACGAACAAACTTTTAACCTTATTTCCAATTATTGCAAACTTGCTGTGCTTGCCATTTCAAAATTCGCATTCGCAAAGGTGTTGCAAAAGCATTGTGCCAAAATGTTTTATTTTTGGGGCACAACAAAAGACATTCGTATGATAAAAATGGCTGCTCGAAGAACTTCTTACATTCCATGGCTTTTATCAAACAAATGGTAAGTAATAATGACAAATGAAAAGAAACGAGAGAGCACATATCCGTTATGATCATGGGGATAGGAGAAGAATCGGAGCTTCCGTATATATATATATTTTATCCCAATAAACGAGTCCCTTGATAATGCACGCAGTTATTCGTTGTCTCATTCTCGGAGTGTTGCGAATTATGGAATATCAACATACATAATTTTTCGCCTTCCCATGCTTTTTTTTTCGTTTGTTTCGAACATACACCGACACAAACGAGGGGCATGTTAGCTTCGCGAATTACGAATTCTACCCTCGTCCTTTTTGCCATCATCGGACGCTGAGTGAATCCTCCTTATTTATCGTTTTCCATTACGCCCAGGCAGAATTCATCGAGTTACATAGATCGTTGCGCGTTGATTAAATTTTGCGTGACTATTGCCGGGTGTGCTAAAGCAGGAAATTAGAGGGATAGAGATGGGGAAAAGAGATTGGTGGATAAAAAATGAGCAGGATAGAAGACACGATCACCGCGAGCGAATATATGTCGCTACATATTCGAGGGAGTGCGATCGAGTCAATATACCTCGAGGGACGAATACGGAAAACTCAGCGGGTACTCCTGTGTGCATATATATGTATATATACGTATTGCATCAATTATAACGAAACGTAGTGCCAACAGCACAGGCGCGAAAACGTCACTATAGTGCCCTTTTCACGTCCCTGCGTCACGATTTCAACTGTCCAGAGTACAGACCGTTATGAAAGAATTGGACTCTATATGGGTCACGTTTCATTACGGGCAGCAGAGGATGCGTTTCGACTAAATTAATGAATCGGGAACAGAAAAATTGTGGAAAAAAATTTCAACGAATTTCCCATCCTCGCACTTGTTTTTCAAACGTTTCGGTTTAAAAAAAAAGTTTTTTCTTTCTCTGGAAACTCCATTTGGTGCGACAGTTATTTTATTCGATGCAAATAGTTTTAGTCGATGGGTTTTCTTCATGCATGAGTAATTGTTCGAAATATTTTTCCTGCTTTCATGTGAAAAATTATTTGAACCGAAATATAAAAAAATTGTAAGGATATTTGTTGAATTTCAAAAGTTTCTATCGTTTCCTGTAATTTTTTTGGAACTGTTTTATTCGTCAGCGTGATTTATCAAAGCATTCCAACAGTCGCTCGCATGAGTTGTTAATTTTTCTTTTTACCAGATGAAAAAAAAAAAAACGGCAGAGCTCCCCTTAATAAATAATTTATGAAAAAAATATTTAAACTATAGTTATAGTGCAGTAGATGATTTTTTTTTTGTCGCATAAATTTACGAAACATTCGACCCTGGTTAATCTATACGGTTTTGGCTATTAGTGAAATTCCAACGGAAATTTAAAATTCGGTAGTCAATTTGCTCGTATATAACAGCCACTGCAAGTGCACTTTTATAAACGAATTCACGTTATAGTCTTCACCGACCGGACCTCTCGCGAAACGTCGAGGCTTAAAATTCGAGGAATTTGCACATCGAAGGATAATGCATTTTTCATCGATACATTATAAATTGGATGTGTCCTGCTCGTCGGACATTATTCGTCAATGTTACGAGATCTCCAAGTTCGAAAGAAACGAGAGAGATATCACGTCTTCGGTTTACGATATCACTTTGACAACGTTATCGTTTATGATATGGGATAAATAAAGAAGTTCCGGAATGGCCGAGCGTATACGTGAAGAGAAATATAAAGGGACGCGGATGAAGCGATACGAGAAGGAGGGAAAAAGGAAAGAATGGAATGGGGTGAGAAGTAGATGAAACCCTAATAAATCATGATCTTTCGAACTCGAGCCCTTTTTTTTTTATTATGTTCGAACGTGCTCAACCCCAGATCGAAAATAACGTTTTGTCCCATTACTTTATCTCCAGGGACACGCACAATGTTCATGTTCAACAGTCCGCGAGGGTTGTAAAAAGATCGCGAAGTGAGGGAAAAACACACGCACACACACAATATATATATATATATATAAATGGACGATAGAAGAGGGCTGGCGCTACGAAGATTGATATGATTGACTACACATCGAAACTCCCCGATTGATTTATTAGATTTTCTGTCGATATCAAGTCGATATAAGACTTTAGGCTCGAAAAATGGCTTCGAAAAATAAAACCCTGCCAAATCTTTCAAGTCCTCATTATTTTTTGTTTTATATTATTTTGAAGAATTTTGAAAATTTGTTACATTTTAGTTGGACAAACAGATTTTTAATAATCTAAACATGCGATGTAATATATCGCTATTCTTCTCAATGTAGTAATGATGAAAATAAAAATGCACAAGAGAATTTCAGTTACATTATAATATTATAAATACGATTATATGTTATATTACATTATAATATTGTAATTACATTATAATATTATAAATAGATGATTCTGCTTATTATCATTTAATCGTCATTTTTCATTTTATTTAATTATAATTATTATTATCATTATTACTGCAAACAGTCATAAAAAATTTGCGAAAAATTCTAGTTTTATCGTTTAACTCGTCTTTTGCTTTTATCGAAAAAACCTATCTCGCTTCATACGCTTTTAAATGAGTGTAACCCACCGGTGGGGCCCTGCTAATACGATCAAGCAAGACTAGGCCAGAATCACCGTTGACCGTATGAGCGCTTCGAAGTTATCCCTGCAGAAAGGTATCGTGAATCATTTGAACTACACGAAACTTTACTTTTCCCGTAAGGTGGCGATAGACTGGTAAAAGGATCGCATCGTGTATGTGCTTCGTGGGACAACTCCAGATGTACATATATATATATATATATATATATATATATATACGATTCGTGCTTTTCCAACTCCTCGGAATCAGAGTTCTACCGGAGGGAGAAATTGGCTTAACCATTTCGTAAATCAGTTATATAGCGATGAAAGCCAATTCTGAAGTTCCCTTGCTCACTGTTGTTGTATCGAATGCTTCTACATCAATTATACTTAATGACCAACCCAACAGTCCCGTAAAAGTTTTGACACGAGAATTGACAAATTAAAAAAAAAATCTAGTATTGGGCCATTTTTTTCTCAAGTCCCGATTTTTGAAAAATCGTAAGTTTTGCAATGCTCGCTTATAACATAAGAATTTAAATTCAACAAATCTTCGGGAGTAACGAAATGGATATTAATAGCGAATACAAAATTTCAGTTGAGTCAAACAAGATTTGTTAATTGTTACAAAAATGTCTCATGAATGTGGATTTTCAATTGCTTGACTCAATTATTTAATAAGATCTTTTCAAGTGCAATGAAGACCCCAAATGAAATGAATAGTCTCTACATAGTATCACAAGCCCCTAAAAAAAATTTCAATTTTTCAACTTTACTCGGATCTTGGAAAATGTAATTGTTAACTAAGGTGCACTGGGTAAACTAATTATACAATTCTTTTGAATAATGATTACATAATTTTGTTCAAAATAATTCGCAAGAAATTTCTAATAAGATTCTTGTCGAGATTCTTTTTTTTTCTACGCCGGAAGTTACATCAAATATTCCGCGAAGTTTTGAAGATTGAATAAAAAATTAATATATTGGAATAATAAATTTCAACATTAATAAAATAAAGTCAATAAGAGGCAATTAAATGCTCTCCATGCCATTAATTAATTTTTCGGATTACAACCTTTACACTCTTCGAACTCTTTACGATCTATAAAGCCATCCATCTACCAAATTATTTCTCCCATTTCAGTTCGAAAAAAAAGGTTTTTTCTACGCGCAAACCCTCGCATTAGTTCTGTTTCGTCGCTGCTTTTGAAAAGTCACGAATATCGTTATAACAATATTACGAAATCCAGTATTCTCGTGTTAGAAAGAATGAGGACTTTGCTGGTAATTGATGGGTAATGGATCGGTTCTTGATAGAGCCCACACCACCGGGACTATGAGTACCCAGATCAAGTATAAATATAAGTGCCACAGCCGCGAATTAAAACACAGATCTATGGTTATTTGGGTCAAATGACTATTTCGATCATACTCTGATGAAAACATTGCTCTGCTGCTTTGCTAACGATACTACCGTGGGCTCATGCGAATTTGACAAATATAATCCCGGATGACAGTTATAGTTGCAATCCCATCGCATCGCACAAAATCTTTTCAGTGGTGGGGAGGAGGGGGATTAAATTAAATCTAAGTACTGTTCGAGCCCGAGAATCGCTGACTCTCTCTCTCTCTCTCTCTGGAAATGGATTATAATGGACGAGAAAGAACAAAACTCGTGTATTATAGATTTTTTTTTTTGTTATATCACTCTAACTTCGATATTTCGCCGGCCCATTCGAATACTTTTTCTCACTTTTCACTGATACATCCGAGTTGATTGATGAGATATAAAAGCTACGAGATGAAACTGATTTATTATACGTTTTATGTTTTTGTCCATATTCCATCTAACTCATGCAAATTTTGGTCTATTTGAATAAACTTTTTTTTTTTTTAGACTATTGAAATGTGAACCGCGTCAGGTAAAATTTATTTTGATTCGGTGAGACAGTCGATGTACGATTATTTAAATAAAATTAATTCAGCGATACGAAGGAATTTTCATTTTCAATCCATTACATAGAGTTATAGAGAAATTAATATATGTGTATAAGAAGGGAAAAAACGTTTCAGTTTTCTCCTACCGTTGTTGAATCATATTCGAGGCTCCGGAGTAGTTGCAGATGCGGAGGCTGCAAATGCAACCAGAGAGAGAGAGAGAGAGAGAGAGAGAGAGAGAGAGAGAGAGAGAGAGAGAGAGAGAGAGAGAGAGAGAGAGAGAGAGATATATTGGCCATGTCGTGCGGTAATTCGCTGACTCGAATGCAGAGTCTAGAGCGTACTTTTTTTTTTATGCGTCGCGAATATAAGGGATCGATGCTCTCGCCAGCACCGGGTGGCCGAAACTGTCTCTCTAACTGACAATTTATAGCTCGTCTCTCTCTCTCTCTCTTTCTCTCTCTCTCTCTCTCTCTCTCTCTCTCTCTCTCTCTCTCTCGCTCACTCTCATCGTAGAAATAAATCGTTCGATTATTTGAAACGTGGATTCTGTTATAGTTATATAGAACGCGAAAATCTCGACGAGTTGAAATCACCGGTCTCGGAATGACACGTTCATATCAGCCTACGTTCAACTGGTCGATTCAAGAAAAAAAAATCACGAAAAAAAATGATTTCAAATTTATTCGAGTTAATAAAAAAAAATCACAGCTACACAATAACCTAGAAATATAGTATAGTTTTTATCAACTGCATTGAGGTAGTTCAAAAACCACGGATAAAGCATAGTGTACGATTCTTCAATAAATCGATGAAAATGACTGACTTTGTCTTTCTTGTGCTCCAAGTATTTTTATTTCTCATGGAGGAAGCTGCGCTTTCATTACATTTTTTTTCCCCCAAGATATCCGTTAAGGAATCGAGTGAAGCGAACTAACAGTGCAAGAGAAAAGCTGCAATCAGCCTCGTACACGCTCTCTTTTAGTCCACGCGAACAAGCTAAAAGGAATAAGACTCTCGCGCGGTGAAAAAAGCTCTCAATGGACGTGATAAAATCTCGGAAAATCAAGATGGCGATAGTGAGGAGAAGGCGGGGGGGGGGGGGGGGGGGGTGAGCAAAAAGTGAGCATAAAACGAGAGAAAAAGAGAAACGAATGAGAAAAACCGTGCCAACGATGCTTCCTCGAAATGTTATCTCATCATCTGGAAACAAGCGTTGGGTATATATATATATATATATATATATGCAGTAAAAAGAATTTACGTTAGTCGTGACTGCGCCGTCAGATACTTTATCCGAGACTCAGGGGAATAACGAGAATAATTTACCTATTGATGATTCCTTCGGATTCATTTGCTCCTATGCCCTAAAATCTCTTATACATATATATGAAGGTATCAATCTATTTTACATCGGGTATTTTTTTTTTATCGCATCCGCTACGCGTCACTGACTATATCGCTTTTCATCTCTTCTTCATTCTCATAAATTTTATCGAAACGGATAAAGCTACAAAGACTCGTAAAACGAGAAATCAGGGTTGGCAGCCCCATCTGGAAGGGAATACAAAAAAAGATAAAGAAAAAAGGATATTCTCATCGTTGAATAAGCTGCTGCAGAATTCACTTTTATAATTTGGACAATTAGTGATCGTTGAATGTTTTCTTTTTTTTTACGAAGCAATTGAAAAATGGTATCTCAAAAAATTGATAATTTTCCTTAAAGAATTTCTAATCCTCGCATTCTTGATTCTTCGTCGTCGTGAAACAATTTTTCTTTAATATTGAAAAAGTGATGGGATCCGTCTTTTTATGATGCTGGTCACCTGTAGAAATTTTTCTTCCGAGATACAGAGTTAAAAGCCAAGAGGAAGAAAATATAAATCTGCATACCAGAAAGAAAAAGAGAGAGAGAGAAAGAGAGAGAGATAATCCCAGGGTACTCATTTATCTCGACGATAGAGTTCTCGAGTGAACGAAACGAAAAACAACACGAGAGAGTAAGAACGTAGAAAGGTATACAGAGATCCTGTATTTTATGCTAATTGATTAATACCTGAAAGGTTTCACAGAGTCTTGACGATGATTAAGAAGGAGGAAAAACATCTTTCGCGCAAACGAGGGTAAAAACTCGTTCGATAATTCTCACTCTGCTGTAGTGACAAATTTCAAAAAGCTTTTATCTCAAGAAGGAAAAGAGACGAAATTTTGTAACATAAACAAATGTACGTTAATTATATGGTAATTTTGACAAAATTCCATGCAAGATCACTTCGTGACGCAGTCGTTAAGTTTTGAGTCAAGCGAGTAATTTTAATAGAAAATCTTTGTCAGAGCACGAAGGGCTGAAATTTTGCATCGAAATTCTTCACGATCGTATCGTGGTGTTTCACGATCTAATCGGCTTCGGGATTTTCCAGCAAATTGACTCACAAATTTACGTCAGTTATCTCGCAGTCAACCTTCATAGTTTAGATACGAGAAACTACATTATGTGACATCTCGGCCAAGAGAGTACATATAGGGATAAGCAAACGTTAAGCTCTGTAGAAAACCTGAGAGACGCTAAAGGAAGTGAATGTTATATAGTAGAAGAGATACAGGCAAAAGAGGCTTCTGTTCTCTACCTCCCTTCCTCTCTCTCACTTTCTCTCTCTCTCTCTCTCTCTCTCTCTCTCTCTCTCTCTCTCTCTCTCTCTCACTCTTTCTCATTTTCTCTATCTCTATCGCGAGTTCTTCAAGCACCCTTAAATGTTCAAGATGGAGTTTTCTCACGTTGCTAATTTACTCGTTCGTGCGAGTGCAAGGTGCGAGGTTAAACTTATCTCCTCTATCGTTTATACGGTGCTTGAGAGCTAAGAGATTGGCAACTGAGACACGCGGAATTTAAATTCCAGTTGCGAGAGATCACATCGAATGCGAAAATATATAACTCTCAAGAAAGGAAAAAAAAAGTAGAGACGTTGCTACGATAGAGATAGCAAGACTGAATTATTTATGTAATCACGATAAAATCCTATTTTCATTCCCATCCCCTTGGGCTTCCTCGTCTACTCCAATCTTTCGATGTGTTACGAATTTTTATTTACTTATTTTTATTTTATTTTCGTATTGACTCAACATAGTCGTGGCAAAACCCATCGTATTTTCATTTTCATATCAATGATAACGACAAATTTAACTCAGATACAAAAATAGATGTATGAATAAAAAAATCAATATTGATTTGAATAAATAATTATTAATTAACGTGCGGTATATTTTATTAATGTATATAAATTAGACTTGTCTTCAGAAATAAAATATTTCTCATTACTGCTATAGGAAAGTTTCCATTGCAATCGAAAATAATAACAATAGTTCCATATGAAGGTATGAATCTGCACGAGAGGACAATTAGCAGGTTGGATAAGGAAAAAAGTATAAGTATAAGTATAAGTATAAGTATAAGGAAAGTTTCCATTTAAATCGAAAAGAATAATAATAGTTCCATATGAAGGTATGAATCTGCACGAGAGGACAATTAGCATGTAGGATTAGAGAAAAAAGTATACGTGAGGCGGGAAAGCATTCTGTTAAATTTTTGCCCATGTTCCAATAAAAGCGTAAAAATTGAAGAATTTGCGCAGAATTATTGTGTATTAGAGTCCCCCCCTACGAATTCAACAAAAACGTGTATGGGCAAATATTTGACGGTTCATGATGTCTCATGGGTGATAAAATGGTCCGAAGAGTCAAGGGAGATGATGCCCTGTTGGCAAACGAGAAACTTTCCGAAACACATGCACCCGCACCTAATGTTATACGTATGAAGGCTGAAACGACAGTGTGAAATATGGTAACAGTGAGGGAATGACGTTTAATGAGAATTGATCGTGAAACGATGATTATAAACACATACATGTATGTATAAACGCGATTCTATATTGTATACACTTTCCCGCAACGGACACGTTATTGGTACTTCACCGCTCTCCGGCTGAGAACTCCTCGTGCGTGATTTATTGCACCGAGGAGTTTGTGTCCCAGCTGTTGCTTTTGTATAACGCTCAACGAGAATCCACATGGGACTATGTCCCGCGAAATTCTCGCTTCCGTGGTTTCCTCCTCTTTCCTTCGCCTTTTGCTTGTACACGACCGATACACCGTGTGTTTCGTCACGAGCTCACACATAGCCAAAACAATTACGGTGACCAGACTTTTGGGATTTAAACAACAAATATACACGAGTCGTGTCGCGATACTGAAACAACATTCGCTATAACCTGGTTGTTCCGAGATCCCGAATACCAGAATAATGAGGACGCAATTGCAGAGGACGGAAAAACGTGCGAGGAGAGAAATACATTTTTTTTTTTTCGCTTCAAATGAATTTTGTGCAGAATAAAAATCAATTGAATTAAATTCATTTTTCAAGATTATTGAAACATCTTTAATTGTTAACCCGATATCGTGTTGAATGCAGATTTGAATTGGATGAATAAAGTTTTCCTAATCCAAATTTACTCGTACCGATGGACATGGAATCAATTATACTTTATTATCAGATTAACTGTGGACATTTCGAAGAATTCACGGATACGATACTGTATCGCGAAAATTAATCTAAATTTTCATATGCATTCGCAATTTCGAACTTTGTTCATAATTCCATTAACGAGATTGTATGATAATAAGCGCATTGTGGTGTAATTGCATTCCCATTTGAATCATCGACTGGTATACTGTTAGGACTTTCTCGATATCGACGTATTTTACGTTTTAATGATTTCGTCAGAAATACATTCTACCGTGAGTTAACATAAATTTTTATTTTCACGAATTCGAAATCCAATATTAAATTGAAAAATTAATTTACTCGTCAATACAAATAGGACCATTTCTTAAATTACTTTTTCCTTGAACGTGTGTGCATACAGATTATTGGATTGCATCGTAGGATGTCCATCCGATGAGGATAGATGGTTCTGAATCGCTGCGATAATATGGGACCGTTAATCGAATTGTATAGCGTGAATCACAAATAGTATAATAGATGGAAGCTTCGAAGATAAATGGGAAAGCTCTGAGGAATGTGACAGCCATGGAAGCTGTCGGTATATTAGGTGTGACCAAACACGAATGAGACGGGAAGTTCCACAGGAACCTCCGTTTAAGCAAACGTTAGCGCCCATATAAGACCTATCAATCTTGACACCGTGCGTGTATTTCGTGCCCTTTCACGACGAGAATATCCAGCGAATAGTCATGGTGCTGGACCAAAGAAAAATAAAAACAAATTTATGTTCGTAGAGTATCCACCCCCGTGTTGAGTGCTTTGCGTCGTGAAAATCGAATTACCGAGCCGCAAACACTCCGAGCGAAATGTATGACATTTCGCGAAAATGGAATAAAAAGCCCTGTGTAAGCTGAACCGTTGTAAATAATGGAGCCGTGTCTGACAGATAAGAAAAAAAAAAAGGCTACTCGTCGTGTAAAAGGGGCGACCTAACTATTATGACGCCGACAAATTGCGACAGGCAACGATAAGTGTCAGACTGATGAATACAAAAAGTAATTTCAGTAAACTTTCATGATAAAAAGATGACACTTTTGTAACAATAAAATAGTTCGATTTAACCGTAGGTTTGTAGATGTGTCGTTTAATTGTAAATTTTGCGAAAATTTTCTTGCTACACATGGCAAAATGTGACGACCTTTCGAGGATAAAATATAATCGAAAAGGGATATAGAAGTTGCGGACATAGAATTTTAGATGATGACTGTTGCAATATATAGCGTCTCAGAAGGAATCTCATTGCTTCTCGGACCGCCATTCATTATCATCATTTGTCACTGTGTTCTAGGACAGCCCGAGTCGAAATTTACGCCTCATTTAATACTCTTAGCATCCAACACATCCTCTTTATATCCTATTTGCTCCTCGAACTCCTCTTTTGCACCTCCAAGTCCTCCAAAGTCGAAAATTAGCAACCATTTAAAGCCTCTTTTATGCTCTTCGAGCTCGAGCTCCTATTTAGGGCCTCCCAAGTCCTCTGGTTTCATGATTTAGCAACCATTTTGATACTCATAACGTCCGGTCCACTCTCGAGCTCTTATTTTGAACCTCGAAGTCCTCCAGAATCATAATTTTATACAATATATCAAATACTCATAACGCTCAGTGCAAATATATCTCTTACCTTTTTTATGCTGAATTTCGTAATAAACAATTTGACCGATTTAATTTTTTTATTTGGTTTGATTTTCATTGGCTTTGCACAGTTTCACCATTTGACACTGGACTATCACAACGCTAAAAAATCAAAGAAAAACAAACCAAATAAAAAAATTAAATCGGTCAAATTGTCTATTACGAAATGCTGCATAAAAAAGGTAAGAGGTATTTTTATTGTAAGATTTTTAATTAATTAATTATCTGGCCTCAAAGTATTTTACCTTGTCATTCATCATCTTTTTTTGTTTATAACTTTTTATTATTAACTTTAGCGCAAGAAGTTATGGAATTAAGTTGTAGACAATTTTATCAGGTACAAATAAGCTCTTCACAAAATTTTTGTCAGCTTCATGGTTACGGAGATAAATTTAAAAAAATATTTACACCCTTAACTTCAAGATGGCGGTCGTTCCTCACCTGCTAGAATCCCGGAAACTGAGTTTTACACTCATGGTCGATCCCCTACAAAATGAAAAAAAAAATCGCTACCTAATACCCAAAATGCACAGAGGACCCTTTTTGAGGCACCATTTGACTGGACTAATACATGAGCATAAAAAACGCAGAAATCAGTACATGTGTAACAAAAAATATAGTGTGCACCATGCAAGGGCTAAGTGGGCTTTTTGACCTCGTGTGGTTGCAGTACTCGGTCTAAAAAGCCCACTTTACGCCCTTGATGCACAATATACTATTTCAGCAACACGTACAATTACATTTGCAATATGCGAAAAAATATTAAATATAATACTGAAATAGAAAATAGGAAAATAATTATAGCCAATGCCTCAACTTAGTATCGCCTTATTCACAGTCTTACATGTCTGTATAAAAATTTTGATGCTGAAACCATACCTGGTTCTCGAGAAATATATTTAAGTGACGTGAAAAAGGTAAATTAATTACATAAATATTAAGGATTTTGTATACATAATTCTGTTCTATTCAGAATATGAAAATTCGAGATATCAATTTTCAAACTTTAATTGCCTGCAGTCATTTTGAACTCAATTGTTAATTAACAGGTGAGTAAAATTTTCACTTACTGTCACCTTGCACATCGTCTCACAAGCCCATATAACAATTTTCATTTTTGAACTATACATGGATCTTGATAAATGTAATTGTTAACTAAAGTACCCTGAGTAAATTGATTACATGAATATTATATTTTTTTCTACACCATCCAGTCCTGCTCACACTTTCAATATTCCACAAATGAATTTTATAATTTCAGTTCACCTAGTTCTTATGAAACCCATTTGTTATTTAACAATTGAATACATTTTTTCACTGTATATCACCTTTTTACTGAAGATCACGCTGTTCTATGCAACCCGGTGAGACAGCGCTTTTCCATTAGAACTTGTAGACTAATGTCATTTAAATACGAAAAAGTCATAAGGAATCGATAGCGTAGTGGTAGCGTGTCAGTCGTTAGGTAGGTCGTTAGGTAGGTCTCAGTTAAAATCTCAGGTAGGAAAAAAATCAATTTCGACGGAATAACGTCCGGACTACGAAGCCGGAAACATTCGTAAAAAAAAAAAAATTCCCAGAGCGTTAATTTTTTTTTAAAATAATTATTTGATGATCAGAAGTGCTGAATTCACGGATTGAAGGATAGTGGGTTCGAGTCCCGGTCGGTGACTTTTTTTTTTTTTTTTAATGTGCAAGATTTTTAAAAATAATGGAACAGTATTAATTTAATTCATCGATGATTTTTAATTGGTAATTTATAGATAATAAACTATATTTATTATGCCAATTTGCCCTGACGGAAATCCAAACCAGGCCCGGGATAAAAGTGGAAAATTTCGACACGGGTACAGGCGGCCGAGTGTAAGCGAGGGTTTAATGAGGTTCTCGTAAGATCCTCATTTCAGCCTCGATAGGTGCGATTTGTCTGTTTTCTGCAAGTTTTAGGCGCTAAAGAGGATCTCATTTTCTATGCGATTTGATCCTCTCTAGGCACTCTCAAAACCTCGAAAAGAGGATGTTGGAGGTTCTAAAGGAGGAAGTAAATTTCGACTCGGGAGCTTTTGAGAACCATCAGCACACATGACAGCCAACGAGTGTCCCAAATAGGTAGGGCCGAGGTGTGCTGTATGAAAGCTCGCATAAGCAAGTTGATAACAATATTTCGTATTTCTTGTGATTCGTCATATCCCAACAGTCATTATTTAGAGTGGAAACCGCACGTACGGCCGACTGATGGCTGAAAAAAAAATCGTGATGTTCGTATAGGAACGTTACACATTGAGTGCTATACCAACCAGAGAAGCGTTAGCCACATCGTTTAACCTTTTACATTGTATGGCTTATGTCATTTCCTTCTATATAGCTATTGATCTATATACGAATAACATCGAAAAAGCTGCAAGATCACACGTCGAGCATGGATGTGTGTATATGGTTACGACTTGCTTGAGGCACTATATATATTATACGGTTACTATAAAAAAAAATGCCAAAAATTTGAAGCTTTAAGCGTATAAAGGACATAAATAATGAGTTCGAACCCTTCTCCCATATATACTCTCTCCTTTACTTTTACGACAAGCACGTGGTTCCCCGGAAACCAATCGCGAAAGTTCCGAACTATGTGGGGAAGTTATCGCGTCAACGGCTTTTTCGTCGTTGCCAGATACCTCGATGAAACTCGAGTGTCAGACACTTTTCCGGCAAACAGGCCTTACAACCGTAATATTAAAAAAAAAAAAAATTTTTAAGATAACCTCCTCCCGACTGGATTTCAGCGAGGTTGGCCCTTTCTCTATCGAAATATTGTACGAAAAAGAAAAGATGCAACAGCTGCGATGTTTCTTCGGATGGGTAGTTAATTTGGAGGATTTCCATGCATACGAAAAGACTCGGTCAGATATTAGGAAAACGGGCGAATATATAGCGTCGAAGAGCTCAGGAAGTGGTGAGAGGGCGGCTAAGCAAATATGCGATCGAGTTCAGAGGATCTCGTGATAGGAATACGAAACATATGTATGTCTCTTTATTCAGCCTCAGGGGACGTGGAAATGCTGCGGTGGACACATATTCAGAGTGATACGTTACGAGCCGAACGTGTCCTCTCCTTCGAATCGGGCTATCAATATTTGCCCTCGTGATTTTTTCGCTCATACGCGCATATTCGCTATACGAATATGAAGAAAAGTCTCTAAAAAGTTTATCTTCTCAACTAAATCATTCAATGTATATATAGGAGAAAAATATCATTCGACTTTCAATTAAAAATGGATTTTCCATTGAACGGATATAGCATCAGATGGCAGTCAAATTAAATTACTGATTGACAATCGAAAGGTTATATGGGAATATATATTATTTTTTCGATTTAAGAATCAATTAAAGATTTGTCGATAATTTACCTTAAATCTGAGTTTATCTTAAAGTGTTGTAATTGGAAGAATTTCGTCATTATTTGTATAACTATATAGGACTTTATTTTATGGCTGACCCACTTTTATTCCCCGTATCAAGGGACGTGTGGTTAGCAACTCGAAGCCGAAACGCCGTTATGTGTCGCTTCGTTACGAAAGCGCATAAACAATTTTCTCACCAATCATTTTTATCACGAAAATCCCAACGAGCAATCTTGATTAATAGTTGTTTTCTCAAAGATGCTATCGATGAGAATTCCAAATTATAACTCTAGCCATAATTCATTCTTTCATCTGTCGCGTTTAACTACTAAAAGTTTTCGAGTATATAACAGCTCTGATTCACGAAAAAGTTTGTACGAATTTCCAACCTTTTTGAGTCTGACTTTATCAACACTGACTATAGTTACCAAATTATAGCTCTATACAATTTTCTACTATAACCTTTTAGATAATTATCTTTAGTTTCGTTAATTTGCAGGATTATACATTTAAATGAGATTATAATTGTTAGATATATATTATTGTCGTCGTGGATTAAAAATTACTGATACCTGCTATATTTTACGTTTGAATGATGCTTTTCATTTTTCATTTATACGGCTTGATTCGCAAATGAATATTAGGAGGACAAAGAAGTATAGACAATGCCGATATTTTCATTGCATTTTCCATGCAACCGATATTTTGATTGCAGCGACAAAATAAAAAATTTAAAAAAACGAGAAATCCATAGAAAGGCATAGCGAAATTGTTCAGTGTTCAAGGCAACATATTCCTCGTGTTTCAAATATTACGATGGGCGCCGGATGTGGGAAGATGCTGAAGCCTGATAAAGGATTCATAATTGGTAAGCGATATTTTGATTGCGACGAAGAGATTTTCTTGAGAAATCGTACAATGCCGAAATATACGAGATGGAAAATAAAATTTATATCCAAGATTCGCGAAATATTTCATTAAAATATCACGCGTATCAAGATATGCGCAATACAAATTTTCACGTGCCTGGAAAAATACGAATATTTGTAAACTTTTGCGAGACGTGAAGCGAAGAGATGGGACAAAAGAGTGAATTCGCGAAAGGGTGAAACGATCGAATGGGCTTCTGGTACTAGGAGGGATGAATATTCTGGAAAGAAAGGAAGTTTATTGAAAACTCGTCGGTTGACGCGCTCATCGTTTCCGGAAGTTTTCATTGGAAAGACAAAAGCTGTGGTAATTTCGTGAAGCATACATGAAAATTTAAGAGGAAAATACGCTGCTAAGTGTAAAACGTGATGTGAACGAGAGACAGAGAATGGGATCAGGATCGATGCAGGATTTTTTGTTTTCTTGTCGGATCGCTTTTTGATTTATTGCTGGATCGCTATGGCCACTCTTGTAGTACATATGGGTGCTCTCAAACGAGATTCTTAATTCGTACACCCTCAATTTGGCATATTTTTTTCTTTTATAAAAATAAAATGTATTTGTGTCGATAAATTGTATCTTCTTGGTATGCTTCGGTGAGATGGAATAATTTGATATAAAAAATACATTTCAAAATGGGTAATGGGGTCAGGCCAGCGAGCATAACCGAAAAAAGGAAGAACATTGAGAGAAGAAAAAATGTTTTTGTACGTTCAACAAATACTGTGCTATATATAGAAGCTTGTGCGTGAACGTTTGAAATGCTTTTGGACATTTACGAACGTATGCCCGTGGATCGTTTATCCGTCCCTCGTCGTATAGAAGTATAGTACGACCGCATATTCTCAACTCTCCCTGTTCTTTCCATTCCCCCTTTATCGTGCTCTCCTTTCTTTCGTCGCGTTTTTTTTTTTTTCCTGTTACTCCTTCACAGTCGCTCGTAAAGCGAATGACTTGATAAACGAGGGCGTAACATATTACCTACGTGGGTCCTCGTATAACGCTCAACTCGTTGATATGTTCGAGACGTAACGGGTCGTCACGCGAGGGAGAGAAAGCACGCGTCGTGTCAGTTGAGGATTTTGAAAAGGATATGTCGCGAGACGCTGTTACCCGCAACGAATCCCGGTACACTCGCGGAACGGCAATTGCCCTTACGTCGAGAGTTTCCGTCCGAGAGTTTTGCGATCGATGAAGCATATACAATATACATAACAATAATCCTTGTAATTTTATGTACCAAAACGTTTCATTACGAGTGCAGCAAAATTTACGATTTAATTTAACTTAAACTTTTTTTTTTAGTCGAAATGACTCATTATACTGTCGGTTATTGCTCGAAAGTGAGTGAAAACATTTTTTTTTTTGTACCGTTGCTCGAGTTAACTGAACCAAAGTAACGTAGATTAAACATCATATCGAAATTTCTTTGAGAGAGTTTCGTCACAGGTAAAAAGCACTCTGGTACTCGAGATAAATTTAACTTTTTTCGACTGCTCTATCGACGTTGAATCACATCGTAACCCAATATTTTGAAAATTCCGCGCACATTTTCGTCTTTGTTCACAAGTATATTGCATACGCTGAAAAAAAAAGCAGCCGAATAGCTGTGAGAGATAAAAATGGACGAGACGATGTCGCAAATATTAAAATGGTAACGGAAAATTTTGTAAATAGGAAATCCATGTAATACGTGTAAAGCAGATAAGAGATCTACAGGAACAGCTGCTACGAAAGATTCGTATGCGAGAAAATATTCGAATCGAAGCGAGTCTGAAAACTCGAGGAAGCACTCGAAACTTTAGTCTCGCGTGTAAAGATATCTATAACTCGGCAAACAAAATAGCCCGGGGGATTCTCTCGGATCTCAGTCTCAGCCCCTTGATTCGTCTATTCGACACGAGAATCTTCTATCTCGGTATCGCGAGAGTGGAGTACATAAGATCGGGGCGAGAAATTGAAAAGCCATGGTCCAACCGGCTGACGATACGTTTGCTCGTGCTACTCGTTATTCGAATTCAATGCCAAGTTGATGGCACATTACTGGTATATATATGCTGCTGTGTTACATGCACTCTTGTCAGGCTCACTTAAGACACTGCTAAGAGACTTGTGTATGTAGGCATGAAGCCTCTCGACTACGCGTCCAAGCTCCCCAGCGATTTGCATTTCCGTTCTCGTGCGAAATGATGATATTCGACAACGGTAAAGCCATCAGCGGAAAATCGAGTAAGAAGGAGAGAGAGATAAAGAGAGAGAGAGAGAGAGAGACATGGTCTAAAGTGGAAGCGGACACACCCCGAGCCGTTGGCATAAATTTTGAGAAGGGTCGTTGACTCGATTAAGCCGACGGTGAATCGGCTTAGCCTCCTTCATTAAGATCGGTTCTTCGGGCAATCTAAATATATAGCTATGGCCAAACTAACTTAACAAACCCTAAATATACTACGGTATATACATATAGCATTCTCTCAAACTTGGTAATTAGTTCGAGCAATGCTACAGCGGCAGGGTCGAGATACTATATATATATCCGACATAGTCGAAGGAAATAAAATCGGGAATGCAGCTTGCAGATTTTGGAATTGCACGTGATTGTGCATACAAATTTCCAACAATTGTAAAAACTTCGCCTTATATCACCGGAGGAAATGTAATTGCAATACGAACAATGCAGAAACAAGCTCGCCTACACAAGTGAATAAGCCATTAAATTAATTAATTCTTTAATCGATGGCTTTGCGAAAACTGATTATCAATGTCAATAGGGATCTAATACATTTTTCTTGCTCTAGATCAATATTTAACAAAACATGCGAAATTGTGTCCCTTTCTTTGCACAATGTTGTCAACTACAGTCATCACGATTGAATATACATACTGACTTTTTTTTGTTTTTTTTTCTCTAATCCTTCTTACCAATGCTCGTCCTACCCTAACACTACACAGCTGTGTTCCTATCGGTTACCCTCTTCAATATTAAATGTTCCAACAACAACTCTGATGCAACGTTCCTCGAGAAGTTAGTTTACACGTACGTTTAGTTGCATGTACATGTATACGTTTGTATATATGATGGGCTGGTTTAATATTAGGTATATATATACGTCGAACCTTCCTGAACCTGAGGCAGACATCAACCCAACAACTTCGAGATACCGCTAAATTAGCTCTAATGTGTTACCATGTGAACGTAACGCATCAACTCTGGCGCTCGTCACTCCACCCAGCCGTTCAAGGCCTTCCGGGGCTTCGAAGTGGTGGTTATTCACTTGAAACTGTATTTGGATATTAATAACGTACCCTGAGAATATGGTTCAACCTTCATGGCACGAAAAAAAAATTGAAGAAAAATAGATGGGAAATGCGAGGTAAGTGCAAGGTAAATGTGAATTAAGAGCGACCTATATGTTCAAGTGTAGTGCATAACCTCAAATTGCTAATAATTCCTGCGTCTTCATAAGTTCAGGTTAACGCGATTTGCAACAAGCACTTTAGTCATAAAATTTTTTCAAAATATACTGATATTATAACCTGAATTTCTCGGTAAGTAATTACGTCGAACCCAGAATTTGTGGTCAAAGGATTATTGTCTTTTACACTCAGGAATGATTTGATGAAATTCTTACCGATGTTTTTAAGCACACAATATGTTTATTTTTTCTTTTAAATTCTCGTCTGGCTGTCCAAATTCAACACAAGATCGTGGAAAATTTAATTCTTACCAGGCAATACATATATAAACGCTATAACGAAATTCCTGTATGACGATCTGGGTAGCAACGAAAATTCAATTTCGTACATCGGTTACGAGAAATTTATAGCAATACGTGCATAAATAACGTCCCAAAACTGTCAATAAAGCCATTCCACGTGTCAAGTTCCGGGGGCAAATTCCGCCAACAAGTATAACGCATAAATAATATACGTAAGATATATTCCGAGAGATGTCGCGATGAAACCTGTGCGATATTTCGTAAAATATTTCCCATTGGTAAAACCGATGTGCAAGATGATACGGCAGAAGCAAAAGCGTCCAACGATCGGTTTATACGACAACTTGCGACCCCTCCGAGTATCCATTTCTCGCGGCTAAAGTGCGGCCGAGGAATGGAACATATAGAAAGATCGAGCAAAAGCTTTATTACACCCCGGGGCACGTAAAGTTTCTTTTATTTTTATATTATATTTCTTCATTTTTTTTTTTTTTCTCATTTTTTCTGTCTCCACGAGAGCCGTGTTACGATCATATTAAATATTTCCTAAAAGCTTTCTCCGCGCAAGGATTCGCAATTTGTGAAAGACGCTTCGAATAATTTTTCCGCAAGTTTCTCGGGCATTACGTTTTGACGAGCCAATCTTTGGATCCTGTGTTTGCCTTCTAAAATCCCGTTACGCCACTGCAAACTCATTACTCCAGGCAACTTTTGGTGCTCCTCCCTATTATCCTAATATATCACTTTCTCATCTCATGGTTAACTCACATTTGCGGCCCCCTCCGACATGGGAGTCATTCGTGAAAGTACGAAAAATTTTTAACTTTCTTAATTATCTTTCGTACACGTTGCTCTAGCAGAGTTTGAAAAAAAAAATGAATCTCCAACTATATTAACAACTGATCGGTGGCTGCTGATGACCAATGTTTTAACGATTCATCATATATTTTCCGAAAACTCGATCCAATCGAAAATTGCCTTTTTTGAATCCATTTTGCTGAATCTTTTGTTACTCTTGTAAATCGTATCCCAAGGAAAAATCCAATTATCTTCAAAGTACAAACGAATCATTCGTCTATAATGGTAGTCCCGAGCCAATGGGCATAATGCCTTTTCTTTTTTTTTTTTTTTTTTTGAGAGTATGTACTACAATGAGGGAATTGGGGAAACTTGATACTCGCTTTATTCCATGAGCTCCGAACAAATGAACGAACCGAAAGCTCTTCTAGAAAAGATAACTCACGTTCTATCAGATATATATTATATGTATAGCAACGATTTCTCATGTGCATTCATGCAGGATCAGCGGAACGAACATTCGAAACCCCAATAACATTATCAAAAGACCCTTGGAGATAAATGGAATTTCACGGATTCGTTGGAAGTGATCGAAGCGAAAAGGCTGTGAGGTTCGGGGTAAGAGAGACGACGAGAGAAATCTCGGAGCACATAGCTGTGGCACGAATCATGGCTTACGGGGTTGTTGGTTGCTGATCCAAAAGCTACCGAGACAAAAACAGCCTCGAGTACGAGATAAACGATAAAATAGAGAGAGCAAAAGCGATGAAACTAACGTACGAACAAGTGAACCCTTCTCGTTTATCCTTCGATCCTCGTCAGGGATAATTTCAACGATGCTGATGCAAGTACAAAAGGATGATATAAAAACAAAAGTATTCATCTTTATCGAACGAGCACTTTGTCAGTCAGGCCCAAATGTCAAATAAAGCAGCGATATAAATGCGATAGGAAAATTGTTGCGCTATATTATGAATTGCGAATCTGTAGATCCGGAAATCGTTATCTGTTGTCATACTGCGCGAACTATACTTTTCGTATTCGGCCCAAAAATATAATCATTCGTTTTTGAAAATATGAAAAATAAATCTGAATTACTTCCTCAATGATTAAATCTGTCAATTACTGCCTTTCTGATGATTCTTTTCTCTGATCCTCTGGACTGTAAAATAATCCCGGAATATGCAAAAATCATTTCAAAAAATTAATTTGCGGATTGAAAGGAAGTTATGAAAACAATTTTCAATTCGATTTTCAATTCCGATACAATTTATTCAACATACAAACATGTATGCCTATAATATTTTACTCCCAGTAGACAGAGAAGTGAAAAGAAAATTCTTTGACAAGACATTTTCTTTGGCTTTCTCTTTTGGTCCGACATTTCTTTCTTCGGAGCTTTTCGTCTATTATTTATTGTATATTTTGTTATCTTTGCCTGTTTCTTGCACTCCAGCAAAGGTGATTTGAGCTAAAGAGATCGAGAGAATGAAGAATTGTAAAAAATTTTTTTTATCTTTTTCGATCTCTTGGCCTTTGTGTGCCTGACGAATCTACGTCTCTCAATCGCGGCAAATTCTCCGACATAAACGGTCACGAACGTGTGTGGCGTCATTCCATCGGAGGGGCAAAGGACAAAGAATGAGATTGGGAGGAAAATAAAAAAATATTCGTGAAATAAAACTTTTCACCTCTGTCGCAGTGAGATAAAATAATATCGAGTGGACGCGAAATATGAAGTATAGGTCGAATAATACTTGAACACCCAGGCGACCATACTCACTTAACCTAAGTATGATATTATTATTATTTTGGTGGAAATTTCAATTAAGATGTTTGCTGGGAATTAATTGACTTTTGGATTATTATTATGTGCACCGAGCGGACTGTCCGGTTAGTTGGCGAGACCCTCGACCAACTTGCAATATTCATATACTCGTGTGGCATCGCCATCAGCGACTATATTGGTAAAATTAATCGTTCAACTCGATTGCCAAAAGTTATACGGTTCGATGAACCGTAACGATCAGTGTGGTTGGCTTTCATGTTGCCGAGAATGTTTTACCTCCGGGTATTACACACATCACTTGTCTATCAAAGGGGTGAAACTTACTTTCGGGCGATTTAAAAAAAAAAAAGTTCGAGACAGAAATTCGTACCGATCGCGTGAAAAATGATTATAACGCTTTACATTCGAGAGGTGACTCTCGGTCACCATACTTACGTTGAAAACGTTAAAGGACTCGAGTGTAAAGGGTTTAAAATAATGTACATAAAATCAAAAATTAACTATTCTGAAAAGAATATCTTTCTTGAAGTTCTAGCGTATCTAAAGCATCTACATTTCCCGGGTAATCCGAAAATTGATTTCTTTTTCCCCGATTATAATACATTCTCGTTTTTTACGGACTCCGTGTTCGATGAAAAAGTAAATTTTTATTGGCATGTGCTCAAAAACGATAAACATTTCAAATTATTCCTTAATAAATAATGAAGTAAATAATAATGACAACGGTTATTAATTTCAAGATTCACGCGCGATAAGGCAAAGTTTCATCCAAAATATTCAGGCGCATTTTTGTATCTCGACAATTTACTTTATCTGATGTTACTGTTCTCTTTTTTCTGTCCGATTGTTGATGATTTTTAAATATAATGATGCTGACAAGTTACGCAATTCGATAAAGATCCTTTCATCTTCAACTCTCCTTCTCTTCTCTCTCACCTTTTCTCTCTCTCTCTCTCTCTCTCTCTCTCTCTCCCTCTATCTCCAATCTTACAAAGTGCTTGTGAGATAGGCGAATAAACGTGTACAATAACATTTGACATTATTGACAATAGAGAACAATAAAATGAAGCGAACGGAGGAAGATCTAACGGGAGTGAGAGCGGAATTCTACAGAGTTGTTGCAAAGAATATTTCTCCTTTTGGATTTATCGAAAGGTTTGCGCTTTGTAGTGCAGGCCCAGTGACACGAGGAATGCTTTTAAGGGGTTGCAAGAAAGACAGAGAAAAGCTCTTTAATGTGCCTACTTTTCCCAAAGCTCCTGTTATTTCTGAGGCAACGCTGAAATATTCGATTTTTTATTTGTTTTCACACAAAATGAAGGAATATTCGTTTTTATTCGCAAATTTGCTGAATTTACATAGCGTTCCATGTAATCCATTTCAATAGAAATGGATTACATTTTATTCCAACAAATTTTGATTTTACTGAGGCAAAAGTTGTTCGAATAAAAAAAAATATTTTTCTCGATGTACCTTTTGCTGTACGCGAATACTTTAATTTGAGAAAATGAAAATATCATTGGACTTTTCTTTCGAGAAAAAGTAGCGGTTCATATCGTATAGTATATATACATAGCCCTGTATAGTATATTAATACAGTTCGAGTTTCACACGCAGGATATAATCGTAAACATAAAATTCTTCAAACTTTTCACCCAATTACCAAGTGCACATAACTTTTATGAACTTTCGGCGAACGACTTTTTCATCATTTATTACCCGCAACAAAAAGAGGTTTTTTTTTCCAAAGTTTTTCGAGCTCCCATCATTTTCCTGCGGACCAATGTATTTTGCTTCCATCCAATGTCATTTATATACCTATACTATTAATAATCTCTCCCCTATATTGTCGTTTCGCATAATAATGATACATTTTGCGTTTTATTAATGCTATACTGTACGTCATAGACTCTCTCGAGGGCGGCCTTTTACGGTTTTTCTTTTTGTTACAGGAGAGAAACAATATTTTGCGAATCACATAAAATTTATCAGACGTGATAGTTACTTGAATAAACGATATTACCCGTGTATTTATTATTCTTTCAATGAACTTTGATCAGTTCTCGTTCATGTATACCTTTAACCATAACTCACTGAACTTTACAAAATCTCTTTTTCAAGGGACAAATTTGAGAAATCTCTCGCCGGCACTTCGTCGGACTTTTGGTCCTTGGATAGGATAAAGCATCGGCAGCAAAAAAAAAGTATATAACTTTAGCTAAATCAGGATATACTTATATAATATGTATATAGTATCGATTCAATCTCTATATAGAACTGTGTTGTAAAAAAAGACACCGAATTTCGTTTTTTTTTTTCACAGTTTTTCCTATCGGCAGTCCTCGATCGGATGGAGCTCGATAACATCGGAAAAATATATACGCCGGAAGGATAAGGACCTGTGGAGAAGGAAGAGCGAGAAAGGAGAGGTTTATACGTTTCGAAAGCGTTTTGGGGACCCGAAACGAATTCATTTTCCGCCAGCTGTAGATGAGTGGACTCCGTATCTCCCTTTACGTCTCGTGCCTACTATATAGTAGGGGTGAATTTATTTAACGCTAAAAAAAAATTGCCTACTCGGTGCTGCAAGGATCACGTGTTGTTTATCAAAATGGACGTTCCCCTACACGATAGTACGAGGAAGATAACATAACAGCTGTATAGTATCATCGGTACAGGAGGGCTGTCGATAACGGCGAATGATCATTTTTAATATAGAACAGCCTCGAAGTATATGGGGAATTTAGGAAGAAAAACTGTACCACGACCATTTTTTTAATGTTTCCTTTCTGCTTGCAAGCAAATGAATTTTTTAGAAAATCTTAAAATTCGTGTAAATTGCTTTAAAAAATGTTATGGATGTATTGGACGTACCTTCCCAACCAAAAGTGACTTTCGTCGACAATATTGCATACTTTATGATAAGATAAAAATCGGAAAAAATTCAACCACAATAAAGACGATAAGAAGATCAATTTTGAATAACAATAATGCCAAAAAGTTATCAATAAATTGTTTAAACAAAACATTGTTTAGCAAATTTTTAGGGAAAATTTTTTTTTGACACGTGAAATGAATTCGTTGATTTTTCTGACTACACGTGAATTTTTTTAAAAAATTTCTTATCATTTTGAAATTTTGGTTTTCGAAAATTTTTTAATTTTGAAAAATGAAGGAAAATTCGTGAATTTTGTATATGCTTTCGTAAAAACGTTTTATATTACAATTAAGAAGTTTCCAGGGCATTGAAAGAATAGTTTCGTAAATACAACCTTTATAAATTTCCGAAAACCAAAATTTCAAAATGATAAGAAAATTTTTAAAAAATTCATGTGCAGTCAGAAAAATCAAAAAATTCATTTCACATGACAAAAAAAACATTCCCTAAAAATTTGTTAAACAATGTATTGTTTAAACAATTTATTGATAACTTTTTGGCATTATTATTATTATTCAAAATTAATCTTCTTGTCGTCTTTATTGTGGTTGAATTTTTTCCGATTTTTATCTTATCATGAAGTACGCAATATTGTCGATTAAAGTCACTTTTGGTTGGGAAGGTACGTCCGATACATCCTTAAGCGAAGGTATATTAAAATATTTGGTTTAAAAGCAGCTGTGTCGATTTTCCATGGGATTTCCTGTATCAAGATATATAACATCGATATAAGTAAATATAACTTTATATCGCGCAGTGAGCATGAAATCATATGGAAATCAGACAAATCTGGTGCGACACATCCCTCGATCATGCTCTCGTACTTCGGTGCGTCATCATCGTCGAATGATATTTATTCAACACGAGAATCTTCAAGATATATCAATAAACTTGTGATTTTGTGGATCCCTCCGTTCCAATGCGGAGATCAGTAATATCATCATTATTTTGTCGCAAATTCTGATTCGGGAATTTGTTCTACGAAGAAAAGGGTCCCAAACGAACGTTTTGATCGTTTTACCTTAATATCCCGTGTGGAAATTTCTTCCGGGATCTGTAAAGGGCCCGATTAATTTTCCCTGATTATAACCGGGGCCCGGTTTGGATTCCTGTCAGGGGCCGTTACAGGATTGTCCCGCAATTTAAATCGGGCCCCTTAATGGATATAAATTGGGGGGCCCTTATAGGATTCCCTGATTGCGCCCGGATTATTCAATCTCATCCTTGCACGGGTCAAATTGACATAATATAGTTTATTATCTATGAATTAGCAATTAGGAATAATCGATGAATGAATTTAACACTGTTACTCCATTATTTATGAAAATCCTGTAAATTTAAAAAAAAAAAAAAAAACGTCCTTGATCGGGATTCGAACCCGCTATCCTTCAATCCGCGGATTCAGCCCTCTCGATCCTTAAATAATAATTAAAAAAAAAAAATTAACGCCCGAAGATTATTTTTTTTTTACGATTGTTTCCGGCTCCGTAGTCCAGACGTTATTCCGTCGAAATTAATTTTAATTGTACCTGAGATTTTAACTGAGACCTACCTAACGACCTACCTAACGACCGACATTCTACCACTACGCCAATGATTTATTACGAGTTTCTTGTATGTAAATGACATTAAGCTTACGAGTTTTAATGAAAAAACGTTGTCTTACCGGATTGAATAGAACAGCGTGATATTCAGTAAAAAGGTGATATATATAGTGATAAAATTTATTCAATTGTTAATTAACAAATTATTTTCAAATTTAACTGGGTCTTCATCAGACAGCAAATGTGGGCCCAGTTTGGTGCGATCACGATTTCCATAATAAAATAAATTATAATAATATCATTAATTATAATTATTTATAATTACATTTTTAATATATATATATATATATATACTTTTTTATGTAACATTATATACTTCCTTATATATATTATAAATGAATATAAATATTATTATTAAAATATTTAAAAAATAAAAAATTATACAAAAAATGACCAAAAAAAAACTATAATAATAATATTAAATTTTAAAAAAATATTATTATTATATTATTATTATATATATTTTATTTTTTATTTTTTATTATTTTTATAATTATATTTATATATATTTGTAATATGTAATATGTAATTATATAATATTACATAAAAAATAATAAATATATAACATATAGAATAAAAATGTAATTATAATTAATTATAATTAATTATATTATAATAATTTATTTTATTATCGAAATCGTAACTGCACCAAGCTGGGCACACATTAGTTGCTTAATTTATGACCCAGTTCAATTTGTTGTAAAAATTAGCCAGTATGCCTTGTTAACGCCTGACCGGGGCCCTTCATTGCTGCATCCATCAAGCCCCTGTTATTTCTTACCATGAAAACAAATGAGTGCCTTTCGAGGACCCTTCAGGGCAGTAACAGGGAAATCCTTGTTAGGGATTTCCACATCAAATCCTTTAAGGGGCCCGTACATTCTCCGGGCTTCCCTGACTATTTTCCACACGGGTAGTTTATACTTTGTATATATGATTCAAATGAAATTTGTTCATAATAAACTTTTTGTGATTTCATCAGATCGTATATTTTTTCAATGGTTTATATTCCATAAACCTCGTATTTAGTAGCCATTACCTCGAATCAACTATTTTTCTCCAACGACTTTTTTTTTCCCCCATCAACTATATTTTCGTGCCCCAAACGTTTTACGAGGCTCATAATATATTCCCATAATATCGTGGGGTCAAATAGTACATTATATTTCTCTGATATTCTCTGCTCATGGATAACGAAATCGCAATAAATTGTTATACGCATCATCCTTTTGTGACTTTTTACAACTCATGCGCCGATAACTTTGAGCTCTTTTGCTTTGCAATCAACAAAATGCGAAAGCTTCCTCTCCTTTCTCTGCTTTCACTTTATCGTTTCCCTTTATACGGATTTATGTTTTATGTGCGCTGCACACGTGTGTCATTCGCAACTCAATGCGATATATACGTCAGCATTGAAATACACGTCGGCACATATATTCGAGTTTTTTTTTTTGCGCTCGTGTACGTTGGTATGTTCTCGTATTACATATCTTTGTATTATGTCGAATTGCTAGCATGTTTGCGTGAAATGAATAGATCCGAGTGAAATAGGCAAAAAGGGGGAATAACATTAAGAGAGATATGTATGAAATCGTGGATATAGACGAGTCGAATAAATAAGGGTCAGACTCATAGGTCAGCATATTTATATGGAAATTTAGGATACGAATTGCAAGCAAGGAGAAATCCTGCCGGAATTATACCGACGGATATGCAGGTGAATTTTTTTTTTATTTTTTTTTTTATACAAACAAAAGTGAATATTTTTTTATGCAAATTCGTGACTCGAGGCCAGTAATAGGGAGCTCGAAATTTTAAAAAAAGCTTCGATCTCGTTCGAAACGTGAAATTGCTCAGACGAACGTATCATAATATCACGTGAGAGTCTTTTCACGGTTCTGTAGACCCGAGGCCAATGAAGTATACATTCGAACTTCCGGAGCTGGCAGGAGAAACGATAACAAATTTAATAGAGAGCGAGTTTTTATAGATGGTCCGCGATTTTTCTGATCTGCCTGGGCGCAAAAGTACGAGGGACGGAATGTAATAACGATGCAAAAGTGAAAACCCATATACATCCAGGGAAAAAAAAGGACGAAAAGTTTGTGTCAACTGCGAACGAATAATAAAAAAAAATTGCTTCCAACTCGATAGCTGGGTAAACCGACCCAAAGAGCAGGCTTATTTGATCTAATCGGCATTCGTCGTTATACCCGATAGGAAAGAGAGTCTTCACGAATACATAATACAAAGTTATATGTACTGTGAAAAAAAAAAAAAAAATGGAATAGATAAGATAGATGCACCGGTTTTGGCCAGTGTACTTTGATTATATAAACACTTTGAGATTTATAGAGGTATCGTTTTGCGATATCAAAAGCAGTTTTTGACTCTTATCCATCATACATCGTCAAACATTTTGGATATAATTTTACTGATTTGATTCTTGGACAAAAAACAAAACTTCGGCGAAAAGACGTCAATGAGGATGTATGAAATTCGAGTCTATGACAACATATCAATTTATCTTGGATTAATAACAATTTGCAACGTGTAATATCAGTTTTCAGTTCCAAGATTACTGAATTTCAGCGACTTTTATAGACTGTCAGTGCAAGCAAGAGGTTGCTTACTACCACACAAAAAATGAACATTTGATTGTGTCCTCTAATTTATGCTAATTGAATTTTAACAAAACTTCATTTACCATTCTTTAGCTTACACCTTATGAATGTTACGTCTCCTATCGTAGATAATTATATTTATATATAAAGTAATTATCCATTCTCATCTGGCGTGCAAACAAGTAAAAAATAAATTTACAATATGTTAGATAACCGAAAGAACCAGCCAAGAGCACGAGACTACTACAGGGATCTATACAGCTACCATATATATATGTATATATATATTTATATGCCAGATTCAGTAGTTCGTTCCAGCTGTGGTCAGACATCCGGACAGAGCAGAACAACGAGAGCAGAAAACATATAATATCTCACGGCTCTTGTGTTCTCTGAAATTCGTGATTCTCTCTCTATCTATAACTGCGATAATAATTCATTTAGCCTGCCCATGCAGGCGGTATATTGCTTTTTCGCTTCTCTCAAAGCACCCCGACAAACTAAAACGCACATGCCAGCCGTGACTTCTGTTCCTGAGATCAGGAGAGCTTAGTTCACATATATATCGGGTCGTTTTAATTCGATACGAAACTCGGGATCTTAACGGGCCATTCATATTATACACAAACACGAAACACCATTTACTCGTTCTATACAGACACACAAAAGTATATATATTCTTGTCTCTTGTGCAGCGCAAAATACCTGTTGCAGCTTAAATTGCAATATTACCTCTACTAATGCAGCTCCATGCCACGTAATTACGAACCAAAGGGGTAAAAAAAAACTGTAAATTTGCCCACCTTCTTAACTACAATTGAATGAAACTTTTTTTTTATTTGAGTAATGAAAAATTGAAAAGTTAATTTCCTTTTCATTAGCAATATTTCCAAGTGAGACGATGCACCAACATATTTCGAATAATCCTGTATATTTCATTTATAAACACATACTGCACACACGTATCGAGGGTACATCTCGTGCTCTGGCAATGATCCAAAATCAAGCTTTGATCAAATTGAACAATTTTAAAGTAACAATTATCCGAGGGGTGGTCGTGTGATGCACAGTACAATTATATCGAAACGAGTACTTAACTTTTACCTTCCCGCTCTCTCTCTCTCTCTCTCTCTCTCTCTCTCTCTCTCTCTTTCTCTCTCTCTTTCTACTTCTCTAACCTTATCTGTACCTGCGATCAATTTCATTAACAATATTCTGCTTCTATGATACTCCGGCCACTAATGGTCCATATATATAGCTATATCCTTATACTTTGATACAATTATACCAATTAATAAGCTTGCTCAAGTGGGGAATGGGTGACATTGTGGGTGAAAGACGCAATACGAGAGGCAAGAGAAGTGTGAGAGGGGAAAAGCCAAGAGCATACAGCAGAATGTACACGCGACAGTTCGCTTGGTAAAATCGATTTTCTACGTGGCTGCTGTATCGGAAATACGATTACCTATCTCGATTCGAGAGATCTTTGCTACCTTGCAGTTTGCTCGGTTCCCGTCTGGTGCGCCTCCATCTGGATCTCGACAAAGTCTCCGGGTAAGTGGAATAACACAATAATCGGTTTATTCAGTCTTACGATTGCCGGCGGCATATATTAGGCATATGTTTTAATTTTATAAATCTTCGATGCGAGCTCATACTCTACTTTTTCCTCCGGTTCATTTGTAATGGGAGAAAAAATTCAATGAGAGGGTGATGTACGCGACGAAAAGAAAAATTCGTGAATCAATGATCGCTATTTTATGAATTTCACGGAAAAAAAAAATTTCATTTTCAATGGTAAAGTCTAAATAATCTGTTGAAAATCATGAAACAGTTATGAATCTTCCGTTGATTTATTCAATTTTTTAAAAATAATTTTAATTAAATCTAATCACAAAATCATTCCACTATCTATTTGTACGATGTTTGACGATTGCATCACGATTTCGTTTTTTTTTTTTTTTGTTTTTTATCCAGTGCAACAAAATATTTGTTCGAAAGACATTGCAAAAAAATTGTCGAACAATTTAATTAATTCATCAATTTTTTCCATCAATCCGATTTATAGAACTTAAAAATTGTCTTCGTGTCTTAAATCTCATCTGTTTCGCCGGAATTCAACAACAAGTGTTTCATGATAATCAAATTATTCCGTCTCACGTGATACGGGGGATGAGCATGATATCGTAAGCAACATGTGGAAATACAAGAGGGCCTCTTCGTGCTGTTCTACATTCGATACACGCGAGCATGCGAGTCGGGGTACCCATGAGTGCATCAATTTTCGTTGATGCAATCAACGGAGCTCCCAGAATTTTACGCACAAGTCATCCTTCCGTTTGAACAGATCACTGAATTCTATTACGGCTCACTGAATAACGTCTATATAAGTTCTGGGCTTCGATGCAGGACCTTCGAATATATATTGGATGTTTTCGTTGGGTATGTGTACGGTCCAGTAAGAATAATTTCGAACAGTTTCATTTGTTTTCTCAGGTTTTCCAATTACTTCGCCGTCCCCGTAGAACGTCACCTGTTACTCGGTTACTCTATAGTTAGTTTTGCAGGGCAATATGCCCCTCGAATTCGTTGATCCGCGTTACTGTCGCGACTTGGTGGACTGGAAGGAATTCCAGTCGTCACAATAATGCTACGGTAGCTTACCATTTATTAATTTAAAAAAAAAACAACTGCATTTGAGGGATCAATATAAGAATAAGTTTGAAATTTCATTCAAAAATTGGATCTTGCTCGTCCCTGCAGTTGGTGCCCAAAATGTTTCGTGCTCCTTAGGGAGACAACCTGGTACAGTCTTGAAATGTTAAATGCGAATGGAAAATAATTGCTCGAGTTAATTGGAAATTTTATTGGACTCAACTGAAGTTTTAAGCCCGCTCTGACTGTGCGCATTCACCGGATATGAAATGAAATTTGTTTCTCAGTGCACTCAACAATTTCATTCGACTTAATTATTCTTTTTATGGCGTTCAATTTCACAACCGGGACGGATAGATTAAATTTCACGAATCTCGAGTCCCGAGTCTCTTCTTACCACTGCGAAGGCGTATTTATTCATGCCCAAAGTTTGATCAAGGTGTTATCACTTTGTAAACTCAAGTTGTTTGCCCTTTGCACTCCTGAGCAGAGCTCTTGTAATCCTCTCGTGAACAAAAACCTTTGCAAATAAGTCGATAGCAAAGTCCGCTACTTGGAGAATTGTGTCAGCGGGAACAGGTTACAACTATGAGCGAGCACCAAGGTATATGCCGTGTGAGAGAACTTTTGGCGACGACCGATTTCTCAACGTTCATTTCAGAACAGTCCACTGACATCTCCAGTGAGCAATTCCCCGGCTCTTTCGAGTATATTATGAGCTTTATTAGGCAAATAAAATTAATTTTTTTGACATTTATTTTTTGTTTCTTTCACAACTTAATTGAATTTGTATACAAATTGTAATAGAAAATCTATCGATATCGGGCATAAGCCCGAGTCAAGTTTTAACATAAATTTTGTCGAAAAGCGAATAAACAAAATGGAAAAAAAAAAAAAGAAAAACGAATAAAAAGTTTCAACGATTGGCAATGAAGTGTCTAAGCCAGGGATTACTACGAAGAGAAATCAGCGAGTGTCCGACGAGTATATCCCTCATACTCCCGGGGTTAAAGAGGAATTTTCGCGGCGAGCAGTGTGGTTGGGGATTGGACTAAAAGTTTTAGATCGCAGCCGAGAACCATCTGATACGAGGTTGGATGAGATCGAACAAAAATAATAGTGACCGATGAAAGAAAAAAAAAACGTGAACCGTGACCTCAGAACAAGATTCCTCTGAATCGAGGTGTTTCGAAGAGCTCACGTTTTTTTTTCGAGCTTTTTTTCTTGCAACGAAGGAAAACAAGTTGGAAAGCAAGCTATTTCGATGCTCGCGGATAGCGCAAGACTCCCCTGCTATCATCTGGTACCCACAGTTTTTTTTTTTTTTTTTAATTTTCTAACCGCCAGTTGAGAAGAGACTTCTCTGATTTGAAGAAGCTATGCGAAAAAAAAAATTTGAGAACGAAAAAATAATTTCGTGTTAAAATTAACACGTTCAAACGATAATTGTACTCGATTTTTCTAAGGGGCACTGTGCTGTAATGCTCGAAAAACATACACACAGTTCGTGCAACGTTGAGCCACAAGAAACGAGCCCGGGGGTGTCGCGAATTTCAATTTATTCCCGCGGGAGAATCAAGAACAAACTTACTGGCTGCATCCCATCCACTTATTATTTTCGTCTTCTTAGTCCTGGCTGAGTAAGTATATACAAGAGAGCAAACAGCGTTGACTCGAAGCGACAGATCGTTGTGGTAAAGTTTCTTTGGCCCGCAGGATATTGAGAATTATATGGGACATTCCGGGCCTAATCGACGGACCACAATAAGCGGTACATTTTTGATGTGTAAACATCTTAGCGCTCGGTCTACGGTAGGGGCTAGCTGGGACTTCGAGCGTCAGATGTAAAACTTCGACCGTCAGCGTAAGATCCGTGTCTATGTGAGCGCGTGAATGTGTGTGTGAGAGCGCCACACGGTGGGGGCTAACCAACACTTCTATGTATAGGACATCGGCGCCGCGCAGGCGTGAGCAGCGTACAGCGCGCACCGTGGTCCGTGTGAGAGCCCGTGAATGTGTGTGTTTCGACAGCTGATAGCTGATGGTACGGGCTAAGATTAAGGAGGTACGACTAGTTCTTTGGAGTAAAAAAAAAGTCTAAATTTATTTTACCCACAGTTGTTCTGATTTATGTTTATTTGCGTTGATTATTCATATTATCGATTATAATGTGAAAAATTTTGTGGTAAATGATTAATTTATTGCGCATGAACTAATAAAAACTGAAAAATTAGATTGTCAACGACTCGATAGTAGTCTCCATCATAATAATAATGACATGTCTACCACAAAAACGGACTAAAAAACATTTTTTAAAATCAGCCGAAAACCTATTAAAATAGACTTGAATTACCTCAGTGGAATTAATACGATCGGTAGAATGATAATTATACATATAATTGATACGTGATAAATAATAAAACTCCATAAATAACATGATGGAATTTGAAGTAAACACTTGGCAACGTCGCATTGGCGATGCTATAAGTTGGTATACGTGACCAACGAATATGACTCTATCTTCGTTGCTAATATCAAAACAAAGCTAGGTTATGTTCGCCGAAACCCATCAGCTGTTACTCGCGACGTTGCTAAGTCTGTGGGTGCTATTTGATCGTTCTGAACATTTACAACCGGAAATTGAAACTTTTTTATGATGTAGTGCCAGAACTACACGGTGAAGAGTAATTTTTCAATTTTTTACAATATCTATTATATCTAATCTATCAAGTTTCAGTTTTTCAACGGGTGTAGTTGGATACGTGAGCAGCAAAACCGTGATCACAGCACTTCCGGTTAACCGTCTCCATAAGACGACGTGCTTTAGTAACTCAAACTGCTCGACTTTGCAATTTTATTACGAATAAACTAAACGGTTAATATAGCTCAAATTTTGGCAATAGGCGCATAAAGTATTCGGCAAAAACATATAAAAAATTCAAGTCCGTCAGTTGGATTCTTCATATACTAGTCGTACCTCCTTAACCAATGCACGACCTCAATTTTCCCACACCAAACTGACGCGAGCTCAAATGTTTACACATCAAATTTCGTGAGTTCCAACGCCAACTCACACGTTTTTTTTTTTTTCACTTCAATTTAGCAGCTTGTATTTAGAGCGACGAGGTAAAATTCTTCTCGCAAATTTTCCGGATTTTTCGAACATTTGATCAATCGCGTCGTCAACAGAACTATTAAATTAACAATCTTCGCGATTAAAGATTGTTAAAAATAGTTTCACGTTGTACATTTTTTATTTAAAAAAAAACCAAAGACGGAGGTCTTGGTTGGTAAAAAAAAAAAAAATGAAAATCGTGAGAGCTTTATCGATTTGACTTGAAATGTCCCAAACGTATGCATATAAATTGCACGAAGGGGATGATGTAGGATGTGAACTCGTACAATTTCTCTCCCTCTCTTTCTCTATATCTCTCTCTCTCTCTCTCTCTCTCTCTCAATTCGCTTTCATCGAGGCAGAAACTCGTCCGGAGAGTACCGGATGATAGAGAACTTGCTTTCAACACCCACCCTCCTTTCCACACCAGCTATGATGTATATATATGTATGCGTTCCTGTCTCGTCTGCGAGAGCACAAGAGGTAAGATTTTTCAAGATTTTTCTGATTCCTCGAAATCATTCGAGGCGAGTGAGCAATTCTTTATACGAACGACCTAGTCGAGGGCAGAGTTTTATTTGTATATTGGTGATAGATACGGGACGATCGTTATAAAAAAAAATAAATAAATGAATTTTTAAAAAACAGTGAATCGAACACATTGGCAAAATCGCAAAGATGGATAGAGATCGTTTCCGGTCTGTCGAGGACGATACACGACGACTTTTCGTTTCTCGACTTTTCGCATCATAAGGGAATATCGGGAAAAAAAAATTGAATCATGTACATGTATGTATACAATGTAATAACGCATCAGGATGTTCGTATAGATGACTTTTGTAAGATCAAAGACGAGCAATAAAATGGTAAACTTGGAAGAATAAATTGAGTTTTTTCGTCAATCGTGAATTAAATTTTATGCAATGTATTATTTTCTCTCTTGATATCATAATAACCTGTTTGGCTGGCATTGACGTTTCAATATGTACAAAAGAGTTGAGGCCAAACAACAGAAACGGTAATTGCAGAATAACGAATCGACATATTTCACCGAATGGTATATATTATTCGACAGTCGTCTCGATGGTTGATTGTAATTGCTTGTTTATTATATTTTTTCATAGCAATTATCATGATAATCATTTATGAAAATTCTATTATCCATCCCAACCATTGTATTGATAGCTTGTACACATGAATAAAAAAAAAAAAAAATCTGCAAAAATTGGAATAATTCAAAAGGTCAAATTAACGAAAAAGAAATATTATAACTTTATATGGTTCAATAATGGAATATATTAGTTAAAGAAGTTAAAGAAGAATGGGGGGAGGGGGGGGGGAGAATATTTTCGGTCAGAGTGTGCGATTTAAAATCTAAAATAATTTGTGATTATTCTTGACTGTGTAAAGTACGTCCTAAAAATTGATGAGGACATTGCGGTTTCGTAAAAAAAAATACGGCAAAGACTTGACGTAAAATGGCTCTTGGATCAAAATTGATATTAAAATATTTTTAAAAAATGATATTTTTCGTACATAAAAATTTACCCCTCATTTTGCCTGTCGCTCGTGTAAAATTCTCTCTTGAAGGGTAGGAAGCTCCAATTTCTCTTAACCTTCAATTTTATGACTCGCAGGAGCGAGTAAAATTACATATATATATATATATATAAGAAGATATACGAAATAATTATAATTCCGATAACTCAAGTGTCGAGGGGAAAATAATTTTGTCGAAAAAATGATTTACTTTTTTTTTGTGCGCTACGAAGGATACTATACCGCGTATAAAGTGATTACGATATTCGGGATCCTAGCTTGATTTTTTTTGTCACGAATTTTAGTCGCAAATCACTTGCGCTGTAAGCTGTCAGTGAAGAGCACACGAGAGGATTTTTCATCAGATTGAGGTATGGATAAAATATACATTTTTCTCCCTGGCGTGTCCTATCACGCTCGAGTCGAGCCCTGTACTTTACTGATTTCTGCCGAGCACCCGGAAGTAATTGTAAAAAAATTCGCGAGCTTACGAAAGCAAATTTTCACCCTTGACTGATCATGAATATATAGGAAGATCGAGATCGAAGAAAGAGGAAATAATGGCGAAAGGAGATCGAGAAATAAATAAAATTTGTACATTTCAGTTTCACCGAATCATATAGGTCTTTGAATTTAAAAAATTCGACTCGGGAGATTGAAACTTCCAAAAGTTAGAGCTATTACCTCCATTATTGGAAATTTTAAAAATTTTATATAACACTAACCCCCTGAGAAATTCTTGCCAAATTAAATACCAATCATCATCATCGTCCCCTCGACTAATTTGTGTAAAAAATTTCGGCTCGAAAGCTTCAAATTTTCAAAAGTTAGAGCGATTATCTTCATTTTTGAAAATTTTCAAAAATTTTCAAGCTTCGAACCCTTTAAGGGATTCTAACCAAATTCAATATCAATCGTCCTTATCCCTTCGACTATTTGTGTAAAAAGTATCGGCTCGATAGCTTCAAATTTACGAAAGTTAGAGAGCCCACAACGATTTTGTCACACACACACACACACACGCGCGCGTGCGCACACACACATCCGGACACTTTTTCTAAATGTGTTTTCTCGACGTATCAGGAAATTTTGAATAAATCATTATAGAAATATCTCGTACGAGAAAATTATTTATTAAGAATAAAATTAAATTTTCTTTTCGCATAATAATCATATTTTTACATCATTAATTATTGTAAAAGCTTCCTCTTTTTTATTAAAACGAATGGGATGATAAAAATTTTTTTGTTTTGTGTAAAAAAATTATTACGTCAAAGTATAGAATGAATTTCATCATTACGGTATTTCCTGTAGTGATCAGACCTTTGTGTAATTAGTGTTCTGTGCCCTGGAGACAAAAACATGAGCCATATGTATACATCGACGTGTTCGCCATTTAGCATAGTTTTTTTTTACCGTTGTACATCAGTCACATTTAGTAAATATTGACTCATGGAAAGTGCCAACAACATGGATAAATAATCGAATAGACTCTGCCTCGCATATGTGACAATTCCTATATAAAAAAAAAAAAACTCGTTCATCAACGTGAATTTATCGGGGTGGAGGATTGAATCTAATTTCGATATTGGCTCGTTAGATGTAGTCGAGCTCCCGATGTACAAAGCGCTTCGGGGTTGTTACGAAATAACAGGTTTTTTTTTTTTTTTTCTATAAGCCAACGGAAACAAAAACAGAAATTAAAATACGTATGAATCAGGAATTTTCAGATTGATTCTGCCGGATCATCTCGATGGCGTGTGCATGCAGGCTCGTGTTTGGGGTAATAACGGAAAAGTTTAATCCCCCTTGCACTGTGTACACAGAAAAATTCGTCCAAATTTGGATCACCTACGATAAAAAATACTTTTGATATATATATTATCGCTCCAAGAAATTCACCGTGAACGATATGTCCCAGGTCTTTTTTATTCCTAGTGAATATGCCAAAAACTAGATTTTTAATAATCTCCGTGAGACCCTTCAGGAGCTAGAAAAATCTTGGTTGGATGGAAAATAGGATCGGAAGAATTTTTTTTTAACTGATATACTGAAATTTTGCTATGTTCATATTCGCTGTGTGCAGAAAGCCAAGTGGCGCCGCGGCCGGCTGTACTCCGCAAATTTTGCTGGACTAGCTCTCATTTGTTTACATAGACAAAACCTTGTTGGATTAATTTTAATAAACGAACGTTTATATTCGTGCTGCAGAGAGTTTTTTAAGGTGAGCTTGACTATAACTGCGTTGAAAAAAAAACTAAATCGACGTATTACGATGTAATGAAAATTTAAAAGGTTTACGGCTACTTTTCCTTCTCAATTTGAGGCTAAGCATAAACCTTGTCGGTCTTGTCATACGAACCGACAAGGCTCGTATCGAGAACAAGAAAGACGTAACTCGGACTTGATTGTAACGTAGATGAACGATCACCCACGAAGTGCTCACTGCATATTCGGGTAGTCAATCATGAGAGCTACTAAAAAGGAAAAAAATCAATTTATTTTTATTATAATATCCTGACATGAATTTTTCATACCAGACAATATATGCGCGTTTAAACTCAAGAATTTTACTTTCTTTGTTTTTTTGCGCCCAACTAATCGAGTTTTTGCGCTGCTCAACTTTATAAATTGCTGTCGGAAACGCGTAAAACTTAATTTCCGAAGTTGCGTAGCGGAAAACATTCTTACATGACTTCGCGCAACAGTTTAAATTTCCTTTCCGCGACTTTTCTATTATATTGCCCTCAATTGCGCTACGCGACTCCAGCAAAACATGCGCATTCTCGCCACCATGGGCGCTCCAAGTCGTTCTCAGCCGCTATAGTATGGCACTGCACACAGCGAATATGCAGCATGTATATATCGATTGATCGGAATAAAAATGGCCTAAGCCACACATCAAAAGTATTAAGTCGTATGATTCAAGACCTTTTGTTTTTCAGCAGTGAACTTTACTACAGTTGTAACCAGATATTCGCAAAAAGTATGAGATATGATCGAGAGTATAACGAGGAAGGTGCTGCTCGTGTGTATATATTAGATAACCTCGACTAACTGAGTAAGCAAATTCTCCGACCGCACTTGAATTTATTGATTTTTTGATGTGTAAACATCTTAGCGCTCGGTCTACGGTAGGGGCTAGCTGGGACTTCGAGCGTCAGATGTAAAACTTCGAGCGTCATCGTAAGATCCGTGTCTATGTGAGCGCGTGAATGTGTGTGTGAGAGCGCCACACGGTGGGGGCTAACCAACACTTCTATGTATAGGACATCGGCGCCGCGCAGGCGTGAGCAGCGTACAGCGCGCACCGTGGTCCGTGTGAGAGCCCGTGAATGTGTGTGTTTCGACAGCTGATAGCTGATGGTACGGGCTAAGATTAAGGAGGTACGACTAGTATGAAGAATCCAACTGACGGACTTGAAATTTTTATATGTTTTTGCCGAATACTTTATGCGCCTATTGCCAAAATTTGAGCTATATTGACCGTTTAGTTTATTCGTAATAAAATTGCAAAGTCGAGCAGTTTGAGTTACTAAAGCACGTCGTCTTATGGAGACGGTTAACCGGAAGTGCTGTGATCACGGTTTTGCTGCTCACGTATCCAACTACACCCGTTGAAAAACTGAAACTTGATAGATTAGATATAATAGATATTGTAAAAAATTGAAAAATTACTCTTCACCGTGTAGTTCTGGCACTACATCATAAAAAAGTTTCAATTTCCGGTTGTAAATGGTCAGAACGATCAAATAGCACCCACAGACTTAGCAACGTCGCGAGTAACAGCTGATGGGTTTCGGCAAACATAACCTAGCTTTGTTTTGATGTTAGCAACGAGGATAGAGTCATCTTCGTTGGTCACGTATACCAACTTATAGCATCGCCAATGCGACGTTGCCAAGTGTTCACTTCAAATTCCATCATGTTATTCATGGAGTTTTATTATTTATCACGTATCAATTATATGTATAATTATCATTCTGCCGATCGTATTAATTCCACTGAGGTAATTCAAGTCTATTTTAATAGGTTTTCGGCTGATTTTTTAAAATGTTTTTTAGTCCGTTTTTGTGGTAGACATGTCATTATTATTATGATGGAGACTACTATCGAGTCGTTGACAATCTAATTTTTCAGTTTTTATTAGTTCATGCGCAATAAATTAATCATTTACCACAAAATTTTTCACATTATAATCGATAATATGAATAATCAATGCAAATAAACATAAATCAGAACAGCTGTGGGTAAAATGAATTTAGACTTTTTTTTGACTCCAAAGAACTAGTCGTACCTCCTTAACCAATGCACGACCTCAATTTTCCCACACCAAACTGACGCGAGCTCAAATGTTTACACATCAAATTTCGTGAGTTCCAACGCCAACTCACACGTTTTTTTTCTCTTCTTTACATAAACGTGTTCGTCGTCGTTTCTGATAAAAGAAGACTAGAGGCTGAGAGAGAGATTAAAATGGATTAAGGATGACGAACACAGCAAAAGGAAGAAGACTATTTTTATATGTTCTCGAATTACGGGCTTAAAGCTCCTTGCGCTCAAGGAGAAAATGTTCGACATTATCCAGCTGAGAGTCTGAGAATTGATGGAGCTTTTCACGATTGTATCTTGTAGAGAAATATATCGACTGTTTGTAGCCAAAAGATCGTAACACGAGTTACGCCCTTTTGTACGATAACGTAAGTTATGTATTGTAAATCTCACAGAGACTGCAGAAACGCTGCAGTTGGGCTATAATACCCTCTCTCTCTCTTTTTTTCTCTCTCTCTCTCTCTCTCTCTCTCTCTCTCTCTTTCTCTCCCTGTGTGCGTACAGAAATCTAGAGAGTCTGCCCCACCTAATGCCGTCGGATAATCCAGCTGATCCGACCATAAAGCTCTCTTCATCTCATCCCACAGCCAAATACCTTTGACCGAGTTTACCTCCTCTCGGTCATACGACTTTCCATCATTCTGTCTTTCTATTTTCTCGACTATCTCTACGTGATAATATAAATTAAACTGACAGAAGCTCTAATTCAAATCTAACGAATAATTATACTTTGATATGACGAAACTAATGAATAGTTGTTGTATTATATACGAAATTTCAATTGAACTAACGTAAAGTGTAATTGGAGCAAGGAAATGAGATTGTATAACAGTCGACAGGCGTTACTTGAATCAATGAAAATTCGGTAATAACATTTAAATGTTTATCGGACCATATTCAAACAAAAAATCGCTAAAACAAAATTAAATGATTTTCCAATATGTAAATTAATTTTTTTTCAAATCATTTACTTAAAAAAAAAATCACAATTCCTCGCATGGCTTTTACGTCAATTAATTCTATTAATGTGAAGCTCAACGGGATTGAATCGAAATAGTTTGACGTTTGTATAGAGAGCGGAGATGTAATGAGAGCTTGCCATTAACGCGAGCGGTTATATTCGCGTTAGTTAGGAAAACAAAGGCAGTGGAATTAAACACGATACATGCAGGGATGACTTATAGAGTCAAAACGGCAGATATAATGTGCAATATCATAGAATCGACGGCGTTATTTAATCAACAGATAATTAGTATATACATACATCATTCGTTGTAATACGAATAGTCAGGCTCACGTGGATCTGGGTATCCACGAAGCTATAAATCTGGCTAGGTGTCTATTCAAATGTAAAGCTCATTGTACAGAGAGGCCTTGTGGACTCGGCATTGGTTCAACTGTGATAATCAAAAGGGTGTAATTCACTCAATTTCAAACTTAAAGTGACGTCCTTTTTGCTATCCAGCAGCCGATGTAGCGTCTGTTTGTACATGTCGCATGCTAAGAGACAGAATGTCCCACCGCGCACGATTTAACATGCAAAACGAGATGAGATACGCCATTTTGACGATATTAGCAGTGATCCATCAAATTAGCCGATGGATAGATATGTACATATGCGTGTATCTATAAATGTAGTAGTGAGCATGCCATGAGAATCGCGAGATTGTGAGAAATCACAGCGATATTAAGATCACACGAACAAGGAAATGCTTCCCGAGAGCCACAGACACAATTACGATCAGATTTCCCGAGCCGGCCATCGCATTTCCGATGGATTCCGCTTCGACGTAAATTGAAAGTTCTCTCTCCTATGCTCTCTCTCTCTCTCTCTCTCTCTCTTTCTCTCTCTCTCTCTCTCTCTCTCTCTCACTCTCTCCCTTTATCCCTGCTACGGTATCTCCCGCATTATCTCTGATATGGTTTCTCCTTTGCTTTCAGTCTCTCCTAGGATATGGCTCGCAGCCATTATGAATTCTCATTGAAGATTACTCGAACGATTTTTCTCCAAATATGCTTTGAAATTTCGTACGATGTTCGATTTCCATTGCATTTTTTCTTCCAATCGAGAATCACTGTTTCAAATTACTTGAATTTGCCTGTAAAGACATTATTGATCGTCTCGTTGGCAACCCATATATTGCGCAGTTTTTGGACTACCATAATCATTGCATCGGCATCAACGAATTGTTTGCATTTCACGATTTTGATTGTGTGTTGATCACGAGTATATTTTGAAATTCTGTGTAATGAATGTGTCCCCGCGAAAAGCGTTAAAAGACAAAGTTTACGAAAGTTTCATGTATTCGATCGGTACTGCGAAAATTTACTACGAACATTTAAGGGTACTTTAAGAATGTGGAATTCGCAAGTTTCTTAGGTTTTTGAAATTAGCAAAATTTTGCCCCAACCCCATCAGTAGCAGCTCGCAAATTGCATATTCGAAAAATACTCCTACATCGTTCCCAATGATTTTTTTAAGTCTCAATGTAGACATGTCTCCGATACGAGAGACATGGTGTGCACTTGGACTTTTTTTTGATACCTTAGCTACTTTGTTTTTTGCCTGGCTGTATTTCGAAGAGTGAAAACGCGCGAATTTCGTACTGAAAATTTTACCACGGACAATATTAATACTACATCATAAAGTTTGAAATGAATTTCCGCGGAACAAAGGAATTCTGCATGAAAATTTAGCGAGGTGTATTCCCAAAGGCGGAATTGCTTTTTTTTTTGTAAAAATCATGAATACGAACACAAGTACAATTGAATGAAAATTTATTATGCATCATTTATGTATGAACGTGGGCTGTGTGAAATTTCTGAAAATCACGAGGCATGAAAATGATGAAAAAAATTCCTATGCAGTTCCTGCATTCCTGTTTTTAATTATATGTATATCTGTTCTGCTCTTTGTCGACGATACAAAAGGGAAATAGAATTGAATAACGTTACAGATGAATTTTCATTTGATAGAATGTGCATTCATTCGGAAATTCGATCATTCGAGTCGGGTCCGCTCGAGTGGGAAAAATCGAAATTAAAATCCGATGCATGATTACGGAGGAGTTAAATTCAAAAGTATAGTAACAATAATGGGAGTATTAATAATGCGACTGAGTCTTGGCTGATTAATGAAAATAAGAATAGGATCATATGCGATGATCTTATTCGATAAATGATTTGGGATATTCTATATACAGCCGCGGGTTATATCGAAGGATAATAATTACGAAGAAAAACTCAGTACTCGCGTGAGTTCTGTACAAATTTAAAAGAAAAAAATCGCACCCACTAAAAAAAAAGGACCGGCGATCTTTTTTTTCGCCTTATACTACTTGTACTAATTAAATTCCGTCAATACTTATTATGGCACAATTTTTGGATTTAATTTCGTAATTACCATTTATTCTTTGATCCAATGAAAATATTTCAATTGTGACTGTGATAAGGCTATAATGTTTTTTTTTCTGCTCGCATTATATAGAATCTTCCAATGAAACAGGATTGTCGATGGAGCATCTCAGCGTTTCATGAAATTATTACCGCACGAATCATCGAGTCGCGTTGATTTTAGGAATTATGCGTCGTCATTATACGTTGACTTGAATCGTGTTTTACAATTTCGTGACGCCAAAAGTGTGGAACGTCATGATCGAATTTAACGATCGACTGATTAGAAACGGGCGATATGGTTAACATGGTCAAGCTCGTCCTAAATCGCATATCCGATGGACAAACATATACGCATCGAATACAAGCAAACAAAAAGGCATCATTCAACGTATTAGATCGTTTCAATTCAGCCCTTTTGTTTGCTAGACATCGATATGGGCACGTTGACATCGATACGCGCATACCATTCCCAATTCTCTCTCGATTCGCCTCTCGCCATTAACTTCTCTATTTCACTCACCGCTCGTGGCTTCACCCGACACCCCTAACTGACCATATATATACTGATTTTCGTGTCATATAATACCATCCAGCTAATACATGCAACGAGTATCTATCACGTACGTACGGGAAACCAGAGTTACTACTCAGCGAATTGGGCTGCATCGCGTACTCCTCTCACGAAGTACAAAAATGTGAAAAATAAATCGTGAAAGGTATGTATTTTGAAGCGCTCTCAAGATATCGTGAATTGCAGAAGAAACGAATGGCATAACTCTCCAAAGTTATAGGTCATTTCTCATTTTCGAGAATGAAACGTAAGCTCCAAATAATTCCAAATTCATTCTCCAGAAATTTTGTAGCAATGAACGACACTTTTTCGATTCAATTTTGCGTCAAGTGAATCACGTGACTCTTAGTTTTTGTACCATTTACTCTGTGTTATTCGAAAATGTAAAGTTCAACGGTGTGTGAAAAAATAACAAAATCCGTGAGTCTGAACACGCGCGCTGTCTGACTCTACTGTGACGCGTTGCCAAGCCGCCGAGGTACATACAAATTGTGGCCGAAGCCGTAAGTAGAAAGCGCCTGAAATAGTCAGACGCGGCAGCACGTGAGAAAAAGGAGTTTTGTGATCGTAACATCGGTAATGAGAGGTTGGGGAGGTTATATTGGCTGGCTCGCGGAAAAAAAACCGTTGACAAATGCAGACGAGATGCTCTCGTTGCTTGATGCTAGCACGTTTTCTGCCCTGGACGCTTCACACGCGTCGCATATATATATATATATATATATATATATATATATATATATATATATAGTGCAGAGTGCACTGAGCTCTCTCGCAATATCGGGCTGTTATATGCAGGCTCACGCACATAACTGCACGTCAGGGAGTCCCCTTGACATGGTTAATATTTTCGCGATCATCCCCTCGTCGCGTCTATGCTCGAGCGTATTTATTGCAGTGGCTCACCAGAGGCCAATATTGCCTGCGATAAATCGACTTGAATGTATGACCGTACAAGCTTTTCACTCTCACGCCCGAGCTTTTAGATACTCCTCTATGCTCTTTTCCTCTCTCTCTCTCGGCTCTCTCTCTCTATGTCTCTCTTTCTATCTCATACATAGAACGATGGTCGTGTGTATACAACGGATTGTAACGATCGATGAGGATTCGACGGAATCGAGTGTACCATGCGTATATATATATATATATATATATATATATATATATATATATTATATATATATGGACACTTGGTACCTTGTCGATGCGAACAATAGTTTGGTCCTCACTCTCTTTCCGTCCGTCGCAATTTTTCATTTTGCCCTTTCACCGAAAATTCGAACGGCAACTTTCATACATTTTATCTTGGGTTTAAATCATCCAAGACATTTACGATCTTTTTTTTCATCTGTCCATGAGCATTGTAATATTTATTATTTTTCATGTGCTACAAATGTAACGAGACTCGTTCTTTTTTTTTTTCGAATTGAACTTTTGACAAAAGTTGATGATTTTTTTTTTCTCAAGATACCTAATACACAGCGTATTTGGGCATCTAAAAATTAGTTTGAGTGAGAATTTTACGGAATCACGATACATACGTCAAAACGATCGTGCCGATTGAAAATAGAGTTTCATTTTTTTAAATTTGTCCATCGAATCAGCTGATGAACTCGCTGATTTTTTTAATGCACATGATTTAAAAAATTAATCATACGGAAATGTAGAAAAGAAAAATTGAAAATGCCTGTATATTTACAAAGCTAGTTAATTAAAGGCGCGTGAATAAGCTTTGCGATCGCGTAATAATCTCCAAAACGCACATATTGCAACATTCACGATTTTCTCGCGGATTTCATTGAATCTAATTTTTAATCGAGTCCGTATATCTGGTAAAAAATTTCAATAGAATAACTGCAGTGTTCACGGAAATTTCGATGAAAGTTCAAGGGGGACACGATCCTGCTAATTAGATTTTCGTAATGAGCATACGGTTTTGCGATATTTTCTAATATAAATCGATGATGTGGCAAACGGTAGAACAATATTTCATGAATTATTGCGAAGAGCGTAGAATTAATTAATTATAAATATTTCGCATGAATAAGTCTGATCTAACAACGATTCACGTATAAATTTAACAAAAGTTTTCCAATGTGGCTTCATGAAATTCTAGGACATTCCATCGGCTCATAATACCCAACATTAACCCCCGATTTGGCCTAACTTTGGCACAAGTTAGGCGAGCCTGGACAAAATGAGTCTGAATGACTGGCTAAACCCCGACTTGGCCCAACTTTGGCACAGGTTGGGCAAGCCTGAACAAAATTATGTAACTTGGATGCCTAAACAAACCCCAAGTAGGCCCCAGCTAGGCAATATAATAGCGAGGAAGCCTTTATAGTGGATGCCTAAAAGAGGCCTCTTTTGAAATTGGGACGCTTTTACAATTTTCTACACGGGATCGTTTTTACGAATAATCTCATCGCCACATATAAATTCCGGCCTCAATAAAATTCGTATCAAATCATGAGGGAAAGCTCTCTCCGTATGGCATGCCAAGGGGAGGGATTGGCGGACATATCGTCTCTCTGTAACCTCTTCACCTTTCGACCCGGTGGGCATAAATGCCCGAGGCAACGGACACTTGAGGGTGAGGTTGGGTTGAGTTCGAAAAAAGCATGTGAGACCCACTAGAAGTTTATTCCTCTCTATCGTGGCGGTTATATATGTACAAGGAGACCCTGACGCGCCGCGCGAGCTAATTCTATTTCCTTCTATTTTTCCCCACCTCATTTGTTCCGCTGACTTTCCATTGGCCCCCTTCGTATAATTTACCTTCGTTATCATTTCCCCTGCTTTGTTTTCAGCCGGATTTTTCGTGTTTTATTGCTTCTTCGGTCTCACCACCACTACACGGAGAAAGAAGAATGGAAGCAACTATAAAATGATTATTCCCATAAAAATAGTAATTTACTTCTCGCTTTGTGTCTGTCGTATTCATTGCTGCGCAAAATGTCGAAAAGTGCCATATATGCGTAGCTCAAAAATATTATGGGCTAGGTAAAAAAAAACTGCTAAACTCATACAGCATAAGCAACAACGCGCTTGATACTTTTCACCATATGTTGCGCAATAATGAATACGACAACTACATACGAAGCTGGAAAGTAAATTACTATTTTATAGAAGTAATCACTATATTAGTGGCTTCCATTCTTTTTTTTTTTCTCTGTGTAACACAGAGACAGCGAGAGAATTCGAAGCAGCGAATGATACTTTTGATATTCCGCCGGTTAGGATCGATTTAAGCTCTCGTCTCCTCAATCCTACAAGCACACAAACACACACACACACTTCGTACACCAGATTCACCCTCACTTCTCGGTTCTGCATTTCTTACGTCTATAGGCTCTGCGGTATAATAAACCCCGCGCGCAGTCCCCTAAACCGTTCTCTGACATTTCCACGCTTCTATAGATTTTTCTTTGCCTCTAGACGACCGGAAACCCGCGGCAGACTTTCAACTGTATTATGCAGCCTTATTTCCTCGAATTCTCACTGTCGAGGGCTCTGGGTCGTGGACTTTCCGCGTATTCGATTAACGCTTATAGCTCTCGTTTTGTGGATGAAACTATACAAGGCTTTGTCGGCCGTTGATCTAATTTTTTTTTTTTTTTTTCAAAAACTTGCGATATTTACTCGAAATTTATTCGATTCAGCTGAGTTTCAGGAATGATTTGAAATAAGAACGGACAGAATAGCGATTTCTCGGATATTAATTTTTTAGAAACTTGTTTAGAAACAAAATTTTCAAAAAAAAATTGCATTTATAATATCGATCTAGAAATTGAGTCCCGGTCAACTAACGCGCGTGGCATTCCCTTTTCTCCGTCATATTCATTTAAATTAGCCTTCGCCGTGGTCAAATCCAATTTACGTGGGTACCAATCTTAATAACATATCCATCTGTCTATCGCCTATGCATCCATTCGCTCTACCATTTTGCCATCAATCAAAAAAGTCATATACGGGTATCTTCGTGCGGAGATAAAAATACGCAGGCAGATAAATTTCGTCGGGGATTTCGCAAACTCGTTTTTTTTTTTTTTTTTTTTTTCTTTTTTTCACTCTCAAATTCAATCAGTGCGAAATTAAATTGGAAAATTTGATAGAAAAATGCGGCTTTTTCGTGAAAACTTCATCAATGAAATTCCATCATGGAAATCAATGAATTCATGAGAAACAATGCAAAGTTTAGTATTTAAAAAAAAAAAAAAGATTTTTTTTTTGTAAACATCGGCTGCAGAGCATCAAAGAAAGCAGAGCTAATCCCTGATGATTGCGAGCAAAAATTTCCGACGGATAATTATAATTTACTTTTTAAAATAACGAATTTTGCACGAGTGCGGATAAGTTAAATTTTTTTTTTTTTCATGTTTCACGGTAATTGATAAATTGCAAAATTTGCAATATGAAAAACGGATTTACTTTGGTTCCTTTGAGTGAGGAGGAAGAACCTTTCGCGTAACGATATTATTGTAAAAAAGAAAAAAAAAAAAAACCAAACTTACCGTGACTAAACTGACTGTTGCTCGCTATGACGCGCTCGGCATTTTTTCTCGCTATGTAAAACCACTCGCTGCTGTTGCTGAGATACTTGTACTCGACAGCGAGATCCTTGACGAGTACACCGTCCTGATCCTGAAGTCTGTGCGCGAATGGACAATAGAGCCATCTGTCGCGATACTGAAGTTTGTCGTAACAATTTCCAGCCGCGAATATATCCTCGTCGAATTCGACCATCGATAGTACACTGGCGTGCAACAGATATTCCGACGAGAGCATCACATCGGGAGCATATTTCCAGAGTCTCGTGAGCATATTTGCCCGATTAACGGCGAAATTAGCCTCGAGACGAAATCTCTCCTGGGCATAACGATCAACGACCCCCTCGCCGAGATTCAAATCCGTTCCGGCCGTGCAATTTTCACCCAAAAAATGCTGATTCTCGATTATACGCAAAAAACGCGTCACAATGTCAACCTGAAAGGTCTGCGGTCTCTTGGATCTTCGCGTACTTTCCTCGATCGTATCGGGATAATCATTCGTCTCATCCTCGTAATCATTCAACTTTTCGTTCGACGCGTTCGCGTAACGGTGCTCGCGATCCTCGCTACGTCGTTGCTCATGCTCGAGACCCGCAAAATCATCGAAAAATATACGATCGTTGTTCTCATCGATCTGGCCGATCTTTTCGTCCCCTGTACCGTGAACAACGATCCCATAATCGATCGACTCAGCGTCATGATAAGTCTCACGATGTCCCGTCGAATTGTCATTATTCGCGACGTTTTCATCGTGTTCACGTGATTTCTTACGATTACGATCATTCGCCACGACTCGACGCAACTTTGCAAACGAATCCGTGAATCTTGAGTCACCGGAAACAACGTCGGAATTAACGATTTCCTTGCTCGTCGTAATTCGTCCCGATGAAGAATCCGACTGATCCATCATTGATTGATCGAATCGTCGATTGTCATCATTTTTATCAACATCATCATTATGAGGATCAATTAATTTATCGTTATACCCGAGATTATGATATTTCGTGCTCGTTCTTTCGTCAATCAACTCGTTAGCTGCTGGCACAAAACTGTTGTTCAAAATCTCAAAGATTCCCGTAACGTTGCTGCCGATCGTACTTTCGCCAAAATCAAAATTCAGATAAATCGTTTCATTGGCCCCGACGACGCTACGCGCGTCCGGCGATGACGCGTAATCGCCATTTTTTCTTATTCTTCCGATTTTTGCCCTACTCGTCGTACCGGAAGTTCTCAAGGAGTCGCTGGAATCTTCGATCTTCGATGATCTTGCATAATGACCCCTCGATCTACCGTGTCTTATCTGAGCTGTTGGTTTGTCGATACTAGTTTCCGTTTCGTCATTTCGGCGATCGATCGCGTGATTCGTATGTTTAACAATATTTTCCGTTTCCGGTTCAATCGGAATTTCATGCTCATTATCGTCGGTGTCGCGATTGTTCTCGTGAATTTCGAGATTACGAGAAATTTCGATGTAACGCGAATCGGTTGACGTCTCGTCGTAATACAAATCCGTATCTCGGGTATTATCATCGGCGTAACGCTGAATTCGCGATTCAAATGTCAAACGACGATCTATGAAGCGAGGACGATATTTCTGCTGATGACGAAGCAACTCTTTGGGCTTTAAAAATTTACGAGGAGGAGCCACGTTATCGTCCTCGAGATCGCTGCTTTTCGCTCGGGACGATTTCGTCGCGTGACAGGAGAACGATATAACGAGCACGATCAACGTGTACCGGGCGATTGATACGGTCATCGTGTCACTCGTTATTATGACGTGCTCGCGCAGCTTCCGGGCCAAGGGTTAGGAGCTTCAAACAATCATTTTGTTCGTTGCGGGAGGCTACTTTTTTTCTTTGTTTTCTTCGCAATAAACGGGTCGAACAACCCTTAATTTCACTTTTTGGGCGAGCAAGGATTTCAGACTCGTTACAGAGGTTGATTGAGCACTGGGAGGGATATATTCTTCTTTCTCGTCGGTTTGGAAATTGATTAATTTTTTAAAACGTTCATTCAATTAATCATTCGTCGAACGAGCTATCAAAGTATATATTGCAGCACTCTGTGTGTAACTTTTGGTAAGCGCTCGATAAATAAATACGGTGTTTGTTTGATTTTTTATTAAATTCAACTTAGTGTCAATTGAATTTCCATTAGTTTTAATCGAACGTGATATGTCCGCGAAATATTTCTACACGATTACAATTAATGAATTATTGCACACCGAGAATAAATATAATTCGTCATATCTGAATTTTAATCCTAGAATATTTAACCACGTGTGTGTGTGTCTCGTGAGATGAATCTCTCTCTCCCTCTCTCTTTCTCTCTCTCTCTCTCTCTCTCTCTCAAACGTGCCGAGATTTCGCGAAGCACTCAACCGACTACGTGCCAAAAAATGGTGGTATATCTCTGTCATTTAACGTCATCTCTAAAACTCCATTAAATTTCATTCGAAAAATTATTTTTTCCCCTCTTTAATTCATAGTCTGTCCGTCTCGAGACGGAATTTTCAATGAATCCTCCTCATCGTACACGTGCTCCATAATTTTTCACATGAATCACACGGTGAACCTGTGCGTGCGTCAGGGATGGACTATGCAGCTTTTCGCGTATCAGCATAACGAGTTTTCATGATTTTTTTGTCGTCTCGACAAACGAAAAAAAAATTAAAAAAAAAACAATTGAAAAAGCGTAAAAAATAAAACAATTCAAAAGAGCGCAATCATCGGCGAACGCGAGTGCAATTATTCGTTCATCGGGATTAATGGTGACCGGTGAGGGTTGAATTTTTTTTTTTTTCGTCTTTCGGAGAAGAAAAAACGTGTGACACGAGGTGGTCGAGGGCCCGGAGCGCGTCGTCGGTTGGTCGTAACGTGATCGCACGCGGTGCCAGACTGAAGGGATGAATCTCCTTCGCGCTGTACACCGTTCTCTACTTTTGTATATATATATATATATATATATATACCGATATACATATATGTATAGAAAACGCGGTTGGTAGTTCGCGCCGGTCTGCAGCCGAGACAAAACCCCCGTAGCTGTCGTTCTCCAGAAGCGCATGTCTACCTTAACTTCCACCCCCTATACCACCCCCAACAGTTCTCCCCTGACCCGCCGTTGCCTCACCGGTATATTTCATCGGGACAAACCAGCTGTGCTGCTGCCTCATTTTGTTTTTTTTTTTTTTTTTTTTATACTCGCAATGAGAACACAGTAGCCGATTAGAAGTAACTCTACTTTTCATCCCTCGCGCAACTCCCAACCCCCCTTACGACGGTCATTTCTGACTCTTTGGCCGCACGTTTTGTTTCATTCGGCGGATAAAGTTACAAACTAACTCAATTAGCGGCACGAAAAACGAGAGAGACAGAGAGAGAGGAAGAGAGAAAAAGAATAGAGAGAGAGAGAGAGAAAGTGGTCCTTGGCGTTTAGTTCATTTTTCTCGTTCAGAGAGCCATTTCTCAACGCAAAGTTTATTTCAAGAGAAAAGATTGCCAAGTATATGAAGAGCAGGTATGTAAGAAACGTGAAGGAATCATGACGTTTCATAGATTTAATTATCATACCGTCCTTCACCGCTCTTTTACGTAATTCGTATTCGTTGAATATTCGAGACGTATCTTGGATATATCCGCGAACTAATTTGTCGAGAAAATCACTTGTGAGACACAAGAGAGAGAGAGAGAGAGAGAGAGAGAGAGATAGAGAGAGAATGAGATGGGAAAATTGTACGAGGATATCGCAATGTGGAGATTTCGAGAGATCGGAATGAGAAAAATTGAAATCGCATAGTTTTATCGCCGTTCATACTTCTTTACAGGCTATATGGTACTGAGAAGTATAGTTAAAATTTCAGAATCTTCAAAATTGCGAAGAGAAATATTCTTTAGCGTTGGTAGAACTAAAAATTTCTTAATAGTCAATTATTATTTGTTTCAGCCTGCAAACGGTTAAATATGGGTTTCAAATCCTTTTTTTTTTATTCCATATTTGTAAATTTTACCGTAACCCTTTTGAGGTGATTAAACAAATCATTTTCTTCCCCCTGCCCCCTTCTGACACTTTTGCTATATTGAACATTCAATGCATGAAAACTTTTCGATACTCTAATACGTCGACTAAAGTGTCTTCAGCAAAGTTATGTGTACGAGAAGTTTGAGAATTTCTGACCAAGAGATTTTTCAATCTATTCCAGACTCCTCTGCTGGGAGAACCTAATTACCAACTCTGTATATGTATATGTTCCATTACCGTGCACAAACGCGTGTTGGGAAAATTGAAGAGAAGCAAAGGGATAAGGAACGAAAAATTGTATTTTTTATTTAAAATTTCAAAGTTTTCGCGCATTCAAAGGTCGAGAACGTGCGTATAATAATCTTTTGAATATTAAATTAGTTTGAAATTCGCTGCGAGTTAGTCACCGAGATAATCATGGACATGGGTAATTCACGGAGTAAGTCATGATTTTGCTTCGTAAAACGAGAGGAGTTATAATGTTTTCTATGATGCGAGCGCGAAATTCATGAACTTTATTAATTCAAGAGAAGATCAAAGGAAAAAGGGCACGTCATCCGAGTAGAGAACGCCTGAACGTTCCCCGAGTCAAAGGAAAATTTCATGTACACGCTTCGCGAGATAATTATTCGTATAATGCGAACGAGCCTTTTATTGTCACTCTGCTGATAAATTCGCTGTGTAGCGAATGTGCTGTTAAAAACGACGTAGACAACGAAAACCACATCGTTATTCGGGAAGACTGCATCCTGACTTCTCGTCCCAGGGATAACTCAATTCGTAGTTATAAAAATTTGCAGTAAAAAAAAAAAACGATTAAAGTGCGTACTGAGGCACTTAAAACGTATCATAAACGACATATAGATACGCCGAGAAAAATATAAAAATTGATAGTATTTGAATAAAGTGGAGAATCTGAATCAATTAGATCTCTGCTAGGGTGGCCAACAAATAAATGATTTACTTTTGGTGGTCAGCCCAGTAGAGGTCTGTTTGATGCGAACAAACTCCTATTTGATTCAAGTTACAATCGACCTGTAAAAAGGCAAGGACCTGCAAAAAATGTGGCAATGACTTGGCGCACACGCGGCACTTTAGTAGGTCAGTGTAGATGAGTTATACAACGTGCTTCAAGGGCTTTAAAGCCAACTTTCGATTTGCATTATGCTATCACGAGTATCAATAACTAACGGCAGTACTCCGGAGATTTTTTTTCACTTTTTTTTTTTTATTCAATTCGAAAGTAACGAATGAAGCTCGTGCAAATTTCATCTCTCTCTCTCTGTAAATCCGACGATTCGAGCGTGAAATTGAAAGGATTTGCGTGGGAAGGCGAAAGGTGTGAGAGAGAAATGTGGGAAGGATAAAAAGAGGCGAGAATGAAAAGAAGAACGAGGAGGCAGCGCGTGGCGAACTTTCACTGGAGCACGCAGTGAGCGCACTATAAAACGATTTCGCAGCAATCGCTGCACACGATATGCGTCAAGCTCACTCCGGGAATATAAAAATTTTTATACAAATTTTTGTGATCAACGCTAAAATTTATGAAGTTGCAGCCTGAACTCGTTGGAAAAATAAAAAAATTACACGCAGATCAAATTTTGATCGACGTGGTTTTTTTTTCTAGATTTACGCAGGATCTAAATTTTGGAAAATCGTATAGAGATTTACCTAGATCTCAATTCGATCTACATAAATTTCCATTGTATCTTCTCGGATCCAGTAAATCTATATTGTGATTCAAGTCGATAAGCAGAGATCTAATAAACAAAAATGTTGGAACATCGAATATATACGTAACCGTTAATTGAATACGATTTTCCAAACTTTTTTGGGCTACGATTTTCCAACATTTCGATCTGCGTAGATAAAATTTGATCTGAAACATAACTACGTTGATCTAACATAGATCTACTTAGAAATAAACGATTTTTTTTCCCCGGATTTCTTTACTTTGCAGCGTTTTAACATAAAATATTTTTCATTTTGTTAGAATTTATTAGAGAATAAGATCTATCTTATCGATAAAAAATTTCTATCGTAAATATTTCCTTTTCTTTACAAAAAAATAGATATTTTAAAAATTTCTCAACTTCATGATACAACTTTGTTCAGAATTTGTTTATATCCGGAAACATCCAAATCAGACTTTATACCGAAGATTCGACGGTTGCTTGGATTATGCAAACTGCTCCGAGAACGTCATTAATGTGGCATTGAATTTCTCGGGTCTTAACGAGAGCGTCACGAGCTCTCCTTGGAATATTCACGCAGGAGAGAGCGACGGTTAACCGACGTTTCCTAAGACATTTAGACATTCAACGCAATGATCACCGCAATGAGAACATTGTACCCGCTTATCCGATACATCTCACACTTCAGGTCTGTATATATATATATATATATATATACATATGGATTTCTGACGTATATACCAGCGCTAATCCACGAGAGCCTATGTGACCTGACTTCGCGATATATGGCGTTTGCTAAGCTTAAACCGTTGGGGGGATTGATTCGGGTACGGTAATGAAGATTGGCAAAGACAACGGTTTTGCACGAGGGGGACGCATCATTGACAATTGTCAATTACTCGATCCGTCGTCGTATAGATTCTTCGATATACATATTAGGGTGGAGTAAAAAGAAAACAACTTAACAAAAAAACTAAACACAAATTCAGAGTCGTGCAGGGGGTTGTAAAAGTTTTAATGTAACAATAAGGCATTAATAATTTTTAAAAAATAATGTATCGAGGTTACCATTACCAAAATAATGGGCTATGGATAAAATTTCATTACCGATTACCAAGATACTGGCTAATGGATATAATTCCATTACCCATTACCAAAATAATAAGTAATTTATTAAATTCCATTACCCAATACCAAAATGTAATGGATAATGGATACCCAGTCGAACCTCGGGAGCACTGACTGAGCTCGAGCACAGGAGCTTCGCCGGGCACTGATCGAAAGACCTAACCTTCTTACTAATCAATGAGAATAAAGCACCAGGCCGGTAATCATACGTATGTATATCGGTACCCTCCACTCGTTGAAATTATAAATTTTTTTGTTCACGGAGGGGTTCTATATTGTAGCGGCACTGTGGATTCCGCAGTGGCCGGGGTTAATCAGTGCCCGAGTTGCCCGAGGTTGACTGTAAATCCATCACCCATTATCAAACTAATGGATGATGGATTAAAATCCATTACCAAAATAATGGATAATGGATTAAGATCCATTGCCCATTGCCAAAGTAATGGGCGATTGATTAAATCCATCACTCATTGCCAAAGCAATAGGTAATGGATTCAATTTTATTACCCGCCATTATCAAAATAATTGGCGATCCATTACCCATTACCAAAATGATTGATAATGGATTTCAGTGTTATTTATAATTCTGGAGTCGTGCAATAATGTTTTATTACTGCCTGAACGTCATCATCAAATACTTCAAATCATCAAATAACGTGAATGATCAAAAAAATGCATGCATCAAATTGTTCATAAAGGTCCGTTCATTAAGGTTCGTTTCTCGAGATCGACAAAATCGTTTTTTTTTTTTTTTTTTTGTTAAATTACATATTTCATAATTACGACGTGTCAAGAGTGCGTTGTTCGAGTTTTAAGTGAAAATTCAAAGAATACGCGAATCGGCAGACCTTTTTTAGGCGAACATGTTTTTGGGAACAAATAATATCGAATTAGCCAGAACTTTGGATTTTTCGTAACTTTTGTTCCTTTTCCCAAGTATACTTTGAACTCAAAGGCTACGATTTTATCGTGGGAACAACGAAAAAAAAAGTATTCGGGGTACTCTGCTACGTACATTTATATTTTTTAAAAAAACAAAAAAATTAATTTCCAGTATTGAAGAATTTTCGAAGTAAAAAAACAAAAATCTTCGACAAATTTTCAAACAAGTCCAAAAACGCTGATTCCCGTAAAAATTGAAAATTTGAAAGTTAAAAAAAAAACAAAAACAAAAAATACACAATTTCATAAAATCAAAAAGTTTTCAGAAATTTCGACAAAAATTGCATCAAGAAAAATTGAAAAGTCAAAATAAATTGACCGAACAAATTTTGTTTCATTGATCAATCCGTGTCGTGGGAACAACGAAAAAAAAAAAGTATTCGGGGTACCCTGATACGTACATTTATATTTTTTGAAAAAACAAAAAAAATTAATTTCCGGTATTCAAGAATTTTCGAAGTAAAAAACAAAAATCTTCGATAAATTTTCAAACTCAACCGAAAGCGCTGATTCCCATAAAAGTTGAAAATTTGAAAACAAAAAAAAAAATAACAAAAATACACAATTTCATAAAAATCAAAAAGTTTTCAGAAATTTCGACAAAAATTGCATCAAGAAAAATTGCAAAGCCAAAATAAATTTACCGAAAACATTACAATCTTGAAATTTGCATCGTTGGAGTGCAACGAAAATAAGTTTTTTTTAATTAAAAAAAAAACCATTTTCAGTACTGCTGTCACTTTTCTGGCATATTAGGGTCCCAGATCGCGAAATAAAACCCAAAAGAAAAAGGTTTACGATTTTCAACTTCGAAACAATGTTGGAAATACTTTAAAAAAAAAAAACTATTTTTGTTGCATTCCAACGATGCAAATTTCAACATCATAACAAATTTTGTTTCATCGATCAATCCGTACTCAAAATACACAAACGAAAAGGAAAGATATACCAATTTTAAAAAATACCCAATAACCCATGGAATTTTTATTTAAAAAAAATCATGAAAAAAAAAACAAATTTTTTTCACAAAATGCAATATCGCATGTATTATTTTTAAAACAAGTATACAATACAAGGTACTCACACGGAGGATGTGATTTCGAGAATTTTTCACGAAGGGCAAATCTCAATGGAGTGGCCTGGGTTGATATTTTCCGCACGAATTTCACTCGGGATGAGATATCGTATTGTTGGACGTATAAGGCTCAGAAAAGTTGCCAAATTGATATGGATAAGTCAATACGTTCGATTCGCTTGAACCGCACGAGCGAGCAAGAAAAATTTTCTCATATTGTTTTCACAGACGGTAACAAGACATATATATATATATATATATATATATATATATATGTTTCACGAAGTCTCGAGGATCGAATGAAATGAAATCATCCCACTTTTCCTCTATCGTTCGTTCTTTTTTTATTTTTTCTTTCAAATACGAATTTTTCTCTTTCTTTTTTAGTATTATGTGCCAGCAAGACGAACGATTCATACTGCCACGATATACGATGTAACAATAATAATGATTTCTTTATTGCATTCATTAAGCACACGGATTATTCAACGAAAATCATGAAAATTGTTTAAGAAAAGGAATACTTGAAAATGGAACAATCGGATTGCAGCATATAGAAATAATTAAAGCAATTTGTATTTTTTTTTTTCACGGAGAAATTCAATTTTTTTCAATTATTAACATATAAAAAATTCAGGGAAATTGTTTTGATTATTTAATTGACAATATTTTTTTTTTATTTGTTATTAATTACTTTTCAATATTATTGCTGTTGAAACTCAATGTCTTGGCTGTCGTTGATTTTTTTTTTAACTCACTCAGATCTGCTACAATTTACAATAATTTTTACATTTAGATGAGAACATAAGTGCAAAAAAGATTCTTATTATTTACCAAGTTTTAGATTTTTTCGACTGGTATTTAATTATTTATTTATTTATTTTTGACACTAATAATACGCTTGATAAATATATTTATGACACTCAAAAAAATGATTGCGATAGTGTAATTGTTTCTATTTTTTGTCATCAATGTTCATTTCCCAATAATCTCTAAACTAAAATCCTGCCAAGCATAGTCGTCTTTATTCTTTTCACCATATAACTTATAGCATAATTTTTAAGCGAATGGACGACTTTATTATGACTCGAAAGTTCAGTTTTTTTTTTTTAATTTTGAGACCAGTCAGCGTTAAATATACCCGTGGTCGAAAAAAAAATTCTAAAAATTGGTAAAACACATTTTTTTTCCTAAATTCAACGTGTCAGAGAATATTGGAAAAATCGAAAATGATAAAAACATAGGTCGGTTTGGAATAGAAAGTCCCATGTATACCTGTGTACTCGACGATTTATCATCTCACTGATCGTGTTACGGGTGATTTTCCGTCGATATTTTTATTTTCCAGATGAAATTGCACGATACTTTACCACGATACACGCTTTTTGATTGCACACGATATTGTTAGAGAAGAAAAAACACTTCAAGCACAATATATTGCGAGCTCGAGAGATCGAAACTTTCGTCGATTACAGAGATTTCATTGTTCGCGAACAAAATTGCTACAGTTTATTTTTTTTTAATACTCGAATCTCCACGGACGCGGCAAATATCAAAAATATCATAAAATAAATCGTGAAAATTGTTATTATTATTTGTATGCGATGCAGCAATTCATTTACAATATTAAATTTATTTATATTTTCTTTCCCACTGGATTCTCGGATTTCCGCGATGCCTGGTATGCATATTCACGATGTACACTTTCTTCCGCGACATAACCTTAAAAATCTTTCTCGAGATATCGTTGGGGCGTTTTTTTTTCTATACGAACAAAGATGCCGAAAAACTTTCTCGAAAATCCATATAATATATCTACATAGTTCCTCTGTATCACTGACACGAGTACCCGCGAAACACAACGACACAAACGAAAAAGAACGAACGTAAAACACAAAATTTTTAATGCGCGATCATTTTCGTCCAAGAATCACGATTTGTTTTTTCTATCTTTACCGTACATCTCTGCGATAAACGGGATTTTTTTTATTTTTCCGTACCGGAAACGGAAGTGAAGAATCGCGGAAGTTTTGGCTAGCAGTGCTCTCTATCGATGAACTTTCGAAACCGCTCGTTGGCGCTGCGATCGAAGGCAAAAAAAAAAAACAACTCGTCACTGTCATTGCCCCGGACATCCGCATCGGAAAATCGTTTTGATCCGGAGGGACGCTTTTCTCTGCTGCAGGAAATGATGTGATGATGCAAAATACGTTTTTCCTGCATAATTCAACCTCAAATAGCGCAAAGACATGGAGCATCGGTGAGCCAAATCTTATTTGCATTGAAAGTTCAATTTTTCGATCCAAAAAACGACTCGATAAAATGTCTTTTCATCAACCGCCGTCGGACACTTCGCACCGTGTCCACCGTGCGAAACGTACGCCATGTTTTTCATAACCAAAAAATGGTATCGATGAAAATGCCTGTTTTATGCCAACGGGGTTCGAAATATTTTCTGTTCTTGATGGATTTTTACGTGTAAAAATTCGGGATATCGAAATAAACAATGTTTGATTATGTATACGTCATATTTGATCGTTGACTTTACCAAAGATATATATATATCTTCTTTGACTTTACTTGCATCGAAATTAATTAACCCCCCTATACATAACGACGATCTGAGTTAAAAGATACTTGCATCACGAGGATTTTTCATTTATTTATAATAATAAATAAATAATTTATAATGATGAATAAACAATTTATATTGATGAATAAATAATGCATTTATAATAATAAATTAAATGAATAAATAATCTCGTGATACAAGTCCGCCATTTTAATTATTTGAGGTCGAAAGTCCTTGAGGTTGATTTTTACATGTAAATATGAAAAATTGAAGAAATGGGAAGAAATAATAGTTCCATTAGAAATGAAAATACATCGCAATGGACCATTACTTAGAGAAATTATTCCAGCTTTCCTCCTTATTTCTTGTATCTCGATTTTTACAAGTATAAGTTTGGAGAATTTGGACAAATAAGCTGCGAATGAAAAATCAAATTATTTCTGAATCGAGTCTCAACTCCGCGGCATTCAATATTTTGATAAATTGTTAAAAATTTGTCGCTAATAATTTCTCCCACGAATATTCCTAAAACTATAAAATTTTTCATAGAATTGAATCTTTTTTGTATCTTTTTTTCACCCTTTGCGCTATTCTCTTCGTCTATTTCATTTTTTCGCAAGCAAAATTTCAACGAGTCGAGCGAAACAATGAACATGGTCAAGAAAACTATATTTGTTTCCATATTCGATTCCTATTTCCCTCTCCATCGACTGAAATCTCTTGCGATTCTATTTTACTTTAAAATTCATTCAGCGAAATAAGATTCGTCGAGGTAAAAATATTTATCGATCAAGTTCTACAGTGCGCGTCATCTTTTTCTCTTGCGATCCATTTCTTGCATTTCATTGTTTTTTTTTTTTTATTATTAACAAGAATCTCTGGAAAATTGAGATAAGCAAGTTCCATTCGCAGGGAAAAACTTTTGTGCATTCTTTGCTGTAATGTACAAAAATTCTGGTATACTCAGATTTAACGGACAAAACTTCAGCCGATCCAGGTCAATAATTTCGAATATTTCTTTACCGAGTCCCACATTATTCGTATTCTTTCGCTCTATTATTTCTCATAATTTCTTGTATGAAAAAAAAAAAAAAATTCATGCTCTAAGGAGTAATCGGAACATTTTTATTTAATTTTTGCTATTCGCTTGTATCTTTTTTTTTCTTCATCGACGAAATTCAAGCAAATTTGGATGATCCCTCTGCGCTCCTCGCTTCTTCTATTTCATTTTTTCGCAAGCAAAATTTCAACGAGTCGAGCGAAACAATGAACATGGTCAAGAAAACTATATTTGTTTACATAATTCGTTTCCTATTTCCTTCTCCATCGACCGAAATCTCTTGCGATTCCATTTTACCTGAAAATTCATTCGGCGAAATAAAGAATCGTCGAGATGAAAATATTGATCTATCGAGTCCTACGTTGCGCGCATCGTCTTTTTCTCTTCTCGCCATCCATTCAATAATTTCGCCGAGGTCAATAATTTTCAATATTTCTTTACCGAGTACCACATTATTCGTGCTCTTTCTCTCTATTATTTCTCATAATTCCTTGTATGGAAAAAAAAAAATTCATGATATCAGAAGTTTGGAAATAATGAATTTATTTACTTGAAACGAATCGGATGCCGGAGGTGATCGGTTTTATAGTTCACAGAAATGATTCGAACGGTTTGGAGTATCGAAAAAAAAAAAAATTCTCTTTTTGACCTGCGTCAAATGTACAGATTTCCTGCTTTTTCGATACGTAAATTTTGAATACTTGGAAATAATGAATATATTGGCTTGAAACGAATTGGATGCCGGAGGTGATCGGTTTTATAGTTCACAGAAATGATTCAAAAAGTCTGGAGTATCAAAAAAAAAAAAAATTCTCTTTTTGACCTGCGTCAAATGTACGGTTTTCTGCTTTTCGCCACGAATAATTTCGATTCTTGGAAATAATGCAAGAATTGCATTGGAATGGATCGGATGCCGCAGGGGATCGGTTGCATAGTTCACGGGAATGATTTAAACAGTCGGGAGTACCGAAAAAAAAAATTCTCATTTTGACCTGGGTGAAATGTACGCGGAAAAAAAATTTTCTGTGAATTCTAGTCATGTTTCCATCATGTTTTACAGTTTTGTTAATGGAGAATGCCTCTCGGGAGGAAAACTTCGGAAATTCTTTAGAATTTGAAATAAAAAGCATCAATTGATAGAATGAATTTTTACAGTAAATAGAGTTTACCACTGTGACAAATTGTACAAATTGTGAAATCAATTATAATATAAAATAGCGCATCTTTTTGGATTTAATGTTTGAGAAATTGCAAAGTGAACTGTAAAAAATAAAAGTTTAGAAGATTTTTAAAAGCGCGGGTCGAATTAGCATGATAAATGTAGTTTATTATCTATAAATTAGCAATTAAATCGACGAACGAATTTAAAACTGCTTTTCCATTATCTTTGAAAATACTGTGAATTTTGCAAAAAAAAAAAAAAAATCGGCATTGACCGGGATTTGAACCCGCGATTCTCCGCAGTAAACGAATTCAACACTTTCGATCCTTAAATAATCATTAAAAAAAGAAAAATTAAAGATTTGGAGATTTTTTTTTTTACGAGCGTTTCCGGCTCGGTGGTCCGGACGTTTTTCCGTCGAAATTAATTTTGAGCCTACCTGAGATTTTACGTGAGACCTACCTAATGACCTATCCAACGAACGACACTCTATATCACTACGATATTGATTTTATGAACGCTTCTTGATCCTTATGAATTTCTTGTTTGCGTCGTATTTTCCATACACATTTTAAAACTGTAATTTTTCCATCATTTTCACAGCTGAATTCGACGAAAGCGTGCTACAATTTTTCTTCATTTCAATTTCTGTTTTTTCATAGAGAATTTAGTATTTTTTTTTTTTTATGTCTTACATTCGTAAAAATACTCTCTCTCTATACAGTTCATTTTAATGCGTCAGTTTAAAAAATTTTCTCGTCCAAACCTATTGGTTTTTCATATTATCTATATAATTTTGGATACTATATTATATATATATAATTATATATAATTATATATATACTATACTATATATATATATATATATATATATATATGTCACATTCCACGTCAACTCAGCCACCCCGTTTTTTTTATTGTCTCGAAAAAATTATTCAGTATGGGAATTTCAAAGGACAATATATCCATGACATTTTACCAAAATTTCATCCCCCCGCTATTGTTGGTTCTCGAGATAATGATTAATGAAGTCTCAATTTTTTTTAAATCATAACTTCGTAACTACTGATCGGATTTAAACGATTAAAAAAAGAATCTTTTTTATTTTTTTTTGCCCTTTTTGAAAAAAAATATGCGGTCATTAGAGAAAAGTTCATTAGACAGTTTTCGGGGAAATTTTTCGATTTTTTTTTTTTTTTCCACGAAAGGGCCAATCGGAATTCTACTCAGTATTTTTTTTTTCTGATAGAGGGAGGCAATACACAACTCCGCAGGATTTTTTCAAAATGGAAGAAGGCATCAGTGAAGAGGGAAAAATTGTTTTTTGTTAATTTACTCCGAAAAATGTCTAATGAGCTTTTATCCGATGATGACATATTTTTTTTCGAAAAGAGCAAAAAAAATAAAAAAGATTCTTTTTTTAATCGCTTAAATCCGATCAGTAGTTACGAAGTTATGATTTTTACAAAATTGAGACTTCATTAATCATTATCTCGAGAACCAAAAATAGTGGGGGGATGAAATTTTGGTAAAATGTCATGGACATATTGTCCTTTGAAATGCCAATACTAAATAATTTTTTCGAGACAATAAAAAAAACGGGGTGGCTGAGTTGACGTGGAATGTCCCATATATATATATATATATATATATATATATATATATATAGTATACTATATATATATATACTATATATACTAACTATATATATATGCGTATATATATATAATTTTGGATACTTGGAAATAAGAAATATATTGGCTTAAAACAAATTGCTTTTTATTTTATTCTTCATCAATTGAAATTTATTTTTTCATACTCGCGCGGTCTCTCTTAAATTTACTGACCGTTCTTTTTTCCTCTGTCGGCTCGATGCTCCTGCTCATGGTTTTATCGCTAACATATTCACGAATATCCTTCACGATTGTACTGTAAGCCGAAATACCAGATTGACCATCGTCATTGATCGTTTCGTCCCCGCTATCGTTATCATCGACGGACAATGAATTCGCGAATTCGCAAATTCTCGATTGGCCGCTATTCTTCAGTATCGACTTTGGTTTCGAATGAATTTTATAAATATCACGGGGACTCGTGAAGGACTCGCTGTCCCCGCTGTCGAAAATTTCGGGCTCGTTTACGGAATGCTCGAATTCGATTCTCACGATATCCTCGTCGCTCGAATCATTCGCGCTCGAACGAACGAGCAAATCATCGCGTACGTTCGTCGCGCAAATTCGCTGCTCTTCGCTGAAATATTTCACAACCGGCTCCCCAAAAATTACTCTCTTCTCGCAGATCTCTGCGAGCTTTTTTTTCTCGACCGGCGATGCTTCGTCGCTGAGCGGCTGCTTCGTCGTCGATGAATCCGTAAAATTTGCAAACTTCGAGTTCGAATCGTTGAATAGAATTTTTTTCCTATTCTCAGCGACGAGTTGAGCATCAGGGAAAATTGACTCGTCGTCCGGAGGGGAAACATCGATTTTCGATCCATTTACCGGCGCGCTATTCGATTCTTCGCGGCTCGATTGAATTTCCATCCGATCGATCTTTGCCTCGTTAATATTTTCATCCTCCTCGGTCTCGTCCTCCGTTTCGTCGGTACTCGCGTCCGTTTCTTCGTACACCTCGCCCTCGGCCAGATCTTGAGTATAAAAATCCGGAAGTTTCGCTTCTAATCTGTAAAGTAATTTTTTTCCGCTGTTTTGATGGAATGATTTTTTTTTTTTTTTCCCCCCCAATATTCGTAGAGTTTAGGGTCTTCGAAACGAAAAAAAAAAATATATTGTCAAGGAGGTTCAGCGGATGGTTCCGCTAATTTGAATTTCGAAATTTAGACCTCCGGTTTGGGTTCGGCGAGGATAAAAAAACCGCTGAATGTCAGGTTTCATTTCGATAAAATAACATTTTTTCTTTTTTTTTTTTTTTTGGTCTGACATTTCGTATTTCCACAATTCCGTGTCAGATTTCGATTCAGCGACCCCAAAAATCCCCCCCGAGTACCAACGTCCGCTTGGATTAAAAAAATTTTTGCATTTTTCGTCCTCCGTATCGGATGCGCAATTTTTTTGGAAAAAAAAAAAAAAAAATATTCCATCCCGTTTGTGGCACAAAAAGTTTTTTTTTCACGCCACAGGTTGAGGGTTAATAACATTGAGAGGGAGAATGAAAAAATTTCGATCGAAAATATTCAAAATCGTAAAAGTTACGCAATTTTGTTTTCGCATGGATTCTTGAATGTTTCGCCGTTTAATTGAATTAGTTTTTTTTTTTTTTTTTTCTTCTTTTTCGAAACTTTGATCAGTTATTGAATGAAAAAATAATTCTTCGAGTAGCTAATTTCTTTAAATTACCTGTCTAATTCAGCTTCCAATTCTTCCTGCAACTCGAGGGCATCGAGTTTCTCAAACAAATCTTCTTCCGTCTTAATTTCCTGTTTCTCCGTGTTTTTCAATTCGGCCAATTTTTTCTTGTATTCCTTCTCGCGCTCACGATGCTCGACTGCGAGAGCATTAAATTCAAACGAATAATTTGGTATTTTAAACGAAAAAAAAAGGAAAAAAAAAAAAACAGACAAGTTGAATTAATTCAGCTTCGACAAAATTTTCTCCGTAACAATTTTCTCCGTAACAATTTAAACGAATAATTTGGTATTTAAAACGAAAAAAAAGGAAAAAAAAAACAGCCAGGTTGAATTAATTCAGGTTCGACAAAATTTTCTCCGTTACAATTTTCGTAAAATTTAAACGAATAATTTTGTATTTAAAACGAAAAAAAGGGGAAAAAAAAACAGACAAGTTGAATTAATTCAGTTTTGAAAAAATTTTCTCCGTAAAATTTAAACGAATAATTTGGTATTTAAAACGAAAAAAAAAAGGAAAAAACAAAGCCAAGTTGAATTAATTCAGTTTTGAAAAAATTTTCTCCGTAACAATTTTCTCCGTAAAATTTAAACGAATAATCTGTTATTTAAAACGAAAAAAAAGGAAAAAACAAAGCCAAGTTGAATTAATTCAGGTTCGAAAAAATTTTCTCCGTAACAATTTTCTCCGTAACAATTTAAACGAATAATTTGGTATTTAAAACGAAAAAAAAAGGAAAAAACAAAGCCAAGTTGAATTAATTCAGTTTTGAAAAAATTTTCTCCGTAACAATTTTCTCCGTAAAATTCAAACGAATAATTTGGTATTTAAAACGAAAAAAAAAAAGGAAAAAACAAAGCCAAGTTGAATTAATTCAGTTTTGAAAAAATTTTCTCCGTAAAATTTAAACGAATAATTTGGTATTTAAAACGAAAAAAAAAAGGAAAAAACAAAGCCAAGTTGAATTAATTCAGTTTTGAAAAAATTTTCTCCGTAACAATTTTCTCCGTAAAATTTAAACGAATAATCTGTTATTTAAAACGAAAAAAAAGGAAAAAACAAAGCCAAGTTGACTTAATTCAGGTTCGAAAAAATTTTCTCCGTAACAATTTTCTCCGTAACAATTTAAACGAATAATTTGGTATTTAAAACGAAAAAAAAAGGAAAAAACAAAGCCAAGTTGAATTAATTCAGTTTTGAAAAAATTTTCTCCGTAACAATTTTCTCCGTAAAATTCAAACGAATAATTTGGTATTTAAAACGAAAAAAAAAAAGGAAAAAACAAAGCCAAGTTGAATTAATTCAGTTTTGAAAAAATTTTCTCCGTAACAAAAATAACTTATCAACCTCGCCAATCGTTCAATTTTTCATCCTCCCAATGTTCTATCAAATCTTTTCTCTCGTCGCTGCCGAACGCATCGAAACATTCGGGAATTCTCTGACGCATCTCGTAGAGATCGCGTTCCTTCGTCAAGCCCTCCAAAATATCATTGGCCCCTGGAAGATCAAGAAATTCCAAAGAAAATCCATCGTGCTCAGGTCTCGGCGACAAATTAAATAATGCAATTTGGCAAATTTTCGTTCAACGCTTCAATCACCCTTTATTCTACGATGGCAAAGAGCGACGGCTTGCGAAGCGCTGTACTTTGCGAAATATCCCTCGCCGAGAGAAACGAGAATTTCATTCGTGTGAGCAAGTTTTCCTCTCATCAGAGCTTTCTTGCCGATAGGTACCATACATTCGACTGACAATTCTTGGGAAAAATATTCCAGACTCTCTATGACTTTCTCGTGTCTCGCTTTGTACTCTGACCATGTTTGCGTTTGCTCGTCGTTTCTTCTGATACCCTGCGACGCAATGTTCGAACGGGCAACGCGATATTTGAGGAAAATTGAAGAATTTCAAAAGGAAACGAAAATCCAAAAATTTCGAAATTGTCTCGATGGTGATGCAAATAAAATCGATATATTTTTTTTTTTTCCGTTTGGGTTTGATAGCCGTTAGTACTTGTCAAAAAAAAGTAACTCTCGCCAAATTTGTGCTTTAAAAAAATTTTTGGTGATGTCGCTCAAATGACTTAAATATTTTAGGGTGATACAAGTAAAATCGATGCTTTTTTTTTTCGATCGGGCTTGATAGCCGTTGGTACTTCATCAAATTGACATCATTGACGTCAAATACTTATATTTTTTGTTGCGACACGGAAAAGTCGAAATTTGTATATCATGATCGTTAGTCAAAATCGAAAAAAAAATATTCAAGTCATTTGAGCGATCTCTGGAAAATTTTTTTTAAAGCTCAAATTCGGAGAGAGTTCCTTTTTTGACAAGTACCAAGCGCTGTCAAACCCAATCGAAAAAAAAAAATATCGTTTTTACTTGTATCACCCTAAAATATTTAAGTCATTCGAGCGACCTCTAGAAAATTTTTTTTAAGCTCAAATTTTGAGAGAGTTACTTTTTTGACGAGTACTAACGGCTGTCAAATCCAATCGAAAAAAAAAAATTTCGATTTTATTTGCATCACCTTAATGTAATAGTAACAATTTTTCGGACAAAGTATTGAAAAAATGTTACGAGTCAAGTTTACGAAATATGAAAATTGATTCAAAAGTCTTTCCGAGCAATCGTGACGAGAGTTTCAGGTTGGAATATCAAAAAATGTTTAGAACTTTGCACTTTTTCATTATTATTTTTTAATTGGAAAAAAAGACACGATCGCTGCGTAGAATAAAAATACAAATTTCTACTCCGTAAGACTCGATATTTTCAGACAATTGTTTGAACGAATAAATGGGAATTGTTACCTCAGTCAGAGCTCGATCTAGAAGTGATTGTTGATACTGCTGCAGTTGTTCATAATCCATTTTTGTGTCAACAAAATGAAGTGGATCGGTTTTTTATAGGACGATAACATAACCTCTAAAATCACTGCTTATAAAGAACAAACATAACCTTGAAAATTCCTAACATATGATAAATGTTTTTTTTAGCTGTTTTCTTACAAGTTTTGAGTTTTCATTTATAAATTGCATAGACGTTCGAGCTTTACAGAAAAAAAAAATTAATACAGCATCGGCAATGAGCTGCTCGAAGCCGGTAGTAGCGACAGCGCCATTTTGTCAATCGAGATTATCGAGACATGGAGAGAGCCATGAAAGTAGAGATTACAATTCGATCGACAGCTAATAGCTAATCGACGATATAAAAAAAAACCCCCCTGAGTCGGGAAATAGACAAGTCCCGAAGGTACAGAATCCCGATAATCCGTCAAACGTCAATGTCAATGTTTGGATGGTTTTGCACAGTACCGGGCGATGGCGCTAAAATTCAAAGACTAAATTGCTGTACATTCGAACGAGCGAGAAATGAGAATTTTTTTTTTTCGTTACTCGCGGGTTTTCTTTTCTTCGTACAGACGAAATATAAAAGCGATCGACACTCGGAACCAATAGATTCGAGGGCAACATAATAATTGTTTCAAGAAATCCGAAATGTTGGTAGCAAAACGCAATAAGTCTGTACATTTGACCGAGGCGGAAATAATAAAACTTTTTTTTCGTTTCTCTGGTCTTTTTGTACGAAAAAAAACTCCGGAGTAACGAAAAAAAAAAATTCTCATTTCTGCCTTGATCAAATGTACAGGCTTTCGTGCCTTTCGCTACCAGAATTTCGGATTTTTTGAAAATAATTATTATTTTGCCCATAAAACCATTGGATCCCAGTTACGATCGGGTTTGTAGTTCGTCTGTATCCTCCGAGTGATTGACGATTCCAGTCGTGCGGAGCTTACCGTTCGAGTCGCGATGAATTTGGCGTCCTTTAATCACCGAAAGATGGCGACATCGCGCAGTATCAATTTTCGATGGAAAATCTCAGGTATTTTTTTTTTCTTCATTATAAAGAAATTGCCTGTGCGTGTTATTTGCGTAAGAGACTCTTGGTGTGATTGAAAACACGAAGGACTGCGACCGAAAATGGATGCGAGGTAATTTTGTACTCTTGGCCATCGAATTGACACGCAAAATCTCAAGGGGATGCCGAATGTTGTTATTTCTTTTTTTTATTATGCTGCTGGGAGGGAGATGAGAGAGCAGTGAGCAATGTGTGCGTGAGATGACCACGGAGAAGGAAGAACCACGCGTAAAATTTTTCTGAATACATATCCAATTATATCTTTCATTCCAAACGAGAATCCACGTTCTATCCCCTCCCTACAGGTCCCGCAATTGTCGTAGTTTTTCCCACTTTGAGTATTATTGATATTTATTCATATGGAACATGGTTTTTTATTCGCTAGTTTTTGTTAGTCATGAATCCGTGAGTTCGAGGCACTGCACGATAAACTGTTACTCGGTTATAAATATAATATTGCGCTCATGGGGTGGGGAAAAGTGAATCTCGCGAAAGGAGAGAGAGGTTGTACCCCAGATGCTATATTTATCGAGCTGGCAGAATTGAACACTCGTATACGTGTCCCCTTGGCCATTATAATATCCCACTGATCCCGTGTGTGTCACTCGATATAGTATAATCATTAGCATCACATCATGCTATATATATATATGTTTACGTGTGAGATAGGGCAAAACCCTTTTCCCTCTTCGAAGACTATTAACGCACACGACGTGTGCTCAAAATGTCTATATACAGAGGCTTGTTAAAATTCAAAAGGCCCCATCTCACGTAATTTAACACGATGAATTACGTGAGATACGATCTTTTGACTTTAAGAAGTTGACGTGTGTGTAAATAAATATGTATATATGCATAATGGACATTGCAGTTAAGTTTGCGCTGGTCAGTAATGGTATCCGGCTCATCGGCTATACACTGTGTATAACCTTCTAAAGTGGGATACAGTAATTAGTAGTTTTTACACTGCGCGTTAGCCCACGAGGAGAGTTGAAATCATCTCGACTCTCCCGAGGGGCTTCTCGATTACTATAAACAGTCGTTCCGTTTTCCTCCACTCCTGATTTGCCCCACGCCCCTCTCTCGTACCCTTCGTCAAATAAACGGTTGCCTACGCTGTTGTAGCCGAGGGGTTTCTATGTGCCTGTTTGACCTTCCTAGAAACTCTGGCCAACGGAGATACAGCGAAAAAATCAGTATTTCGTTGAACTGGCTCGCGTATTGTTTTTTTGCGATTGACAATCGAGGGAGAGAGATTTTTGGCTAGAGTCTTCTTGACAATGCGTTGAGGAAAATTGATCACGGTCGATAATTGGATGGGTGACCACTTTTAAGCGTACTTTTTCTCGCCTATCACTTTTTGACGACTCGAAAATTCAATGAAACGATAATTAAAAATGGCGGACGATGGAATTGTGAAATTTTTCGATTACGATGAAAATTGGTATCCGGGGGTTTTTGACAGCTCTGATTTCGAATTCAGTGTCGAAATTTTTGAAATTTCAACGGGAATAAAATTTTTTTTTCGTCCTCGGGCATTTTTTTCTGTCCTCGGAGGACTTTACGCCGAGCGGTGAACGACGGTACCGGGGAAACGGTATACAGAGATTCTCTTTCGACCGCTTCAATGTAAATATGTATATGTATATGGGGTATTTCACGTCAAACCAGCCAGGAGTTGACCCTCACCATTAAAAAAATAACATTATGCTACTAGGCAGGAAAAATCGCTCCTACCGTGTGGCATATTTCGTCGATATATAATTAGGTATTTAAAAAAAGTTATATTTGTCAAAAAATTACAAATATAATTTTTTAAGAGCAAACATTTTTTTTTTCCCGTTAAAAATAAAATAAAAGACAATTTGTTTTTTTATTACTGAGACAAAAAGTATTCCATTGTGTTTCGTGCAGATGATATAATAATAATAAAAATTATAGCAATAATAATAATAATAATATTTAAAAAAATATTATTAATATTATTTAAAATTATTATTAATAATAATTTTATAATTTTATTAACTTTTTTCGTAATGACAGATAAATTTTAATCACAAGCCTCTGCTTTGAAAATAATGCCTTTGAATTTATTCAAAGATCTAGAATTTTTGTGCATTTTACAAATCGAGCTCTCAGCATGCGAATAACCCACACGAGTTAATATACGGTATAACAATGATAATAACGATTATTATTATTTCGCTGGTTTTATACAATAAGAAAACCCGGTTGTGATTTTTCGGAGCGTGACGCTTTCAGCCGGACCATAACAAGAGGAAACTTGCTCCTCGGCCCGTCTAACCTGCCTCGATTCGCTATGTATATACAATTATAAAGAAAACAATTAAAGACTCGCTTGGCGCTTGTTACTCCTGCATTTAAATTTACCGCGCAGCTCTTTTTATTTATTTAATTTTTTTTTTCATACGCGAATGCTCCATTTTCTTGTTGAAGCTGTATAGAGCGTCGAGTCGAATGAGAATAGCTCGGTGTGCGAAATAAAGAAAATGAAAAAAATAAACGAAAGAAAGCAGGGAATAAACCGACGCGTGCGTCACATACGTCGAGGGTGGACAAATTCTCAAGTGCGAAACAGTTTGCTCTGGCGCGCCGTGTGTTTTCCCATCTTTGTGCGCGATAAACGACGCCCGGGTACAATGATTCTCCTCGTCACTGCCCTCGAGAAACGAATAGAATAAAGATCTGAAGAAGAAAGAATGGGAAGAGAGAGAGAGAGAGAGAGAGAGAAAGAGAGGACTAAAGAAATTCGAGGTCGAGAAAAAATTCCATAATTATACAAACAATTTTATTTCTAAGGGAAAGTATAATCGTCGAAACGTTGAAGAACGTTTACTCAAGGTAGTCGAGCCGTATGAAAATTATAACGATATAAAACTGTGGAGCTGAATAGCACGTATATGGAACTTGGAAAAAAGTACTCGAAGAATCATAAAAATAATGAATAATCCTTATAATTGAAATAAATCTTTTGCCGATGACAATGAGTTTTCGTCATAAACAACTTATGCTTCTCAAAGCCCAGCATAACTGAAACCCAAATAACCTTTAAAATTTTCTCAAATCTTAACTCCATAACCGAATCTAGCCAAATTCGATCCCAATCATCGCTTATATCTCCTAGACTACTTGCGTGAAAAGTTTCGGCTCGACATCCTCAAATTTACGAAAGTTAAAGTGGTTCTTTCGCGACCGTTGGCGGGGAATAAGTGGTGGGAACGTATATAGGCGCGGCGGAGCGCGGCGGAGCGCGGTGAGCGGGCACGCATGAAACTAGCGAGATCGGTCTGCTCCCGGGGCTAGAAAATGACGTTTTTTTAAAATTATAACGGTACGGTAAATAAATTTGAAATTTCATCAGAATATTCAATAATGTTTATTGCATCGATCCAGCAAAGTTTCGTCCGCTCATCTAGTTTTTAAGTATTAGAATTTGATAGTAGTAAGGACTCTAGCTTCGTTTGTCACTTTGGGGCCTATAACCACGGTGTTAAATTGAAAAAGTTTACGAGCAGATATCTTCGGAACCAAACGGTGAAAGAATCTATGACTTTGCAAGCATACTGTAGGAACCTCAACCTTCACGTTTATCGTATTTTTATCAGTCTATCTAAATTAGATGGCTTTGCAAGAACCACCTTAAGCACCGATTTTACTACATATAGGACACTTTTACTAAAGGTGTGTTTCTCGAAGTTTCGGGATATTTTGAACATATCGTCATGAAAATCTTGAAATTGTTCTTTTTCTTGACGAAAACAAAGCCTCGCTCCTCCATATGAGAAAGCAAAAATTGCCAAGCATACAAATTTTCCGATTGAGCCTCTCTCGCCTGGACGTGTCGGGTGAGTCGCGTGTGTGGTCAACGACTGCGTACGTCCATTTCGCTCGGTAACTGCGAGAGAGGTATACCTCGGAGGAAAAAACGAGCTTGTCGTTCGCCGTTTTATCATCGAGTGTTCTCGCCGGTTCTCGCGCTGTGGCAGGGAGAGGGGTGGGGGACCTCGACCTGACGCGGCCGAGGGTAAAAAAGATCGAATAACAATAACAATAATAACAACAATAACAGGAATAATAATAATAACAATAATAACGGGCAAAGTTGCGATCTGTGCGAGTGTGCGCGCGCAGCTGCTTTGTCCTGCGTCGAGCTACGCGGAATAGGGCGCGCTGAGGAGTGGGGGCGCGATCGGCAAGCGGAGCAGGAGGAAATGGGTAAAAAATTGGTAGGGATGGCTCGGGCAGTCGCGAAGCACGCGGGGGCACACCGTACGGAGATTCACGAGCCCACGCGAGAGACCCCATGGCTGATCAACGGCAACTGCATCCTCTCAGTCGGCCGCTGAACCCGCGCGACGTTCGGTCGGTTCTGTCGTAATTTTTTTCGTTTCGTTTTCGTTTCTGCGTATGTGTGCGTGCTTGTGTGTGCCTGTGTGCTCTCTGTGTTTCTTCACGTATCTCGCGCTCTCATACACGCGTGGTTGGCAATTTTCTTTTTTTTTGTCAAGCTTCAGCCACCTTTCGATTCTTCTTTACCCCGTTCGACCCTTCTCTCGCTCATTTTTTTTTTCCTCTTTTACTTTCCACTCCGTGACTCGCGATGTACGAAAGCGCGATAGATCTTTTTTTCTCGTTTCTTTTTGTTTTTCGTTATCGCCTCTTTGTGTCGTAAATCGATGAAAATAACTTTTGGGCGCAAGGGAGAAGGAGAAATATTGGGCGGTAAACCGCGAGTGTCGACCTTGCCTAGACGGGGGTTACGAACCTCGTCGAAGGTTTTTCTTTCGATATATGTATATAATATATATCTAAATATATGTATATGGACCGGAGAGGATTTTATTGTTTTTTTATTTTAAATATTGGACTCTGATTGACTTGTCGGGGGATTTTTTTTTCTCAACGAAGAGTGTTACGTACTTGTGTGCATGCTTGTATACATATATATTGTATATTGGTGAGAGGAGAAGATCGAAGCAACACGCGGAGTGGATTTTGTTCCGTCTTCGTTATAAGTTATTGGGGACTTTCGTCAGGACTTTGCGCTGCTTCGTAGAAAAAATCATTCTGCATGGTAAGTCTATATTTTCTTTCTTTCTTCTAATTTTACTTTCTATCCCGTTTCGTCGATCTGACAATATACGAGTCCTGGGCAACAAAAATGTGTTGGCGAAAATTCATGAATTTTCCGGAATAAAAGATGTTTCATGGAAAATTAAAAAAATTGCGAGAATTGTTTGAAGTTTTTAAAATATAAATATAAGGGTGTTTCTTATTTGACCGATGTTCGAATTTAAATTGTGCCGCCTCCTCATTTGTCTCTGAATGAAAAAAAAAAAAATTTTGTGCCCAATATGAATGTCCTAACTTGATTTTTACTATCAGCAGTAACGACGCAAAGTTTTATATTTAAAATACATGCGATTTTTATCTTCTAATTTTATTATTTTATTGATGCATCTAATCTTTAATGAAAAAAATTAAATTTATATGCAATTGACGGGGATCGATAGTACTTTCAAAAGAAAAAAATGTATAGGCCATTATAAGGCATTTTTACCCTGCTTATTTGAATATTTTAATTTGTTTTAATTGAAAATAGTACAAAAAAAAGGAAGAAATCAGTCATATCTGACGTTTATTACGTATTCAGGTTATCTAGAAATGTAATATGAAGAATTTTAGGTTCTAACAAAGTCATCAAAGAGATATTTATTAGGTAACAATCGTCCGCTTTTAATTTTTAAAAATAAGATTTTTTAAAATCATTTTCTTAATAAATCTTTCCTAATTTTAATGCAATTGAAATTGCATTTTTTTAGCATTTTTTTTATTGAGTCAACGTTATGAATTTCCTGTTTTTCAATAATACATAATAGTAATTGTACATGAAACTTTACGTATTATGAATAAATATTTTTCGAAATAATCTTAAAATCGATCTCGAAAAAAAAATTTTTTTTTTTGAAATTTTCTATTTTTTAAATTTAAAACGGATGACACCTGAATATCTCTTTGATGACTCCGTTAGAACCTAAAATTCTTCATATCATATTTTTAGATAACCTGAATACGTAATAAACGTCAGTTATGACTGATATCTTGCCTTTTTCCTACCATTTTCAATTATAACAAAGAAAAATATTTAAACAAGCAGGGTAAAAATGCCTCAGAATGGCCAATATATTTTTTATTTTTTTCCCCTTCGAACGTACTATCGATCCCCGTCAATTCCATATAGAATTAATTTTTTTTTTTATCAAAGATGAAATGTTTCAGTAAAATAATAACATTATAAGATAAAAATTACGTGTATTTTAAATGGTAAACTTCGCGTCGTTACAGCGGACAGTAAAAATCAAGTTAGGACATTCATATTGGGCTCAAAATTTTGGTTTTTTTATTTATTTAGAAATAAATGAGGGGGCGACAATTGAAATTCGAACATCGTGCAAATAAGAGCCACCCTAATATATATATATATATACATATATATATATCTTCATCGCTTGGTCCACAGATTTTAATTGCGAAATTTCAAGGTTCATTGACCTACTGATTTCACAGATATATCGATGAACTAATATGCCAAAGCTTATACACCCCTATAGAATTTAACCATCGATATGTATCTTCTTGAAAATCTCGAATATATTTCGCTTTAATTGATTTCATGAAGCACACGCGGGTTATTTAACGAAAATTATAAAAAAAATTTTGATAAAGAATTCATCAAAATGGAAAAATCTCGTTGCAGCATGAAAACAATTGAAACAATATGTAATTTTTTTTTTTTCACTGTGAAATGGAATTTTTTCAATTATTTGAGGTATACAAAATTGAAAGAAATTTATGGAAAAAATTGTGTCGAATTAAAAAAAATATATCCGATATTACGATTCGTGAAAAAGGATAATTACTTTTTCGGAATGATTAAGGTACTTGCGGGTTATAAGGCCTGTCAACTAATGAGGCCTACGTAACAAAAATCATATTTAAAATAACCGCTCTCGCTCAAGGTGACACTAACAGACGCCTATTACACGAAGATGAACTTGAATAATAATAATTATTAATACCTGTTGATTAAATTTGATATTTTACTAGGCCTCATTGCCCGCAGGTACCTTAGTTCACAATTTTGTTTATAAATTCGCTATTTTAATAACTTTTCAATCTCATTGTTGTTAAAACTCAGTATCTTTGGTGTCTTCGGTGTCGTTTTTGCTTTTTTTTTTGTAGTTTTGGGTGAGAACGTAAGTGCAAAACATCCTTAAATATACATTCCGATAATGCTAAGGATATAAATTTTATTTTTTCTACCCGACGTAAATAAATTTTTCTCGCGGAGAATTAGGGGAAGATTTTTCAAAGCGATCTCACTCGTTTGCTGGTGGGGGAGATCACCTTTTGAAGGGTTAATTTTGAGTATTTTTTATTTATTCATTTTTTTTTTTTTTTTTTTCGAAAAGATATTTATTTTTGGCATTGAATTTCGACAAAATGTTTATTCAAATTTTCTGAATGACATTTTTTATCGTTGAAAAATTTTGGATATTTTTTTTGCCCAAGTTACACGTGATTTTCGAAAAAATATATTAATTTAAAAAATTTTTTTTTTTAACTACGACATTGCTATCGATCACAAATTTTTTGGAAATTTTTCATTTCGCTATGGGCTAAAAATATAGCAAAGAAAAAAAAAGATTTTTTTTTTTTTTCAAAATCAATGAAGTAGCAATCTCTGTAAAAAAAAAATGCAATCCAAAAATAATCATAGTATGTACAAACTTTATATTCAAATTTAAATTTATTTTAGTCAAATTTATAAAAAAAAAAAATCGCTGATCGTGCGAAGCCGAAACGTTGGGATCTCTCGCGGTGCTTCTTTGCGGTGATTCCCTTTTCTTCGTCTTCGGCCAACTTCCGTTCTCTCACATAGCAGTCTGCCCGGCGATATAAGTTCGTGCAAATTTGGCCTATAGTCTTTGTCTCGGTGTATATATCTCGCTGAGGGAAATTGACCACAAGCAATTGAACCAATTGGTTCATTTCATTCAGAGCAACGCCCCTCTGTCGAAGCCCAATTTTTTTTTTCAAACCGCTTCTATCGCACGCGATTTTGTCCCCTTTTTTTCGGTGAGAAATTCGCGTTCCCGTCAAAAACTCTGCAAAAAATAGCTAGTATTGAAAAAAAAAGTAATAAAAAGTCAAGGGAACGGATGTTAATTATTTATTATTAACGGATATTAATTATTTATTATTAACGGATGTTAATTATTTTCCACGAGTTCAATGAGAGAAATGACTCGCGTGAGCGTTGATCGAAGATAAAAAAAAATCCCCAGCGTCGATTTCCATCAAGGATCACCAATTTGATCTCCGGTGGTCCATATTGACACCAAAATCCATTTTAGTTTGCCTCCTTCGTCCAAACGGGGTTTCCCAGCGATGTGCCGTCACTCGACCCAGATTTCTCGCCACTGATTGATACACCCTGTGGAATCTTTCAGAGCCCTTGCGCATTGACCGGAAAAGCCTTTATTTGATGGATCCAGATTGCGAAAAAAGAATTTATTTTAAACCCTCTATATCGGGGGGCCTCTCTTTTCATCGTTCAAGAATATTTGAGAAACGTGAGTGGTCAAATCTCCCACCGATTTCTATTTATCTATTTTTTTCACTCTTTTTTCCCCGACCATTTTCATTTTAAAAAAAGCGTGCAAATTACAAGTTTGCGCTTTTTGCTTCCTCATTATTTTATCTCACAAGCGAAGATTTCTCTATGAGCAAGTAGGTTATTCAATTTTGGCTTCCTCATATAGAGGAAGCTTTGTGAGTGAGATAAAATAATGAGGAAGCAATTTGCAAACTTCTAATTTGCGGACTTTTTTTTCATCGTCACGTTGTGGCTTGATAGACACAAATTCTCAAAAGTTACACAGCAGGCACATAAATTTTCGAAAATTTAAAAATTTTCATTAAAATTGAACCGCTTTAATTCTTGCCAAATTCAATTTCAATCGTTCTGGTCCTACGGACTATTTTTGTAAAAAGTTCGAGCTTGATAACGTCAAATTTACGAAAGTTATAGCGCGCACATACATTTTTCGAAAATTTAAAAAATTTTCCAATTTCTTGACCTCTTAAATAAATATTGCCAAATTCAATTCCAATCATTAATGTCGTACAGACAATTTTCGCAAAAAGTTTGAGCTCGATAGCGTCAAACTTACGAAAGTTATAGCGCCGCACATACATTTTGTCGAAAATTTAAAAATTTTCTAAATTCTTAATCTCCTGAAGGAATCTTTTTGTAAAAAGTTTAAGCTCGATAGCGTGAAACTTGCGAAAGTTAAAGCGCTCACGCACATTTTTCATAAATTTCGAAATTTTCTAAAATATGAAGCCCTTAAGGAATTCTTTCCAAATTCAATATCAATCATCCTTGCCCTCCAGACTATTTGTGTGAAAATTTTGCACTCGATAGCTTGAAATTTACGAAAGTTTAACCGCGCAAATACACTTTTCGAAAATTAAAAAATTTTACAACGTCCGAATCCCTTAAGAAATTTTAGGAAATTTAAAATGTGTATTGCCATAAGAATCGCGAATTTTTTTTTCCCCCCCATGAAAACAAATCTGCCTCTATATGAGGAAGCGAAAAGACAAGTATATTCGGGGTAAAAATGTAACTCCGGGGCGTTAGAACGATATGCGTGATCTTGAAGATATAAAAATAATAATATAACAATAATAACAGTAATAGCCCTTATTGCGATACGAAAAACTCGAGAGCCATGCAGATATATAATATGCGTAATTGCAATTCTAATAACAGCGCGTTATTATAGACGGGTCGAACCGCGGAGCGTGGATGATTATAATATTTATAATTTGTTGGTATGCACTGGAGGAGAAACACCGTATACGGACGATTAAATTTTCCACGTGCAAAAAGGCGTCTCAATGCGTCTATATGTGCAAAATATTATCTCCATGTTATTTCCTGTATAACCATACGTTAATAACAAACCATCTCTGTGTGTAACTTTTACCGGGTTGAATCTTTGACGTAGAAAATAATCCAGGAGAGAACACGAAATTACACACGTCTGGAAATACACGTTTTTTTTTTTTTTTTTTTTATTTTATCTTCTCCTTTTTCCTCCGACTCGATCTTCGTGGATATAAAATTTTGTGTACGAGATCGAGGAACAAGAGTAAAATTATTCGATGGGCTGGGACGGGGAGGGAGATAGATAAAAGGGAAAATAAACGATAAACAGCGTAGAAACGAAGACCGGCTGTGGTGGATCTTCGACTTCCGGTGGGAGACACGCAAATCTTTCCCATAGCTCGCACGTTATCCATCATAACGTATTTACCCGTCATTTCTTCACCGCATATAAATATATGTATATAATACATTTGTGTATATGAAACACGAAGGTCGTAGAAAAATATATACATATATATCTCACGTAAAGTCGAACGATTTTGACCCTTGAGCCTTTTTTTTTAAACGAATGGAAATTAAATTAAATTAAATTACTCGTTCGTGTAAGCCAGGATAACTGTACAAGAAATCATAAACTTATCATCGTCAGTACCTTTTTACGATTATGCATTTTGATCGGTGCACGTGGAAAGCCCTTTTTCTTTAAATTCCTCCAGAGCCCCACTCTTCGCAAATTCTTCATAAGGTATATTCCTCCTTGACATACGTAGTCATGTGATCGATTAGTTTAGGAATAAAAATTGTTTGAGAAATCTATAAAATCTGATGACACGTAAAAAAGAACAAAAAATAGCTCTCAGAATTTATAATAACCGTGAAAATGTCTTTTGGCACTTTGAATTCATTTCTTTAATGATAATTTCATTTTTTCGTTACCCGATTTGACCAGATCTCGTTGAATCATTTCACCTCGGCTAATCTCAAAAATGTCGAACGTTTTGAAATAAATATATCGTAAAAATAAATTTTCGTAGAAAGAAAGTCTTTCACGACAATTGATTTTTTTTTTTTTTTCATTTCAAGTTTCTCGAAGAATTTGGTTCCCAGTCCTTAATTAGGAGATTGATAGGGGTGAAAAAAAATGAGGGCAATTTATTAGCAAATACAGCAGCTCATATATCAGTGTTGGTGCAAAGTTTTTGGGGTTCGAAAAGAGAATAAATATACATAAATTATATATATATATATCGTGTTTGGCAATCGAGAGCCTGGAGCAGATGGCTTTTGCCAATCTCATTGCATACACGAATATTGCAGTAGTCTCGAGAATAAAGGGGAGAAAAAGGGACAGCGAGGAAGAAGAACTGGATAAATCAAGTAGGCTAGTTTAACCTGAGCGTAGAGAGGGTGAAAATTCGATAATCTATGCTGTAAAAGGTAAATCGTTTATTGGTGGTCTTAAAAAAACACCCAATCGATATTAATTGGCTTGAATTCGCGATAAACGAGAATGGGAAAAAAATTAAATAAAAAATGTGTAAACAAAGTAAAAATGAGGGAAAAAAAACGCATTTCTCAGTGATCATTGTATCTATTAAAGATTGTGGTCATGGATATTCAATTTGAGGAGTACATTCAGAAGTACGCCAATGGGAAATTGAATGCCCGGAAATTGAATTTTCATTCCGGGAGCATGACGAACAAAACAAAAAAAAGAATCAATCAAATATGTCGTTCCAATCCCCAGTTATGATCGAGAGTGCATACAAAAATTGATTTTTGCAGTTTGTCCGAATTTTCCGACTTTCCTCTGTGATTGTTCCGAATTTTTTTTTCCTGAAAACTTTTCCCAGGACCATAACGAACAAAACAAAAAAAGAACTACGCATATCCATCGTTCGAATCCTGAGTTATGGTCTTGAGCCCATACAAAAATCCCATGGAAAAAAGCACTTTTAGTTTTCCCCGAATTTTCCAATTTTCCGGGCAACTTTTCCAATTTTTCTTTCCCTTAAAACGCTATTCAAACTATTGCGAACATAAAAAAAAAAAAAAATTAGCCAAATCGGTCCAGCCTTTCTCAAGTGATGCGCTTTTACCAACGAACAGCATTTAATTTTTATTTATATGGATTATCAAAAATAGTAATTATTATTATTTTAAATTTGTTTATTATTATTATATTTCTCATCGTACGAACAACACAAGTCGTAATATTCGAGTTTAATTTTCTTTTTTTTTTCGTTCAATTGATTCTTTGGGTCTGCCAATGACTGTGACACTTTGGCGAATCGATAGAAGAAAGAAAAATGAAATTGCTTGAGGCTGTGTGCGTGTGTGTGTGTGTGTGTGTGTCAGCGTTGCCAGAGTCCCCCACGACCATCGTTGTCGCAGTACGACAATCGATAATCGGCGGTCACTGTACGTGTGTTCTCCACGTGTGGAGGAATGGGGGACAAAACGTCGACAAATTTTATGCACACATAACAAACCGTGTCGTGTGTGTGTGTGTGTGTGTGTGTGCGTGTGCTCAGGCCTGTGTAAGTCCATGCGTGTCGCCGTCTATTCCCCGTGCATGCTTACCAAAATATTGCGTCTAGTTTTAGCCGTATAGGAACCGTGCACACTAATACACTGTCACGAGAGTGAGAATGCGTACTCGTATATATACATGCATACTAGTTGCGACATCTACAGTCCAGAACCAACACTTTTCTGGGAGAAAATGTATGTATTCGCGCGACAATACATTCTCACTTTGGTGAGATTGTATTTGTGTGCACGGTCCCTATATATATACGAGCATCGTTTCACGTAAAGTAAGACGACGTGATTTTTCGGATTCATTCAGGGGGGCGCATACGTCCCTAAGATCTATTGCAACAATAGCGGTGGGGTGAAAATGATACTTTCAGTAGAATGTTTGGATCATTGCCTACAAAATGTCTTTTTTTTTTTCAATTAAACATAGAATAGCTGTAACAGGGAAGTTAGTATAAAAGTCACTGCGAAAATCTTGCGCGCAGAATTTATCAAGACAGACTTATCCGATTGAGCTGAAATTTTAACCGTACGCTGAAAGAATATATGTGGCGAATCAAAATGATGAACCAGTTTTGAATTTCACTGAGAATTGACCAATTGGCGGAGGTTTAAAAATTTGTTTCTTGATATTTTAATTTTCGTTGGTCCATAAATCTTAACTTAATCTGTATCTTAAAGATCAATCGATGGATCAAGTTTCTGGTTCGTAATTTCAAAGTGGGATGATTTCAGCAATTTTGCTGAGTTGACACGGAGCGCGACATGTATGTTCGCTCTATATACTGTTGCTCGGAAACGCGTGAACGACGATTATTGCGCTCGGCGAATCCCAAAAGACCCGTTATGCCATTAATTTCCCCGTTCCTCGCTATGGACCTCCGGTGATATAATACGTATCTTCTCCTCTATATATCCCGTATCACTGCAATCGACGTTAATTCAACTGGCAATCCCTTGTCGAATTTCTTTCTCTCTCTCTCTCTCTCTCTCTCTTTCTCCATTTATCCTCTATCTCTCGTTCGTTCTTGCAGCTTCCATTGATCCATTGGTACAGCGATCGTAACGACTTTAAATGGCCTTTCAGTTCTCATTTCATCCATTTTTTTAAATCGAAATTACTTTCCGATGTATTCAAATATATGTAACTTGACATATTTCCTTTACTTAGCCTTGTATATATATATATATATATATATATATATATATATATATATATATATATATATATATATATATATATATATTTATATCAGAGCTGGGCAAAGTCCGGAAAGTACTTCAAGTACAAAGTACAAAGTACTCTAAGTATTTGAAGTACTCGTGTATTACAAGTACCAAGTACCGTAAATACTTGAAGTACCAAGTACTTCAAGTACTCGGTACTTGAAGTACTGTGTACTTGAAGTACTCAAGGTTTCCAAGTACTTGAAGTACTGCGTACTTGAAGTACTCAAGGTTTCCAAGTACTTGAAGTACCAAGTACTTGAAGTACCGAGTACTTGAAGTAAAAGTACTTGAAGTAATTAAGGTCCCAGGTACTTGAAGTACCAAGTACTTGAAGTAAAAGTACTTGAAGTAAAAGTACTTGAAGTAAAAGTACTTGAAGTACCGAGTACTTGAAGTACGTCAAAAATCAAGTATCAAATAATTTTCAAGATTTCACGGACATTTCGTAAGTTCTAGTACTTATTTTTGATTTGTTACGTACTCTTTAAACTCATTTGATTTTGATTCGAGTACTTTTTGTATCAACACATATTTTCACATTGCGCGATTCACTCAGGCTAGGCAGATTTGAACCGAAATATTTAAACGAAGAATTATAAATAATGAAAAAAACAGCATTGCCGATTGTATTTAATATTTATTTAGCTTCAGGTTTAAATAAGAAAAAATAAAGACTATAATACACGGATTGTTAACCACTACTCCAACTTCGTGTTCGTCTTCGAAAAACTTTTCAACAGCACGAGCCTTTCGAAATTGCTGTCTGATAGAGCCTGTCGTCTCGGAGTATTCGTGATGCTCGCGAACGAGAACAATCTTTCCACTGGAGCTGAAGATGTGAGCGGAGTATTGTACCGAAAGAACATTTTTTTCACGACGGGGTAATCGTTTAACATCGCGAATTTTGATCTCTTGTCCCCCAAGTAGTTCAACAGTTCGGCTTGGACTCCATCCGTAATCGGTAATTCGTCGTCGCCACTGCTTCGACTACCCGATTCGTGTTGGAAAACTCGGTCGTTTGTAAGTTTTAGGAACGAAGAAATTGAACCTGAATTGTGTTCCTCGGGAGATTCGGTGGTCGTCTCGTCTCTCAACGTATCTGAGCCACGTATAAACATCTCTTTCATTTTAGCGAGAGGCAATTTAAGTTTATACGCGCGTTTGGCTGTGTGAAACCACTTCAATTTGAAGGCAGGATGAGAAATTGACGCTAAAATTGCGTCAGTTGCCGTGTCGTCAAATGAAAGAAGGGTTTCAAACCTTTCGTTAAAGCTCGTTAGACAAGCATTTGCTAGAAATCTACTGCACCTTGAGCTACTTTCACAGAGTTTCTCAAGCTTACGTTTGAGCGTTAGCAGAGTCGGTAAAAGGATTCCATAATGAACTTTGTTTTCACCTTGTAGTATGTCCAAAGCTCGAACGATCGGTTTCATGGCAAGGCAATACTCTTCCACGTACGCGATTTCGTTTGGGGTAAGAGATTCTCCCAGTCCCAACAGCTCGAATAATAACGGTAACTCTGACTTAGAGTTCAAAATTTGCGTTAAAGAATCATAGAACGAGTTCCATCGAGTCACTATCGGGTAACTGAACGTATGATGGACAGTGGCAACGATGATCTCTGCAGATTTTGGTAACGCGGCTTTATGCCAGAGCTTCGAGCATTTTGCAACTACCTTCAAGTGACGACTGTATAATCGATCGTTCGACTTCAACGCGCTCATATAGTCACTCGTTGCGACCAAATTAAGAGTGTGCGAACTGCATCTCAGATGCTGTGGCAAAAATGGCGTTATTTCGACAGAATCTGTATCGAATAAATCCGATTCTTCCTCGTCCGAATCCGATGAATCATTGAGCTTATTTTCATGTGGGTTGTCATTCTCGTAGGATCTTTGATATATCGTGAAAATTCTTTGAATACCGAATTCTTTGAACGCTTTCACAAAGTTCCTAGCGTTATCGGTAATCGTTGCTATGATCTTTGAATTGTTCAGACCATACTGTGAATGAATATCACGTAATATTTCAGCGATACGATCGTACGTATGAGATCCATTGAATCGCCTACAAGCTAGCGGAAACGATTGACGGGAGTAATCATCGTCGATGAAGTGGCATGTTACGCCTATAAAGCTTCTACTTTTTGCAGACCAAATGTCCGCGGTCGTACAGACGTAATCGGGTTTGTCAAGTAGCTGTTTTGTTACTTTGAATCGTTGCTTGTCCATTTCAATTATTCGTCGCGTGATGGTGCGCCTACTTACAAGCTTGACGTCGAAACCTTCGAAAAGTCCTTTGAAGCTCGGTTGATCGATGATTGATAAAGGTGATACTGTTTCGATTATAAATTTCAGTAGTCGATCTTCGAAAGCGTTTCGAGCTTCAACGTGTGTCTGTGTTTTATTTCGCCGCTTCTTAGTTGGCTCGTTCTCACATTCCGTAAACTTTGCCTGCCTCTTTAAATCCCTTTTTTCCTTCTTATATGACAAGTACTTGTCGTAGACGTCAGGATGCACACGTTTCAAGTGCTTTAATAGATTTGTCGACACCGACAAAGATCCTACAAGCACTTTTCTGTCAGAACACGTCTGGCAGATTACTTTTATGTGCTCAGTATCGCAGACTTTTTCGCAGACTTTGAAAAACGTGCCGTCGAACAATGCGCTACTGTTAACCTTTTCTTGTATATCTCTCGTGGAATACAGATCGGGAACAGGTATAGATGGCTCTGTCAGAGTGTCATTTTCGGGCGTTAACTTGCACCGATCACGATCGATACGTGATTGAGTTTTATTACGTGACGTAGTCTTTGTTGTTATGCCTGTACTTGTCGAAGGCCTGGAAGATTCTTCGGTTCTTATATTTCCTGCAATGGATCTCATATTGCTCCGTAATTGGCTTGTTGATGCTTCGAGTCGAACTTTCGATTGTCGAGTCGGGACAATTTCGCTTTCAAAATCACTCGAATCACTTGAGCTGAAAACAGCAGTTCTACCCTTTCGTTTCGTGTCGTGTGCGATTTGTGAAAGTGGCTCTTCTAGAATTTTTAAATTTTTAATTTTTGAAGCTTCATACCCATTGTAACGTTATAACTTCTCACAATTATATTTTCAAAAAGATAGAGTCAAGTTAATATTCAGATAAAAAAAGACGGTCTAGATAATTTTTTAACGACAATAAAGAGGTGTAAAACAAGAATTTAACGTAGATGTATGATACGTAAAAGATTACGGAATTTACAATTTTGGTCCGAAAAATTTTTTCCGTATTTCATTTTTTTTTTTTATAGCTTATATGGAGAATAAGGGCTCTGAGATGAGTCTGTCGATGCTATAGTTGGTAAGAAGGAATCTCAAGTAGATCCTCTGAAATTTCGAGATGGAGCGTCGTTTTCATTGTTAGGATCTATCTCGTCATTTTCGCGACAAAGTGTTTCTCCTTAATAAGAAACAGGATACTAACGTTATTAATGAACTTTGATATACGCTCTGAATGAATGATATACAAAACAAGAATTGGAAACCAGTTCATCTAATGTTGGTTCGATGAGAAGCTTTAACAGGGAAGGGCGGGGCACAACCAGGAAAATTGCAGAAAAAAATTGACAGATATTGAAAAAAAATTTTGAAAAAATCACCAAAAATTCGAACAAAATTGTAAAAAAAATCTGAAAACATTTGTACTTTTTTCAAGCTTTTTAAAAATTTTTTAATAATTTTTCTCAAACTTCATATCTTTTTTTTCAAATTCTACCTCCATTTTCTTCAAGTTTTAGTCTCCATATTTGTAATTTTCTCTTAGCAAATTTCGCCGTGTACTCATTTACTGCGACTGCACACTGATCCATTTCTCCAGATGTCTGCTTTGTCCCACTATTCACTATTCCCTATTCAATATTATCCTGTTAACTTACCTCGAGACTGTGAATGTTCATACGAATCATTCAGTGATGCACTTGGTAGAGAGGAATGAAGCGAAAACATACTGAATTGTTCGGGTGGATCCTCTTCTTCGTTATTTTGATGCCCGGCGTGATTTTCTTCATGCGGAACATCTCGTTGATCGGGAACAGAGATACACCCGAGCTCCTCAGTTCTTTTCTTCTCATTCAAACGTAGCGTCAAAATCTTTTTCTTCGGCTTTGTAGCCTCTGGACTTCCAATATTCTCCATCAAAATAAACTCGGAGTTTTGAGGTTAAGAGTCATCGAGCACACGTCAGCACGTCACCAACTCGGAATCAAGGGTAGCGCCTCTCGCGGAAAAATTTAAAAAATGCATGTCGAGGTTAGCGCCGCTTCCGGCAGATATGTCAACTAATGCATTCAGCGAAAAGTGACGGTGGTCGATAGGGTAGGATGTAGGTGTTACAGTGACGGCGCATGTTTCATGAAGGGCCCCGATTGACTCTCAAAGCCCTCAAGTATCGTTAGCTCTGCGCTGAGTCGTATCCCACATACATGTATCCCACCGATCCATGTGGCCGGGTAGAGTAAACATACTCTCTCTCTCTCTCTTTCTTTCTCTCTCTCATGCCATAGATTTGCCATGTCAATGCTCAATCTCTCATGGCACTATTTGTCGAATTCTCTCTCTATGTCAAATGGAATATAAGTACATATAAACATGTAACATATATATAAAATATATTTTACATATCTTTTATAATTACCTTTCCTCTTAAAAATAGAGTTGGTTTCATTCGATTTCCACATAATTTGGCGTTGTTACACCAATTTTGGCGGTAAAAGTCAATATTTCGACTTTTTTTAAATTCCCAGACTTCGATTCCCGGAATAAATAGACTTTTTCGAAAATCGAGTAAAACTAAGCTACCTGTCTCAAAACTTTATATTTTCACTTTATAATGCCGTTGGTTTTGTTCAATTTCGATCAAAATCAACGGAGATATTGCAAATTCAATCAAAAAAGTCATTTTTACGATTTTTTCATGTTTTTTACCCTTTTACCTCATTTTTGACTAACTTTTCCGGCTTCAAGCAAAATTTCCGTAAGCTCACGTGATTCTGCATTAAAAAACGCAAAGAATGAGCCAAAATTGAACCCTTTTTGTTAAATTTTATCGGAGATATGAATTTTTCAAAATTGGGGTGTTTGGTCACCCCGGGTTACCATAATAGGTAAAAAAAATAAGGTTACCATTCTAGGATTAACTCGATTCGTCTCACGGTATCACTACGCGGAACGTTCCTTAATTATATATTAAAAGGCATATTATACATGCGACCATTAGCAAAACGTATTCAAAAGTACTTGATACTTGGTACTTGAAAAAGTACTTGAAGTACAGAAAAGTACTTGACATTTTAAGTACAAGTACTTGAAGTACTAGTACTTAAAGTACAAGTACTTTAAGTACATGTCATGTACTTGAAAATTTAAGTACAAGTACTTTAAGTACATGTCATGTACTTGAAAATTTAAGTACAAGTACTTTAAGTACATGACATGTACTTGAAATTTTAAGTACAAGACTTGAAGTACAGGTCAAGTACTTGAAAATTTAAGTACAATACTTGAAGTACTTTTGAAGTACTTTGTACTTCAAGTACTGTACTTCCAGTACATCGCAAGT
>OY751321.1:21199855-21385621 GCA_963564615.1 Rhorus exstirpatorius
TTTTTTTTTGTAAATTCCAGAATTATAGGTGCTAATTAGGTGCCAAATTAAAAAAATTAGGTGCTTTTCGATTTCTCGCGAAATCAGAAGAGCATTTTTGAATTTGGCACCTAATATAAGTAGCACCTATAATTCTGGTGCTTTCAAAATATTTTTTTTCCACATGGGGACCGGTATTATTTCATTCTCTTCGTCAACTTCGTGGTAAATTTTCAATTGCACACGAGAAAGACAAAATTATACGAAAAGATATATGTAGGGTACTGATTTTCGTAGGCTTGAATCCATTTTTATTCCCTAGTTCGATCGATACTTCTATATACTTATGAATGAAAAGTATGTTTTATTTCAATGAAACCCAGATTAAATAACACGATACCGATAGACTATTTTCCCAATGAAAAATTAATATGTTACGGGGGGGAAAAAAAAATTCAAGGAAAGTCGTATTTTAAATATAACTTTCATAGCAATTTGCCTCGTCGCGACACCTAATGACCGAATGTCATTCCCGAAATGTCCCGCGAGAGTCGCGGTACTCTCGTGTCCTGACAAATATATATATATATATATATATATATACACGGCGTGAACGACGTAAAATAATTTATCGAACGAGTTTTCGGACCTCCGAGGGAGGAGCGAAGTAATTGATTAAATTGCACGGACATTATATGCGTCGTTGATATACCAACGCGGTACCCCGGGGACGTGTATTATTATTTTAATTAAGTAAAATCAACGGATACTTATTGACAAACGACGAGTGGCACGATTCGCTCATGCTTATGTTCGTGAATCCTCGTTGCAACGAATTGCGTGTGCGTGTGTGCGTGCGCGGTGGTTTAATTCGTCGAATCGAAAAGGTAGAGAAACGAGAAATGATATGAAAAAAAAAAAAATAAAAGAGAGAAGAAAGGGAAAAAAAATTGTATAGAAGCCTGCGATCCCTTTTATAGCGCGTTCGATTAATCGGCGAGGTCTTTAACGTGCTGAAAGAAAGAGAAAGAGAGAGAGAGAGATAGAGAGTTATATATATATCGTTGCGAATGCAACGACAATTATCTCTCGATGCGAGGAAATGATGATGAACGACAGGATCGTAGCACGCGCTTTACCCTTCGTGTGTTGTTTTGCTCGCTGCATTCGCTAATTTTTTTCCCCTCTTTTTTTTTCGTTGCAATTGTTGGGTTTATCGTGGCTGCAACGATTTAACAGAGATCCCGTCGTATACCGAGGTCATTATCGCCAAGTATATTTTACCCACATGAAGAGTTTTCTCTTTCTTTTTTCTTTCTCAAAATGCAGCGTTGCATTTCTCCATTTCGATGCACATGCACATCGGGAGCTCGCACGAGTTTATCGAAATATTCAGCTTGTCTCTCTCTCTCTTTCTCTCTCTCTCTCTCTCTCTCTCTCTCTCTCTTTCTTTTGTCATATCCTCGAGACGAAAAATTCATTTATCGATTGTCCATTAAACGTTTTGATAAACTTTCGCCAAACTCGTTACAGGATATTGTTTCTTTTTTAATTACAAATTATTTGAATTATTATTATTTCTATTGATTGTATCGTGATTCGCATCACTGACCAATAATCCTTTCGAATCAAATTCGCGTTCGACCTTGAACGCTTCAGCGAGAATTTTTTTACTAAATATTTTTTTCTTTTTTATTTTCCTCCGCAATTATCCTATCTAATTGGATACATTATTCACGGAATAAATAAATATCAAATGTGGAATATAGCCGGTGAGTCACGTAGCTTCATGATTTTTGCAAAACGTTGCGAATAAAAAAAAAAAAGTAAATAAATAAAAAGACGGTGCGGTGAAGAGAAAAGAGAAACGACGAGTGTCGCGACAATCGTCCGAGTTCTCGTAAAAAAAAAAAAAAAAAACCCGAGATTAATCTTGCGACGGCAGTGTCCAGAAGCGTGGATAAAGGGATCCACGACATACAACACACACGCGCACACACATTATATATGTGTGTGAGTAAAAATTTCGCCGGGCTGTAACTCCTTGGGCATAAAGTATTAAGAATGACGAGCATGTTGTCCGGACCCCAAAATATATGTTGCTCTACGAGCGAAAGTCTTCCAACGGGCTTTATCTCGGTTTATATATATATATATACTTTTTTTTTGGGATTCGTCATGGTTTCGCGCAGAGTCCGGGTATCCCGAGGATTTGTTGGGTTTTGTCTCGCGATAGTCCACTTTACATACGTGTATGAGTAATGCGAAACGACCCACATGCACACACACACACACACACACACTCTCTCTCTCTTGGTTCTCGAAGCGTGAATTCACTCGCGCAAAGTTTTATGCTCTCCTTACATATATACACATAAATATGCTGTGCATTTTTTCACACACACACACACACACACACTTTTTGTACTAAACTGTAGGTACTTGTGCGCTCCACGACACACAAAAACTTCTCAACCGCATGAAATATGGATTTCTTTTCTTTTTTTTTTTTTTTTTTTTTCGCTTTTACAATAAATTTTTCACAACTTTTTGATACTTTTTTGACCGTGGTAAACCGTCAAAAGATCGTCTTTTTACGATCTACGACATTGCTGACCTTCTCTCTCGCCTCGCCCTGTATAAACTTTTTTCGTGTGTCGTAAAATTTGATACAAATATATTTCTTGATGCACGATCGCGACCCTCTTGCCAACCCCTGAATGCGAGAGATGACTGAGATTGCTGATCCCATAAGTTATCATTTTTCTTCAATGAATATACGCGAGTTGCTCGAAACATGTATTCGTTAACTTTTTCCCCCCTTTTTCGTTTGTTTAAATAATTTCCCATTCAACAATAAATTTTTCGGGTTTCATAATTGGACAGCTGAAAGGTTAAAACTTTCGATTATCTGACCGAATCGAATTGGGCCCACATTTTAGTCTGCCTGATTGAGACCAGGTTAAATTTATTATAAACATTAGCCAGTGCCCTGTTAGCACCCGACAGGGACCTTGATTGCTGCACCCATCAAGCCCCTGTTATTTCGTATCATGGAAACTAATGAGTGCATATCTAGGACCCTTTAGGACAGTAACAGGGAAATCCCCGTTAAGGATTTCACATCAAACTCTTTCTAGGACCCTTTAGGACAGTAACAGGGAAATCCCTGTTAAGGATTCCACATCGAATCCTTCTTAGGATCTTTTAGGGCAATAACAAGGAAATCCCCGTTAGGGATTCCAAATCAAATCCTTTCTAGGACCCTTTAGGACAGTAACAGGGAAATCTCCGTTAGGGATTCCACATCAAATCCTGTAAGAGGCCCATATATTCTTCCGGCTTCCCGGACTATTTTCCACACGGGATACATACTCCCATATTTATGTCATAAAAGTTCAATTCTGCAACATATATAGCAGCCGGAAATGCAACTGTTTAGATTCACGTCAAAGTCCATTTTCATTCTGTAAAATAAATGTACTTTTGGAAAGGAACGAAAAAACCGCATGTACAGTCTTCCAGAGGAGAGTCTCTCCAAATTAAGAAAAACACCGATTTTTTTTTTTTTAATTAACCAAAAAATAATAGAAATATCGTCAAAAACCAGAAAAAAGTAATTTTTCACCATTTTGCATTTTTTTGTCTTCTTTTTTTTAATAACTTTTAACAGAATAAAAATACCTTATTCGTGCTTGCATATTCTTACTCAGAGGACATTCTGACGATTTCATTTCACACGAAAAGTTATAAAAACAAATGCTCTGAATCTGTTTTATTGAGCATGGAACTTTCGGTGTGGCCCAGAGGATTGAGATCGAATGATTTTTCGTTATTAAAAAAAAAAAAATTTCTCTTTTTTTCGGCAATATCAGATTCCAAACTTTAAATTCGAAATTCGAGAGAAATCTTTCGTTATTTCTCGATGTAAGGAAAATTTTATGCTTCAATTTTTTTATTTTGCAGGTACAAGGCAATTAGTGACAGCAATTATGGCTCTTTAATCGACGTTTTTCCTTTATTCTCTCTCTCTCTCTCTCTCTCTATGATTCGCGATTTGCCATCTCTTGACATGTTTAAGGCCTCTCTTCACGAATTTATGTCCAACTCCTAGCATATAGTCTGGCTTAATCGTCGTTATCTAAGTCTGACACAATTCACCGCCGATCAGACCAGAACAATTGTGTCACAAATTTGCGCATTGTACTCTTAAATCTCCATATAAGTTAAATTAATTTTAAGTTACATTCTATGTATTCTCATTTCTATGTATTTCATTTCTTTCTATGTATGCATTTCTTTCTATGTATGCTCATTTATACTTATGGCTCCCCGGCCTTGTATAATAAAAAATGGTTCTATTCTATTCTATTCTATTCTCTCTCTCTCTCAAAATAACGATATGTCTCTCGAGATCCTGAGCGAGGATGCTGTATCTTTTTTGCTCTCTTTCTCTTTTTTTTTCCTCTTCGCTTTCATTCTGCCTTTATCGCTGTATATAACAGGGCCGGACTTTCGTAATGTACGACGTACAAAGCTTTGATTAAAAGTCTACAGAAGAAGGCACTCGCCGGTTAACTCGTGCGTGAGATCGAGCTGCGGGTGACTGTATACTCCAAACGAGATTCATATTCTCTCTCTCTCTCTCTCTCTTTCTCTCTTATAGTTTCTTTGCTCACTCGTTCTCATATATGTGCTTGGCTGACCCAAGAATGACGTCATTGCGATCAGGAATAAACGACTTGACGGCAAACCTGTGGCTCTCTATCGTATAATTTAAAAAAAGAAAAAAAAAAAACTTTCTGCTAATTACTCGTCGATAATTACTCGCTCTTGTGGTTTAACGCGTCGATTATCGAACGAGGTTGAGTTGTCTGTACGAAAATCATCTGTGCATAATTTTGCTCATCGGGCGTGCATAAAAAGACGATGAAAATGGCATCCGTGGGGTTGTTGTTTTTTTATTTTTTCTTTCTTTTTTTCTTAATTTTATTTCATGACAAATTGTGCGTTATATAAAGATGAGAATGAAAGATAGAGAGAGTGAGAGAGGGGTAGGGGAAAAAAAAAGAATAACGATTCAGGATACATCGAAGAGAGGGGAAAGCCTAAATGAGATCAGAGGAGCGTGAGCGAATCTTCAGACTCCCGATCGGAGTGAAAGTGCACAGCTCGTGGGTGTATGCGTGCGTATGTACATAATATAAATGTGTATATATATATATATATATATATATGTGTGTGTGATAATATATAACCGGCGCAAGAGACACGGGGAAGTTTTTTTTTTTATTTTTCAACGCTTGTATGTAAAAAAATTATTTTTTCCAACTATGTAGATGGCTAGTGAGTCGTGAATTTTTCGTTAAATTTATTTTCTCAGCAAACTTCAAAATTCTCAATACATGCGGAATTTTCACATGTTATGCCAGAAGAGCTTAAAAATTATCGGGTTATATTTCCCGATAGGTTCGTTGCAAAACAAATGAAGGAGTCAAGTTTTTCTGAAAGACTTGACGACTTTGTTTGTTTGCAGGGAACCTCGAGGGAAATATATCCGATTAATTTTGAAGCTCGAGTGGTATTCGGGGAATTTTTTTTTTTCCATTCAAATTTCGGCCAGTATAATTGCATCATGAGACAAAATTCACAGTTAAAAATTAAAAATTTAAAAGTCAGAGCATTAGAATTTAATTCATATTCGAAAAATTTCCATTTATCACCGTCTAGGCTATGCAAAATAACGTCGAATATGGTGCAATTATATTGGCTGAAATTTGGTTGTGAAAAATAATCATTAAAATTCTTCCTTCTCCCTCTCTCATTTATCCACGAGCCTCTTTTCTCTTTCTACGCCACATAATATGTGTTTTAACAGCAGGGTGCTCTTACAAATATCGAATTTTCGTTTTCAAAATTTTTATTGAAGAATTGTTTTTTGTTTTCCTTTAATTTCTCAACGTTTGTATTTAAAATATTTTTTTCCAACTTTTTAGATCGCGAGAGAGTCGTAAAATTTAATTTTTTTCGGTCAAATTCTTTGATCAGAAAACCAAACGAGTCTCAATATATGCATAATTTTCATTGTCATTGAATAATTTTCGGATTTTCCATCGGCATTTATAGACTGCAATGGCAATCGTTAACGCCGATGAGATCCAAAAAAATTTCTGGGTTTAATAATTGCGACTGGTGAATAAATTTTCATTAAGAATGTTCAATCGTTAAATACAATCGATGCTTTCATTTTATCTTAATTATCTTAATTATTTTCGAAAAATTGTTATCGGTAACGATAATTCTCAAAATTTTGCTTTTGCGGTATAAAAATAATGATTTCAAGTAATTTGAGTTGTTTTTTTTTTGCTGCATTGCTTGAATCCTCTCGGTGCAGTGCGTGCACCTTCGTGGAGTCGCCGCAGAGACTCTGCCCACGCGTCGCCTCGCTGTTCCTCATTCCTACTGACTTCCCCCCCCCCCATTTTTTTGCGTTCGAGAATTCTCATATATATATATATATATATACTAGCGGTGCGTAGGGCGCTACGCGCCCTCACTTAGGTTTGGGTTTTGGGTTTGGGTTTGGGGTTTGGGTTAGTCATTCTTTTCAAATTGGACACCCGGTATAAGCTCAAATCCTGAAACAGCGGCGGCGGCGGCCGCGGCGGCGGCGGTGGTGGCGGCGGCGGCGGCGGCGGCGGCAGCGGCGACATATCTTTATATTATAGAGAGATATATATATATGAGTGCCTGCCGCGACTCCCTGGCTGTACAAAGATGTGGTCTGGTAAATTAAACGTGTATATATATCGTGCGCTAGTGGAATGGAGAGTCACATAGGGTAGAAGAGAAGAAAGATTTTCCGCAATCAGTGAATTAATTACCAGCTGTCAGTTTGCCCTGGGGTATCGAACGAAGAAAGGGAGGATACATATGGGGCATTCCAGGTCAATCCACGGGGTCATTGGCCTGACCCCCTGGGATTCTAATGAACCATTGGATTTTTTGGTTTCTTTCGGTTAAAAATCATACCTCTAATTTTTTCGATATTTTTCCGTCATTTTGTAAATATCCTTGACACGAAGATGGACATTTTTTACATCGATGAAACTTTTTTGTAAAATCGGGGACTCGAAGACAAATTCTTTTGTCATGGTTCGAAAATGGGATGAGAATGCTAAATATTTTTTTTTTATTTAAAAAAAAAAAATCTTGGAATTTATTTTCAATGATGGTTTCTTGGCGGAATAAAATAAAATTAAAAAAAAAATCGAATTTTATCGAGACGAAGTTTTCTTTTATTTTACTTTTTACGACAAGAAGCCATTACTATTATAAATAAATTCCAAAATTTTCGTTTTCGAACAAAAATTAAAAAAAAAAAAAATGTTTAGCATCCTCATCCCATTTTCGAACCATGACAAAAAAATTTATTTTCGTGTCCCCGATTTGACAAAAAAGTTTCATCGATTTTAAAAATGCTCATCTTTCGTGTCAAGGATATTTGAGGTCGCCGCACCCTTACAGAATGGCGAAAAATTTTTCGAAAAATTAGAGGTATCATTTTTGACCGAAACGAACCAAAAAATCCATTGCGGTCATCAGAATCCCAGTGGGCCAAGGCCGATGACCCCGTGGATTGACGTGGAATGCCCCATATACATATACATATATATATATATATATAAATTTATGAAATAACTCTACAGCGTGATTAAGAATATTTTTTATCAATTATCTTTTATCGTGGAAACAAATGGATTTTTTTAAAAATTAAATTAAATTTTTTTATCGATGCAAAAATCGAAACAAAGATGGGACACAGAATAATTGTATCTGTGAAAAAATAGATACGAAGAATTGAATGAAAATCGTGAGAATTTTTGAAACTGAGGGATTTTTTCGAGGGGGCACAGGAGCTTTAAAATCGAAATTTCATAGTCATGAACAATTGTCTTTTTTTTTTTTTAAATCGCAAAGTATAATAATTTTCTACAAAAAAAATAATGTTATTTTAATCCCTTTTTGGGATCGATCGTGGAATACATTTTATGGTAGAAATACTCACGAGGGCTCTGAATCACCGTCTGCCCAGAGCTCGTGGTATGAGAGGAGATTTATCACCGGGAAATATTCAAGATGCTAGTCCATCTTTTCTCATTCTTCCTCAGCTCCGTCGTTTTCTCGCATGAGAAACGAATCGTAGTCAATAATTCCTCTTCCGCAGGGAAACACTCAGAGCCCGCAGGCACTAAAACATTGTCTGTAGTCTCAAATTGTCTATACATGTATATATATATATATGTAATCAACAACTATACTTCATGATGCGTGAAAATTTTCAAAGAATTCCAACAATTTCTATCCATCTTCTCTCACCGTCTCTCCTTCCTTCCATCTTATTTCCCCTTTACATGTCCATTTCATCGATGAGTCTGTCCATCTTCGTTGCTTCTCCAGAAGAGCCACGACAATGCCCTATCAATCTTTGGAAAAAAAAAAAAACCACAAATTGAAGACGATAAAGAGGAAAAAAACGGCAGGGTGAAAGCATAAAAGCTTTGTGATCGTGAAAAATAAGTATACGAGTCTTTTTCGTATGTATAAATTCATCACATGCTTTTCTGTACGATTGGAGCAACAGTCGAGATTTTTTTTTCTCGACTTCTGTAAATGTAGATTTCGAGCTACAAGGCCTGTGATCTCCCGAGCAAATAGAAACAAAGTCGAGAATATTTCATTTTGAATTGAACGAGAATTGGGAAAAGGATTTGATTTTTTATAAAATTACATATTATTTTTTTTTTTAAGTGACCACAATAAGTTGCTTTAGCAATTGTCTTTTACCACAGACAGAAAATGAAAAAATTAATTATTGAGCACAACCAAAATTATAAGTAAAAAAAAACTCTGCCAATTATAAATTTTCGAATTATTTCCTAAAAATTACTCCTCTTCGGAAAATCTTTTGAAATTTTGTTTTTTTTTTTCCCACCACTATATATAATGACCAAAAATGCATTAATGACAAATGATCGGTGTTACATTTTATTTTTTCTCTCTATCCCGATATTCTTCGTTTCTCTTTCGTTCGATCGAGGACTTGCTCCTCCGTGCAAGTCGACGCTATAAAAACAAAATCGTTTCGCAGAGCAGCGCGCGGCGATGTGCATCACGGTGCAATTCGCCCGCGCGTATTTCACGAGCTTCCCGAACTATACACGCCTGCGAAACAATGATCGGCATTCGAGCTCGTGCGCCCTGACATTTATTTAAATCGCGAATAGAAAGGAGAGGGAGAGGATATATGAAAGCGGACTCGAAGAAGTGCAACGATGCACTTCTCCACTGCAAAACGCGTAAGCGCGCGCGCGCGCGCGCAGCAAGTGCGTTGCTCTTCGCCTTCTCGGTTCTTGCGAGTTGCGAGCTTTTTTTTTTCAACACTCGAGTCATGGCTATCGCGGGAGAGAAAGAGAATTCGCGCCACGATCATGAATGTCAAGTGAGAACGACGAGAAGAGAGGTTAAATATATCCGCGACCTGGCCGAACCGCTCGTTCTCTCTCTCTCTCTCTCTCTCTCTCTCTCTCTCTCTCTCTCTCTCTCATGTTATATCTCTTCCTTGGTAATTTTCTCTCTTCTCTCGGTCGATCTGTAGTGGTCATTGAAGTTTCACGCCCTCTTGCAAGGAAACTTTCGCACCCAAACCAGTTTTCCCAATTATACTTACTTCCGGAATTTAATCAAAATATTGTCCATTATAGATACGCCGCATACATAAAATGCAGTAAAATTTTTCCAACGAATATTAATTATCATTGCAATTCATTTTAGTCTGCGAAATTAATCGTCGATGACAATAAAAGGCTTGATCATATGACGAAGCCTTTTTTTTTGCTTTATCATGAAGCTTTGTTTTCGTTAAAAAAAAAATCAATTTTTTGATGCCAATGTGCTGAGAATGTGCCAAAATAAAAATCGAGAAAACACGTTTAGAAATAATGTCAGTGTGTGTGTGTGTGTGTGTGTATCTTTGCAGAAAGGCCTTTGAAAAATTGAAATTAAAATATCTCTTGAACCGCTTGAGCTATCGCTCGGAAACTTTTCACATCGCTGAAACATGGAACCCCTCTTGTTTGCTGAAATTTTCAATAATATTCATACCCGGTGTCTAATTTTGGGTGATTTTGAATTTTTCCAAAAATGTCCATATGATCGCTTTAACTTTGGTAATTTTTTGAATATTCGCCGCAAACTTTTTAATACGAATAGACTAAAGAGACGAGAATGTTTGGTATTGAATTATAGGCAAGAATCGCTTATGGAGGTTCAGTAGGGTTTGCGGTAGGTGAAGAGTGTCGGCGGAATCGTGAATCAGAAAATTATGGAATTGAAAGATGAATGAAGTAACGATAAATGAATACTCAATGCTTTTCGACAGTTTATGATCGATAAAAGTTATTTTACATTGATATAAATGAAAGAAAATCGATATAATAGTGTGCATAATTCGCAAAGAAGTCTGGCAACGAGGCGCGTATTTCTTACGATTCGTACCGTCAAGTGTTAGCGCTACAGGCATGCACCAAGAAAATTGCGCGCTCAACCTAACCTAACTGCTCCGGTTCTACAGCAAAATGTTGCCATGCCTATCCCCTCTCTATACATCCCTTTACTGCGAATAACTATGAATTCTGTGGGTTCATATTGAATAGTATGTATTCATAAACTAAGTACACAATCGATCTGATTTTTGTCATGCTGCTTTATTCACCTATACTACATTGAAATAATATTTTTTTAAAATTGTTAAAGGGACGAAATCGCAATTTCTGCTTACGCCATAAGAACGCGTGTTAAAAGAGCCTCGTCAGAAATTAAATTTTCATGTGAATGGCGTAGGTGAAAATTTTCAAATAATTCAGGCATATCTCTCCAGTAGTAGTGAATATCTGATAAAAAATTCAGATTTTTCTGTCCATTTTTCTCTACACCTGGTGAATCTCCTTAAGCGTGGCTTGGATTTCATGAAATTTTGAAATTTCCGAATATCTGTGATCCCTCTGACCGTCGCAAATTTGAAGTTATCAATTCAAAAAAATGCGCATTGGTAGGAGACAGCATTATCAAATTTCGCAATTCGCAATAGCAAATCGAATTCGGGAAAAAAGGGTGCAAATTTTGAAAACTTGCACATTTTGCTTCCTCATTGCATTCTCTATGAGGAAGCCAAAATTACGAATCTACGAAAATCATCTCCCCGTACAGAGGTAAGCAGCAATGTGCAAGTCGCCAATTCGCATACTTTTTTTTTTTTTTAATTTGCGGCCCCGTATACGATAATTCTTCATTGTAACGCGTGGGATGAGTTCTGGTTGCTTCCCCGCCACACCACCAATAATTTCCGGTACGACAAGCTGCCGCGTTTGAAAAGCTCACGTTAGAAAAATCAATCTTTATGCGTTGTATATATATATATATATATATATAACCACAAGTGGGAAGTATATGCTCTGCTTCGTTGCACTCAACTGCTGTTGAGCTGGATAGCCTCGACACAGACGCACAATCAGCCCGAGAGTTACGGTGGGTGTTCGGCATATATTCGTTCTCGCGCAAAATGTGAGAATGAGAAGAAAAAAAAAATCCCTCACGCGAAAGTGCGAGAAGTTTACGCAACTCATGCCGTTCTCATTCTCATTTCGCGTTCGTCATTGTGCGAAAATTTCGAGTCGTGTTCTATACACTCGAAAATTTTCAAGAACATTTTGACAATTGGAATAAAAAAAAATAGAAAAATGTGTTTAAGGGGAGGAAAAAAATGATTCAGGTATAATTTTGGACTGTCATGAGTTTTTTTTTTTATTTTATTTCTCGTCAAGCCAAACGTCTTTTGTTTCGGTAATTAGGGCCTTTTTCAAAAACCATTTCCCGCATATGGTGCTTGAACTCTTCGTGAAGTAACGAACGCGGTGCCTGTAGAATTCGAGGCGTTAGAGTGAGAAAAAAAAATCGTTTGTGTTTGCTCAATCCATTCCCATGCGTCTGGTCGATTCTTTTTTTTTTTTTTTTTTCAAGCCCGAGACACAGAATAAGAGTCGAAGACTAAATGAGACTATTAGCATGTTTGTTTTGTTCTCGAGTTCGTCTGGATTCAAGCACTAAATCATCGTTAATTTTTCTTCGAGGGTTTCCCTCACTCGGGGGGCCCTCCTTTATTCCAAGCGGGATAATGCTCATTGTCCTACATACACGATAACACGTGTATGTATACGTAGCTTGGTATTTCGTTTAGTTATAGCGAGAGGCCATTCAATGTCTCTGACTTTCACAATTGAAATCGAGATGAGGAAGCGAGAGAATAGATGGCGATGGATAAATGCATTTAGTGCATATACTTGCATCATTCGATTAGTTTTTTTTTTTTTTTTTTCAACATTGCTATATGTGAACGTCCCCTAAAAGTTTCAACGATACACCAGAGACAATCTTTAAGCGTGAATCCGATTCCCATCTGTCGCAACGAGACTTTAGGCTCGCGAGTGTCGAAAAGATCCCATTGGGATTTATTTATTGCCCCGATGGGAAGGCAATCGAGAGACCCCGATACAAATTGGTGTATAAAATTTTGAGAAAACAAAGAAACGAAGAAATTATATTTAAAAGAAACTAATCCGGTATATACATCGAAGATTTTCACTGAAGGTAATTTTTTTTTTCGAATTTTTCGAATAATTCAAATAAAATATTTTTAAAAAAATAGAAAAAAAAAACGCGTTCAAATTAGAAATTTGCACATTGCTTCCTAATTATTTTATCATGCTCACAAAGGTCCCTCTATATGAGCAAATGGGTTTTCCAAATTGAACACAAATGTTTCGATGACATTTGAAAGAATTACGGTAATTTTTTGAAAATTTAAACATTTTTTTTTCAATTTGTATCCCTCAATCGATTGTTGGAAAATTCTAACCGTGATTGTGCGACTGAGAGTCTATTGGTTTGGGAAAAAAAAACTTTGGACTCAGTAGGAAAAAATTTGCGGAAATTGGAGCTATTAGAGGTTTTTCAAAAAACTTAAAAATTAAAAAACCTTCGATGCTAAGCACAGTGCTACGCATCCTTGTCCCGTAATCAATCCATGCATCAACTTTTGGCTCGAAAGCCAAAAATTTGCTGAAGTTACAGCTGTTAGGGATATTTTGTAAAAATTCATAATTTTTTTTTAAATTCTAAACCCTTTGAGCGATTCTTGCAAACTTTAGTACCAACCATGCCTGTGACTGAGTTTATTTTCGTAAAAAAAAAGTTAGCTCGATAGCTCCAAAATTACGAACGGTAGACATTGATATTTTTGAAAAATTCAAAATTTCATAAAATCTGAACCTCTTCATCGATTGTTGCCAAATTCAATATCAAACATTCTCGTCCCCTTAGTCCATTTGTATAATAAGTTTCGACCCGATAGCTGCAAATTTACGAAAGTTAGAGCCATCCAAAGACTGAAAAATTCAAAATTCCATGAAACCCGAAATTGTTGAGAAATTTTGACGAAACTTAAATCAAACAAATGGGGTTTTACTGCTCTATACTTATGTGCAACATTTGGGTCCGATTGCTCGAGGCGTCCGGACATTTTTCCTGAATGTGTTTTTTCGATATGTTTTGACAAACTCTAAACACAGCACATTGGCATCAAAACCTCGAAATTTTTTTTAAAATTTGGTTTGTTTGCCTTTAAACGAATCTTGCAATGTATATTAGACAATACTGTCGGTGTTAACACACTCCGCTTGTGTTTATAAATCCACTTCAGCTATATCGCGAACTTATTGTCCCGCACACGAGAGCCTGAGGAAACTGTATAGCTGAGAATATTTTCTGCGACCTTAATTGCTTCGCCAGCATCGCAGTTTCACTTCATGGTAAATCGTGACATCATCATCATCGAAGTACACTGCAGTGCATCAAACACAAAGCAAAAACATTACGGCGTGATCTAATTTTTTTTTTTTTCAATTCACTTATGATCATTATAGTTTCGTAATTCATCGTCACGCTAACATTATTACCGCGAGAACAAAATTTTACTCTGACAGAGATGGATATATGTTTCGTTTGAAAAAATTCAGCATTCCTCCGTTTATTCTTTTGTTTATAATTTTCTTCGTCACGAATTATTCGATAAAAGCTTACGGTAATTATGACTCCATCCGTTTGACCTTTGCTTCACAAATCTGAATGAAACTACTCTGCTGGATTTGATTGGGGAAAAAAAAGAAATTTAAGAAATCAAACTCGTGCTCGATTTTTATAATTTTTTTTTTCTCGTCATGTCAATGCACTGAATAAATTGTCTTTCGCATTATGGAGTACAGGCTTGACAAATGCAGCTACGAATAGTCTGTAACTTTTATATAAAAAAAAAATGATCAATAAATGAATAATAAAAAAAAAAAATAAGGAGAAATATTTTACTGTAAGTAAAATCATTCTCAACGATTCTATGACAATGCAATCATGAATATACTCATTGGGGAAAATAAAAAATTTATAATTCTCTCTCACACAGTTAATGATTTTCAATCCTTTCAATGATGATGAGAATTTCACGGAATTTTTTTTTTTTTTTTTCTCGAACGTAGCACTATCCTCGAACACATTGAGCATTAAAAAAAAAAAGAAAAAACATTCTAATAGCCCTATAAATGAACACACCGCGGGTATAATTGATGCGTTCGGGTATCGCAGGAATGCGGGCGAGCTCTTGGAGCAAATTTCGCGTTTGTCTTTCAGGAAGCCGCGATGGCAAAGATCGCGGTTTGCCTCGGACATCCCTTTTGCCGCATGTGTGCTTGCTCGAAATGTATGCGCTTCTCATTTCCGCGTCTACATAAATTAAATACATATATAGTCGACGCGCACGAAGCACGTGCTCGGACCTACGAGCGAGTTCAAATGATGTTCTGATAATTGTTTTTATATATACACAAACATATACACATGTTGTATCCATACATGATGTATTCTTGGGCCGTGTGTACAAGGTAGACGAAAAAAAGGCTTTTTCGAAAGTAATTGGGAGTAAAAATTTAATAGAATTTTTACGTAGCTACGATAAAAAAATTTTATTGGGCAAATTTAATTTGCAAAATTATTAAGCAAATTAAGGTTTGATTAAATATCATTATTATCAAACAATATTGAAATTTGTTTTATGTGATAATAATCAATTGCTTGGAACAAGGCTTCTATAATGACAGTAATTAATCCTAATTACTGTAATTAATGTTACTGTTATTATAGAAGCCTTGTTCCAAAAGTAATTGTTTATTATCACGTAAAATAAATTTTAAATATCATTTGATAATAATAATGATATTCGATTGAAATTACTTTCTTTTTGGTTAATTATAATTCGGATCGACTTACATTTTTTTGACTGCTTACTAATTCACCAATTTGATTTTATTTTAATCGGACCAATTGTTTTGTTTTGTTTCTTTCAAGATTCAACTGATATAATATCAACATGCATAATAATAATTATTATTATTATCATTGTAAATGTTCATATTATATTAGTTTGATCTTGAAAGAAACGAGACTTATAACAATTTGTCCGATTGAAATAAAATCAAATTGGTTGATTAGTAAGCAGTCAAAAAAAAAAAAAAAAAGTCAACTCGAATTATAATTAAACAAAAAGAAAGTGATTTTAATCAAACATCGTCATCAAATAATGGTAAAATTTATTTTACGCGATAATAATGATATATTTGATTGAAATTACTGTCTTTTTGTTTATAATTATAAGTTGGATCGACTTATATTTTTTTGGCTACTTACTAATTAACCAATTTGATTTTATTTCAATCAAACCAATTCTTATAAGTCTTGTTTCTTTAAAGATTGATATGATAACATCCATAATAAGAATAATAATAATTATTATTATCATTATGAATGTTGGATATGACATTAGTTTGATCTTGAAAAAAACGGGACTTTTTTAACAATTTTCCTCATTGAAATAAAATGCATTTGATTAATTAGTAAGCAGTGAAAAAAAATTATGTCGACTCAAAAATAATAATGAAACAAAAAGTAAGTAATTAATTTACAACTATGCTTGATTGCGATCGATAAAAAAAACTTTTGATATCCGAGTAATGTTTTCTTTTTTCCAACCGCACGAATACGTTTTATTCGAATGACACGATGTATCAAAATATTTCTCATTACAATCTTACATTCAGTTCAATTTTGCTTTTCAATGTCCTCATTCTCGCGTGCACCCAGTCACACGTACATATATATCGTTCCCCGTATATTACGCTCGGCACGTTTCGGCCTCCGTAGGAAAGCCCTCGTATTCGAGTATTTCCCGATGGGATATCGTGCGTGGCGTGTTGTGCAGGGTCACGCGATTTACGATCCGCGGCCTTTGAAAATAATCTTTCGCCGTCTCTCGTGCCACTCTCGCTGCATCTCGATGCTGTGTCGGAGATGGGACACAAAACTGGTGCCCGCACAGGTTTCTGTAAACTTTGGTTATACATCGTCCAAGAGAGACGAATCAAAAGCTCGTTTCTCTCGTCGAAAAAGCTGTTCAAGTGCAAGTATAGTTATACGACAATCGAGTATTGAGATTTGAAAAAAAAAAAATTTGTGCATACTTTCGATGGGAAACTTGGGTGAATAACGATAAATCACGATCGATTGATGTGTAAGCGTTGCAAAAAAAAAATTTGCAACAAACAACTTACTTAATTTAGAATTCACTGATAAATATATACGATAATATCGATTGTTTATAAATTATATCCATTTTTTTTTTCGATAGAGTAATATTAGGAACGATGCAATTAACTTAAACTCACCATCTAATTGAGGAGCTAAATGAAAATAAAAAAATTCTGCATAATTTTATGAATTATCATTCAGCAAAAAAAAAATGATCCCTGATTCATCAGGATCGGAGCAATTTTACGGATTTGAGGGGAAACACAAAATTTGCACGGAAAAATGTCTTTTCGATGATTGCCAAAAAAAATTCGATAATGTGCTTTGATTGTTGTTAATTTTTTTTCCCTCCCGAGGCAAATGAACGTACTCCGGTCTAGAGTCTCATCTCCATTGACATGATTTTCCTTTCGAAAATTCGTGCCAAAAAAATTTTACAAACTTTGATCTAGGCCGCCTTTGTGATGCCCGAGAGACTCTTTGATGCGTTAAAGTTAAGTACGTTTATGTGCGGAGGCGGTCAAAGTTCACAAACTTACGGACACGTGACGCGTTAATCGACGCGTCATATCCTCAAAGAACGCCCTTTCTCCGTGTGTATAATTAAACTCGCGTCTTTCATAGCCTGCATAACATAATAATTTGATAATTCGACGCGTAACGTAAATCCTCTTTAATGATCCGTGAGAATATCCCCGTCCCTCGACTCCTTTTAACGCCTAAGATATACATTTTTTCTTTCACTTTTCGCATTCAGCTCGCATTATTTATGAAAAATATTACTAAACCACAAATTAAGAATGATCTCACCGTAAAAAATGGATTTATTCGATTAAAATTAAGTTAAATTAAAAAAAAAAAAGTCAGTCACTATGCATGCACTTTTATAATGTCAATGCACGGGAACCTTCGTATATGCAAATATAAAATTGATTCAAAGTTTAAAAAAAATATAGTTCAATTCAAAATTTTATAATTTAATTCAAAATTTCAGTCGCAAAAATGTACGAACAAATTTTGCGCTCTCGAGAGAAAAAAAAAAAGAAAACAAATCATTTTTTCGTCAACCAAAAAGTGTACTTGACTGGTATTTTTGTTTTGTTATTATTAATTTCGAGATTATTCTAAGCAAAATTGGAGGAAGATTTTTTGATTACCGATTTTGAGAGTATATTCGAGTGAAATATAATGGGGAAGAATTTGCGGCAAGTGTGAGTAAAATTTCTCAAAGTATTTATAATATTTGAACGTTCGTTTGTTCACGCTCCCCTCAATTCTTTCCCTGATGTAAATATATGTATATATATATATATGTATATATGATGCGACGATTCTCTCGCGTGCAAGAACATGGCCGTCGTGTCGGCATACGGGGGCAACCACGCTGACTCTATATACCACATTCAACAACCGAGAAATGAGAATATTTGACTTTTGCCCCCGCAAGGTACAAGCCCGAGCCCGCATACGACAGTAAACCATAACGTTTGCCCTCACGCATCCGCGAACCCAAACCCTACGACTCTCTCATCGAGTATGTCCCTTTAAGCTTTATATATATATATATATATACACGACATATACACGTATATGTGTGTGAGTTAGGTACACATTTATGTGTCTCTTTAAATATGTGTGTAAGTGTGTGTGCAGCAGCTGCAATGCCACAGTGTCATTGACATCAAGGCACAAGTTGAGGACATGCCCTTACTCACGAACAAGAACGAAGCCAGCACACCGATCTCACCAACTATCTCACTTTATGTATCTTTTATCTCACTCTTATTTTTTCACTCACTCTTTCTCTTTCTCTTTCTCTTTCTCTCATTTATCTTTCTCGCTCTTTTCATGTTGTCCGTTTGTCTATCTGACTCCTGTCGCACTTAACCGTGGCTACGACCATTATAGCACACGCTCGAGTGCATATATACATATAAAGCTTTTTTGAGCATATGACCAAGTAGACTGGCGCAAGAAAGGGGTAGCAAAAATAGCACACAACTATAACAAGATTTTCGTTATAGCCCATGCAGCACAATGTTTACTAGGACATAAAATTTGGGGACATATCACTGTACGTAAAATCGCTTTTGTCAACTCAACACCCCTCTCTGTAGAACCGAAATGAGGGGTGTATTTAAAGCGGATGGTATATTTTACGAGACTTTGCTGGAAATGACGAATAAATTCTTCAAATTCGCGATATCCATGACTGAATTGACGTATACACTTTACGAAATTAATGAACGTATGGCGATCTGTCCGAATTGCCGTTCGTTTGAGCAATGCTGACACGTCGAGTCATATGAAATACAGGAAACGAAGAAGGGTATAGGGTACAATTTACAAGAGGAAATGAGGGGGGAGGAGTAAAAGGCAGAGAAAAGGTTCGTAACGCTCAGTCACCGAAATTTATGATGACGAGTAGACACGGGAATTTCAAGCTCGGACATATGTATACACTGTAAAAAATATCCTGAAATTTAAGATACAATGATGAAATTTACAAACTTTGGTAATGAAAATGAAATTAAGGAATGAAATTAATTTATAGGACGTACCTTCCCAACCAAAAGTGACTTTCGTCGACAATATTGCATACTTTATGATAAGATAAAAATCGGAAAAAAATCAACCACAATAAAGACGATAAGAAGTTTAATTTTGAATAATAATAATGCCAAAAATTTATCAATAAATTGTTTAAACAAAAAATTGTTTAACAAATTTTTAGGGAAAGTTTTTTTTTGGCACGTAAAATGAATTCGTTGATTCTTCTGACTATACGAATGAATTTTTTTTTAAATTTCTCATCATTTTGAATTTTCAGTTTTCGGAAATTTGTAAGGGTTGCTATTTACGAAACTATTCGTTCAATGCCCTGGAAACTTCTTAATTGCAAACAACGTTTTTACGAAAACATCCAAAATTTACCATTTTTCCTTCATTTTTCAAAATTAAAAAATTTTCAAAAACCGAAATTTCAAAATGATAAGAAATTTTTTAAAAAATTCACGTGTAGACAGAAAAATCAACGAATTCATTTCACGTGTCAAAAAAAAATTCCCTAAAAATTTGTTAAGCAATGTTTTGTTTAAACAATTTATTGACAACTTTTTGGCATTATTATTATTCAAAATTAATCTTCTCATCGATCTTAAACCATTTTGCAAGAGATATATTTAATATAATAGCGTATATATTAATGTTTACATTGAAAATTTTATTTTCAAAATTTAGTACCTTTTGAATGCCAAATTTGATGATGGTTTTGAATTTTTAAGACTACGTATATTAATATTCAATCATTTAAATCGTTGAATTTTAATATACAAATAGTGTATACATGTTAATTGCTTCAGACACTTTCCTATTGAATTTCAAACAGAAATTTTTAACAGTGTACTCGATTCTCTTGTCATTAAATAACACACGTCATTATTCGATGAAGTTTCCATCTGCGATCAATTATTTATCAACATACCCTACGAATTCGCTACAAAATCCCTCCAACGTGATATCTTGCGCAATCTATCGTAGTTAAAAATAATGACGATGGTTAATTAAACATCCGTCAGTTACGGTTTAATAATACGAGCACTTGAAAATTTAACGCGTCATCGAATATCATAAGAATAATTTCGACACATCGTTAAAGCCTCGCGAGAGTGTTCTGACATCATGCCGTATGATAACATGACTGTGAAAATCATTGAGAACATAACGCGTGTACATTGCACTTTGCATTAATGTGTATATATATATATATATATATGCGTCTCAGGGGATATATCGTACCACGCGTCTCGTCTCCGTATGAGTATGTACTGCCTTCAAGTCTCACGATGTTTGTACTTATTCGCGCAAGTCGACGCTATCAACTTCAATCCACTTGGTTGCCCTCGTCGAGAGAGGTGTCAGAGCGATTTCCCGAGCAAGCACTTTGCAAGGATATTGTATACACATATACGATATTCAAGTGTCCTCTGTCGTCTCGAATTGCCGCGAATTGCCATTAAATATATGTGCTCGAGGATGATCGAATCTGGTTCGTCGAATGTAATTAAAAATTTATACTCGATACTCGCGTGCTTGAGATTCGTTTATTTGCCAATCGAAACATTGAAAAGAATGATTTGATCCAAAAAGTTTGGGTTTTTTTTTTGTATCAATCGGAATTCAGAGTGACTCTCGCAATAAACTGCGGTGGAAAGTACTCCGACAGATCTCTATGAAGCTACCGGTCTCCATGGGGAAACAATTTTTTTTTAAATACCAGAAGTGGGTGCTAATTAGGTGCCAAATTCAAGAATTAGGTGCTTCACCTGTTGTTTCTGATATGACCTTTTATTATAGTTAAGGAATGCCTTTCCGGCCGTAGGGGTGGATGAATTTCATCCCCCATTGTGTATTTTGGAAGCACGCACCTGAAAAGAACATTACTTTAATCTTCGCTAAATATTTTTTGAAAATTTATTAAGCCTGGAGACCGCGAAGCATCATACGAAGCTAATACTTGTCCTGACAAATTTTAGATTTTCCGCGAAACCGGAAGAGATTCCAGAATTAGCACCTAATTCGGGTACTTTCAGAATATTTTTTTTCCACATGGGGACCGTTTAGCTTTATAGAGGTCTCCAAAAGAGACCTCTACAATATCAATATCGCTCAAAAAATCCAAAAGTACCTCACACAATATCGCTGTTCACACTAAAGTTTACAATTTTGCTTCCTCATATAGAGGTAACTTTGTGATGAGGAAGCAATGTGCGAGTTTCCAATTTGCACGCTTTTTTTCGAAGTCACAAAAACCCTGAATGCGTCCCCTCTGTTTTTTTTTTTGTTTGTTTTTCTTCTTATATTTACAAGTCTCTCGAGCTTTATTAAAATCTTTCTCGTCGTGTAAGACCAGAGAGAGAGTGCAATGACGGTGATAAAATTCGCGCATCTTAGACGTCGATGAACCGTTTCAAGGAACACCTTACTCGCGATCTGGTCGATCGCGCCCGCCCCGCCCGACCAGTTCCGGTATAGAATATGCGATGGCATTGGCATCGTTTCTTGCACACACCATTCCCAAGTTTCTATATACTCATCGTCGTATCTTCATGGCGAAAGTATGAGGCTTTCAGAGTTCCTTCCTCTCTCTCTCTCTCTCTCTTTCTTTCCCTATATATATATATATATATATATATATATATATATATATATATATATATATATATATATATATATATATATATATATATATATCTTTCTCTTTCTGGTAGCTGCTGCGGTTTTAGTTGGCAAACGAACGAGCTCAGAAAGCAGAGATGAAAGAGGAGAGTGAGACGGGGAGGTAGAAGGAGAGAACTGGACGCCGGTGAAATCTCACATTGGCGTCGAGAAGTAGGTTCCCCATAGCCCCTCGCGTATGAAAGGGGTGAGACAAAACAGGAGCGCGAAAGATGCAGGTTCGCCGTTGTCGTCGCGTTCTCAAACGCAGAAGAAGCGAGAGACGAAAGGAGAGAGAGAGAGAGAGAGAGAGATAGTTTGAAAAATAGATGAACAAAAAAAAATGAGGCGAAAAACGAGCGCGAGAGTGTAGGAATATTTGTATAGGAAGAAAAAGAGAGAGAGAAAGAGAGATGAGTCGAGAGTTGGTTAGAGGGTTCCGCGAGGGTTGTACTGTCCCTTATGGAAACAAAAAAGACGAGGAGGAATGACGAAGGAGAAAAGAGAACGAAGATTAAGAAGTCCGTGGTTTGTCCATACCTCGTCAGGACAGGCGCACGTGGAGAAAGAAACCAAATTCGAAAAGCTTTTTCAACCTTTCTCATCATATATATGTATAGTCTTTCGATCGAGATTGAAGAAAAGTTTCCACTGCTACATTTATACTCGTTAACTCTGAAGCATGCGGTAAGAAAAAAAAAATCAGAAATTATTCGTTTTAATTTTCTTTCGAAAAACCCCGTAACTCCAGTTTTTCCATGCAAACGATGAAAAGCTTGCGATTTTTTATGAAAAAAAAAAGCAACAATCGCCCATTTAGTGAGTCCGTCCTCCGTTGCTTATTTTGATTTTTTTTTTTTTTTCGTATAGCTTGTACCAAAATAGCGACCTTAAAATCGAAGTTACTACTCGCCGAGTCAGTCGGTAAACTTGATCCGTGAAAAAAAAAAGATTTCAAATATTCGCAAAGTTCTCCCAGGCAGTCTCAAGGTACGAGCTCCTACCTCAAAGTCAATTTTTCCAAACAAAAAGGGGACAGTCTTCATTTCTGCTGGTGTCTCTATATACTTAACGACTGTGATACGGATAGTTAAAAAAAAAAAAAAAAACGATAACCCGCCGTTCCTTAAACGGTTGACTTGCGATAGGATACGAAAGGCGATGAGGCTTTTAGGGCTATAAAAGGGAAACAGAGAACAGTTGTAAAGTGAGGACACACAGTCAACGAGAGCATCTTGCCCATACCAGCCGAATGATATGCCCTCGCCTCGCGCACATGTGCTCTAGGGACCTCGGTCTCATCCGCGAGTCGAAACTATGCACGCGCGCGTGCGTTCTTCTTTTTCTTCGCGATTCTTCGCCAATTTTATCTCCCTCTCTCGCTCTCATCATCGTCACGCGGCGCGTTTCACTATATATAGACCCCGCGACGAGTCTACCCACGCGCACGCACGCGTGTGCTGCTTGGGCGCATGGGCGCGCGAACCCTCCGGATCCTCTCCTGAGAGGTCCAGGGCAGCATCGGAAGCCCCTGTGCCGGAGGCCACGCAACTTCTCACTTATTTAATTCACAAAATCATGAACGCCCAATCCTATTTATATAAACGACCGCGAGATAGCAAAATTTTATATATATCCGAATGGAATGCAAATAAATTAATCGAAGTTATATCGAAAGTGTGGCTGCTGTTATCCGGCGATCGAATTGAAAGAATTTCTCGCTATTAACGAATTCTAAAAAAAAAAAAAAAAAATGGAATCATTCCAGCGTTCCTAGCATTTTTTGTTATCGTTGCGTAAGCTACAATCGCCTCGTTGGAAAGGAATTCGCGTTAAAGCTCTCGAAATATAATTATATCTGGTCAGGGTCAAGCTTTTTTTTTTCCACCACCGAACTCCGATCTTTAGAAGAATCGGTGAAAGTCATCTGCACCTCTCGGTCGATTGAGAATTCATCTCTTATCTTCGTATTTTTAGCTTTATTATCATCAACCCTCTTTTTGAGGATCATTGCTGAAGTAGCAAGAGAAAAATCCTCTCGATTTACTTCTCATTCACATTCTCATAATTTCAATCGTCAAATTAATGTTAAGCCCCCCCTCCTTCCCTCATGGATTGGAGTGAAAAAAATTTCATAAATCTTTAACTGAATAATTATGAATTTACCTTAATTGGTTTTTAAATACAAAAAAAAATCGTATGAACAGAATCGTAACATCGATATCTATAAAACAAGATCCGATTCTGAAATGTCCTTCCCTCAATGTGAATGTCCCTGAAGGACTTATCAAAGATATTGGGTACGTCTCTGCGGGGAAAATTTTTGTCAAGCGGCAAAAACTTTCGCCGCTGTATATGGCTTAGAAAGGATTTGTAATACGGCCCTGAGACGAGATCCTGCGCGGAGAAGTGGACTCAGCTGGACCTTAGGAGGTGGCTGCTGCAGCCGCCGTGTTATATCCTCGGTTGCTGCTGCTGCTGCTGCTGCTGCTGCTGCTGCTGCCTCTCGCTTCGTCTCCACTCTTTATTCCCTCAGCTCTCTCGGCACTGTTGCCAGATGCACTTTAGCGACCGATCTCTTGGGCTCCAACGTCGTAGCCAGCAAAGCAAGGCAGCATCAGAAACCCGCGTACACCTCTTTTTTGCTTTGTTAAACCGCTCTTTCTCCTTCTCTTTCTTCTTCTCCTTCTTCTTCTTCTTCTTCTGGTTATTCTACAAATCCCCGAGACTCTGCGAGTTCAGTCCCGCTCGGAGAAAACTCTAAAACTCATATGGAGTCCTTAGTTTTGCCCAGACGCGAATCAACATTGAGGTAGTCCTTGCGCCGATTTTATTTCGTCGATAAATTTGCATTGTAAATTCTTCCTCGACGTTTTTGTCACATCAAGAGGTTATCAGGTAAAATGAATTCTTCGTAAAGTTTAATTGAAAAAATTGACGGACCTTGAATATCAGTAGGAGAATCGATTCGTTTCACGATAATTTTTTTTATGAATTTGCATGATTTTTGGCAGTGAAATTTCGAATTAAGAAATAGTTAAAGTTACTGCGTCTGCGTTGCGCGATCGATCAGCTGACAGCTCTCCTTGGCGACGAGGGTCGCGATATTCCTGTCAATTTTGAGTTAATCGCCCAGCTCTTTTTATTTTTTCATTCGTTGCTAAAGTTATATATCGACGTTCAAACGACGCCATTCACCAGAATCAAAGACATTGAACATTTTGCAGGATTAATTTCGCGATAGCAGACCTGACCATCCAATTCAAATTTCGTCAAAAAAAAAAATATTCGAATTTCCAATGGTTATAACAATTTCAAGCGGTATTTTCGTTCCGAAATTTTGGCGCTATATTTTATGTTAAAAAAAAAAAAGAGGTCAATTTCACTGTAGCACCTTCGATCGCCGATTTCGTCGACTCGAATTGTCGAATCTACGATCGTAAAAAATTTCAAAAATTCATCAGGATTACGGACTGCGAGAAAAATAAAATGTATCCAAATTTTTTTCTCCCATGTTATCACTGCAAATCCAAAAGTTTATATTTTATGCTGATTTTTGTCAATTCGATAAGCAAATTCTTAACGATCTTCCGAGAGAATTCTTCGTATTTTCTCCTCGAAATCGGCGCTCCGCGAGATTCTCGCCGGTACAGAGTTCTTTGTATGTTTCGCAAAAGGCTTTTACGCCAATTTTCGTTACTCATCCCCCTTCGTCGTCGCATATATAAAGCGGTATATATAGCTTGAGAAATGCTTTCGCTATACACGGTGGAGCTCTTAGCCGGAGAGCCGGCGGTCAATCTAATCGGGGAGTAATAACCCGTTCCTCACTCGACGGTCCGAAGAGATCGAGTCTCCTTCTTGATGCTTTTATATACGTGTACATATATATATCGAGAGTTCGCGATAGGATGACGTGTAGCATAGAATATACCTCTATAAACGATCTTTTCATGCTTCATAAAACGATCCGTTTCTCCTTCCGTCGAATCGTAACAACAAATTATTCATTTATTTTTGCATACAAAATTTTTCATTCCCTTTTTCTTTTTCCCCGTACTAGAAATTCTCAAATTCGTGAAAAAAAAAAAATTGACATCAACTACACAAGTGTCTTACGAATCTTACGTGATTTTTGAAATTTTCGTTGATTCGTCAAAAAAAAAAAAAAAAAAAAATCCAACATTCGTGCAATATATTTCGTCCTTATTCAATTTATTTGATCAAGCGTTCATTCTTATGAAAAAAAAGTCTGAGTCGCGTATCAGAAATGTCTTTCTTGGAAATATAGATAAGATTTTTCGTACTTTCATTATAGTGGCTCAATGAAAAATTACAAAATTTATCCGATATTATCACACGATTCACGAATCTGATATAATTTGTCAAATTTTTATCCATAAGCAGGTAAGGTAAATGTACCAGAGTGACCGCACACGTCCCAGTTGTCGCACACCACCACATTTATTAAGCATTTCGTGATTAATTTTGAAATTCTAACAATTGCAAGGTCATCGACAATACTTTACTATACCGTATAAGAAAAAAATCGACTAGCATATCTTCTTACGCGGAATATAAATTCTTTTGATCCGTTTATTCCGACCCGCGTTTTATGGAGGCCCTATCAACGGATTTCTTATCGAAAATGCTAAGGAATAATTAAAGATTTTCAACGCGCTTATCGTTTAGATTGTATTCGAGATAAATTATAGCTCATTATGTTCAGGAAAAAGTAGGCTTTTCCATGCATCAGTTAAACTTCCCGTAAAGCTCAATTAAACCGCGTAATCTTCCTGTTCTATTATCGGGACAAGCAAATCATAAGCTGTACCCATGTCAAGACACCTTTCGGAGACTGGTACAGACGCACTTAGTTCCCTAGGCCCAGTAGCCGCACGGTCCGACAGCTCAGCTGTTCCGCGATAGGTGTCTCGTTAACATGGCATGCAGGGCCGGGCTGACATGGTGTCAAAATTTAATCCCTGACTTTCCTGACCAAATTGAAATTTTGTATTTTTAATTAATCGAAATCCATTTTATCGTGACGCACTATTGAGCTCCAAAAGCTAATTCTATCGAGATTTGAAAATCGATGCTCATTAACTTGGGCTTTTAGTGTCCGAATAACGTATTGCGCGGACACCTCTGGGTCTTCTCGTGTCCGAACACTTGGGACATGGCCACTAAGCGCTGTGCGGACACTGGTACACTCCAGCTTTCCATACCTTTCTCGCGGTATAAGTAATGAATTACGCAATATTTTAATGAACATTTCAAGTGTTTTAGAAACTTGAAATCATAAGCTTCAATGTCTTTAAAGTCATTGATAGAACGCATGAGGCTTTTACGTCCTAAATTTGTATAGGAATCTGAACGGTCCCTTATAGGCGTGCGGCCACTGGTACATTCCAGCTTTCCATACCTTTCTCGCGGTATAAGTGATGAATTACGCAATATTTTAATGAACATTGCATGTGTTTTAGAAACTTGAAATCATAAGCTTCAAGGTGTTTAAAGTCATTGATAATAGAACGCATGAGGCTTTTACGTCCTAAATTTGTATAGCAATCTGAACGGTCCCTTATAGGCCACTGGTACATTTACCTTAATCGCTGATTTTAACTTTAATCAAGATTTCGTCATGCGAAGACTGTTTAAAAGGGTTGAATTGAATAAATTTGGATTTAAAAAAATTGCATCCGTCCTATATAGTTGCATTGCTTGTGTCTTTGAAATTTATGTATTTCTGACCACAAAGAGTTTATTTCGTTCTCTCTTATAGCTTCGAATTTCCTTGGGTGTCAATTTTAACCACATGTTTTTTTTTCATCTTCACATTCGATATCTTTCTCTCTCTCTCTCTCTCTCTCTCATTCGCTGTTATATACAGTATTGTTGCGATTCTGACAATGCGCATTTATTTATCCACCGCGCGCCTCCACCTTAACCGGTTACGTTTCTCCTGGGCTCTTTCGCTCTCGTTCTCACTTCGACCTGCGACGACTCCTTTTGCGAGTATATATATATATATATATATGAAACGACGAGAACGAGCATGTGCACGCGAGCAATACAACACAAGAGTTTATATGGGAGTCCTGCGGATGATAGCCCGGAGGACTCTCTTGTGGTCTCGGGGGCGAGTCGTCTGGTCCTTTCTCTCTCTCTCTCTCTCTCTCTCTCTCTCTCTCTCTCTCTCTCTCTTTCTCTCTTTCTCTCTCGGGAGTGCATCGTCGCGGAGTTTAGTCCGGCTCGATGATGCTCGTCCAGTTGGAAAGAAACGACGATGAGGCTACCGCGCTCGGGCTGCTGGAACAGTGGCCGTATCAAATCCTTTTGGGCTCCTGCGTCTGGAGACTTTGCTCTGATCCATCCTCACTCCATTTCGCTTAAATCGAATTTGTCTTTTATTTTTCTCCAAAATTCTTCTGTCCCGTCAAATTCGTAGGAATAATAATGAAAAAAAATTAATATTAAAATGAAATTACGACTATGCCGGTTAAATATTGTTCGTCTGCCAATAATTTTATTCGGGCGGATGTGTAAAATCGAATTATTGTTTTTTTCCCCCCAAAATTTCGTGATTGCATGAAATTTTTCATGATATTCGAAGTTCAATGAATATTCAATTGAATGAATTGAATGATTCTGGGATCGTTGTAAAATTATTTCGATGTTCGGAAAAAATATATCTTCATTTTTTTTTGAGCCATAATTTACAATAAGAAATAAATTAGTTCGAGACTTTTCACTCGTCGAAATAATGAATTCGTGATTGGAAGAAATTATTGAAATTTACGTAATGTCGTTGCGAACGCGATTTTGTTTTTGTTTTTTTTTTCGAATTCACGCAAGCGCGAATTTTCATCGTCGTTGCATGCTTGCAACTGAAAAAAATAGACAACACCGGTGCATCGATCTTTTCCACTTCCTCGACTTTTTAACTCTCATTTTTTTTCTTCTTCTTCTTTTATTCCTACTTTTTTTTCCATCGCTCCATATACTCTTTGGCTCTCTGTAGTGATAACCGGTTACGTCGAGTGCCTCTCGAGGACTTTGCAGGTTTACGGTTTAACAGGTAGGATAAGTGAATATATATAGAGACAGTGCACAATCTATATGCTCTCGGATAGTAACCGCATATGTGTACACGTAAAGGAGATTATCCGAGCGAAATATGAAATCTAACACGTCTCTTTTTTTTTTTTTTTTTTTCGTCATTTTTTCCCCCTACTATACGACTCGCACAATTTTGCTTCCTGACTCGCGTCACTCGAGGATAAAAATAATTTCTTGTGAGTAAAATTAAAGAAAGAAAAAAAAAATCGAGCCTCTGTTTGCTCGGGGGAAGGTAATTCCGCGAGGCAAAAAGTCCATCAAGATGGTATATTTATATACCATTAAAAAAAAAATTATAAAAATGAGGAAAATAAATTCCAAGAAGGGATGAGTAATATCGCAACGTCGTTTAGAGTAAAACGATCCTTCTCATTAACGTGGTGCGTGCATTTACATGCCACTCTCTCTCTCTCTCTCTCTCTCTCTCTCTCTCTCTCTCTCTCTCTCTCTCTCTCTCTCTCTCTCTCTCTCTCTCTCTCTCTCTCTCTCTCTCTCTCTCTCTCTCTCTCTCTCTCTCTCTCTCTCTCTCTCTCTCTCTCTCTCTCTCTCTCTCTCTCCTTCTCCCTATCTCTCACTTTCTCGCTAGGTACACTATGTAATATAACCGTATAATAAAATAAAGTGACCAGGTTGGTATTTGAGATTCCTTTTGGTCCTCTTTACTGAGGTTGATGATATCCACGATTAAAAATTTTTTTTGTTTCCCTCTCTCTCTCTCTTGTGTCGCGAGCTTCTCGTCTGCGTATATAAACGACATTCTCGAATATAATATCTCGTGCAAAAGAGATTTCACGTGGCATTGGTGAGTTAAAGCCATGGGAAGTGAGGAAATTAAAAGCGAGCGAAAGAGCCACCTTGAGAGTGACCGAGACCGCCTCGACAGCGAATGACTTCGATACGCCATGCCCCCACGGATTGAGCTATAGCTGCAGCATGCGTGCATGCAATTTGCACCGAGAGCCAAAAAACAAAAAGAGAACTTTTGTATTGTAAAAAAAAAAAAATTCTTGCCCAAACATTGATTATGTTGTAGAAGCACTTTTGTTGCTTTGAATAATACTTTTTGACGTGGAAAGAACGAATTTTTTATATTTTACGTCGCCAAACATTTTGCATCGTAAAAAAATTCTTTTTTCATCTTTCCCAAAGCATTTTTTGGCCACATTAACAAATATTTCTGAACGTTCCCGATCTTCAGGATTAATGTCAATCCTCAGGAAGAAAAAAAAAAATTTAGTTAACCCTCGCTCATGCAATATAGATGCATCAACGACAAGCCCTACTGAATAATAATGCCAGGGCTTCAACGCGAGACACATTACTCGCCCTAACGTGCTAACTAAAAATACACAGCGTGTGTGCTGGATCCCAATATCCCGAAGATGAAGCTGGTAGAGCTCAAAAACGTCGAACCCCCCCCCCCCCCCCCCCTTTTAATGCATGCATGCAAGCCGGTCATCATATTTCCCTAACAGGTGGTCGAGGCCACTTCACACTTTACGCGAACATGATCAGAGAGAGAGAGAGAGAGAGAGAGAGAGAGAGAGAGAAACAAAGAGTTGATGAAGCTGACGGGCTTCAGGGATATTCATGCACCGGGCCCTGAAACAAAATTTCGCAATCTCAATTGTTGCCGACACGGTCAATATAATTTCACAGTTAAAAGAGCTCAAGTTTTTCTCGTCAATATTGGGTTTTCTTAAACGGTCTTATTGCGTTTATCGTTAAGTATACGTTTCAAGGGCTCGAGAATGAAAGGAACAGAGGAGACAGATGAAGAGGGAGACTCCCGGGTATTAATATAAAGGACACTTCGATTACTGGCAAACAAAAAGGTTCAACCCAACTGGTATTTTACTGCTAAATTGTTTGAGTTACGTCCTGTCGATTGTCAGATCTCTCTCTCTCTCTCTCTCTTTCTCTCTCTCGCTGTATTACACGTCTGATATATATCGATGGAGCGAGCAATATCTTGTGCAATCGCTAAAGCGTCATGCCCCTCGCGATTTATTCGCTCTACACCCAACGACAGAGTGAGTCAGACATTTCGGAATTTTCAAGTTCTCCGGGAGAACTAAATCTACATGGACGCACTATATACTCCCCGCGATATATTGCAAAACTCGCGTGTGGACTTTTCGAGGTTCTATTTTATACTAATTAACGTTCTTGTGCGGCTCTCGAAAACATCTGCCTCTTCTTAATCCTAGCTTTCATTATACACAAAAATACCACACACGTGAGAGAGGAGAGAGAGAGAGAGAAAGAGAGAGAGTCTATCGGTGTGTTTTAACTTTCTCAGGACTACCCTCCGATTAATAGCAGTCAGTTTGCAGAGAATCCGAGATTTTATCGCGGATACGAATTTGCTTTTTTTTTTCTCTGTTTGTTGCTTCGTCCTCTTCGGTTTATTCGCGTTCTGGGCAATCGAACACTTTGATCTCGATCGAACGATCCTTCTTTCGGGCCGCGTGAATTCGCTTGCGGATCGTGATATACATCGCTGTTCAAATTTGCCCTTGGCGAAATATTTTCGCATTTTGTTTTTTTTTTAAATATTCCTTTGATTTTGCAATTCCCTCGGTCGATCTCCCTTTTTTCCCGTATAGCGAGAATCTCCCCCTCCCCCTCTCCCCAGAAGTTTAATGCGATGATGCGAGTTTCGTTTTGATGGATTTTCGATGATGAGGGGATGGTATACGATCATCATCGAATGTTTTGAGCAAATTTTTTTTTCATCCTATTGAACAATTTTCTGAGTCGATTCGTCGGAATTATCAGCTTCAGTATATCCCTTTAACTTTCGTAAACTTTTATCCGCACGTTTTTTAAATCTTCGCGGTCGTTCGACAAGACTCTCTATATACCTTCACACAGAGGCTTCTCCAGTCAAGAATTAGCCATTTTGAACGAAAATTTCATAATGAGTCATCGAACAAGAAGCCTCCCTGTCGACATTCTAAAATCGATAGAAATTGATGTGCTCGTTGTCGTAAAAGGACCCTAAGGAGGGGGGGGGGGGGGGGTTGACTAGAATCTCCAGTCTCTTCTTGACGAGGACGAGAACTCTCGCTCGGCGGGGCGTTATAAGCGCGAGGACGAGTTTGTTCCGTGGTCGAGGTCGCTAGCCAGGTTCTCAACGAGAAAGAGAGAGAGATAGAGAGATAGAGAGAGTGAGACAAATGTCTGTAGAGCTAACATACAACCAGCGAGAAGGCTCAACCGATTGGTTATGGCCTGGACGCACGGAATATCGCGTCCAAAGACGAGAGAAAGAGAGAGAGATTGGAGGAGAGCAATCCTTGCAATCTCTCTGTCTTTTACTCTTTTAGCAGCAGGAGCAGTAACCGAAAGGAGCAGAGAGAGAGAGAGAGAGAGAGAGAGAGAGAGAGAGAGAGAGAGAGAGAGAGAGAGACTTATCCTCCCGGTTTTCTTGCTCCGCTGCTCTCTCCGCGGGGGCTCCGCACATTACGTTTGACGCTTTCGTATTCGTTAACCCCACGGTGCGATGAACCCCATACGAGAGAATCTCGGTATAAGCCTCGGACAGAGGCCTCCCCATCTCTATCGCGGACTTGATTTGAGTTTAAGGCCCAGTCCGCGTATCATCGTGACATTCCCGTCGAAAGAACTTTGGGAATCTCAAATATCCTCAAAGCCCTTTTAATTTTGAGTGCAAAAGTTTCGGTTCACGTCACACACGCGACTGTTTCGTCAATAAATGACCATTTTCGAGTCATCGGCTCGACATATATTCCACTCGCGACGATTATTCATCAAACTTATTTTGCAGTATTTATGAAGGTTCATGAATTTCCGAACCTGACAAAAAGTGACGGATTAAAAGTAATGAAACTTTTACATAAGGATAGTTTGACTACGAAACTTGTGGCAACTTTGAGATTAGTCAAAGTGAAACGATTCACTGGACTAAGTAACAGATACAAATGATTCGAAATTATTTTCAAACAAATATTCAAAGTACGAGTATACAGTCATCGTACATTTTGATGACCACTTTACAGTTATCACGCTAACGAGCCAACGTAAAACGATTAACTGAATAGTTTGCTACAAATGCCGGCTCAATTAATCGAAATTTGTTCAATTCGCTTCAACTGAATTTATCAAGATTAGAAAATTCAAAATTTTACACAATTTTTTTCAATTTATATCAAATTTATTGAGCTGCAACGATGATTAGGATAGGCAATCAATTGCCGTTCAATCAAGGGCGACATTTTTTCTCAACGAATAAAAGTGAAAAGTGCTAGAAGTAAAAAAACCGGAAGTTCAATCAGGTCACACACACACACACACAGCTTATTTTATATAGTTGCCGTGTTTTTCTTTCTTTCTTTCTTTTTTTTACTAGCCTTCTTCTCCCATCGTTCACGATTTCTCGACTCCTCAAGCGAGGAACGAAAAAGAAAAGAAAAATAAAATGTCTAAAATAAGAACGTTAAAATCTGGAGTGATGAAAACGAATCGAGCGGATAATAACGTTCTTTCACGAGGCATATCAATATCGGATCGGTGTGGACCTCGTCGTTATGTAAATCCCTTTGCCAGTGAGAAATAAAATGAGTGAAAGAAAAGGAGAGAGTTGAGTGCAAGAGCGCATATAGCGCAACGTTTTCTGCACTTTGCCTACTTCTCCACTCCGTTTCTCTTGATGCGGTGCTCCGGCTGCTGGAGATTCGAGGAAGGTGAGTCGATAAATTGCCATCTCACGTTTCTCGCACCCGGACTACACACGCGGCCCTCTCCTTTTCCCGTCTGTGCGCTCTCGGAGTTTATATACGCCCTCAATAGTCTCTTTCTATTCTCTCTCTCTCTCTCTCTCATCTCCATCTTTTTCTCTCTTTCTCTTTGTTCGAATCCGATTCTTCATCATTGCAGTTTTTTCAAACGACTTTGCTGACTTTGCTTTTCTACATAAATACCCACGAGTTAGGGACAAAGAGAGCTTAGAGAGACATAAAGCATCATGATTCCGTGACGAAATGTTCCCCGGATTTTCATTGCGCACTTCGCCGTATGGTGCCAAGTCAGGGAGGTTAAATTTGCATACAAACCCACTTTTGTTCCGATATAAATACCAGTTTGTGTATCTTTTTTTTTTTTATTTCTTATCTCCGGTCTAAAGTATTTTTTTTTTGCTTTCATTTGCATAAGAAAAGGGATTAAAACTTTCGCTGCAGAGTTTACGAATTTATTATAACTTGACGATTATTCACGGAGGATCGTTAAATTTTTTAACTAGTCCGATCATCAATTACTTGGAATTTTCTTTTAGCAACGGTCTGGGTTAATTTTTTATTAAAAAAAAAACACACACAAACTCTCGATTTTCGTGCTTATTTGTAACAATTTAAGTTTCAATTGGGTAAAATTGAAATTTGCAGAACGAATATTTTGTCACGGCTCATTTGAAAAAATAAAATTGCCTGAATATTCCTTCAGGGGAGCTTCGGGTTAATTTATTCTCGAGCGCTCCATTTACATACACGGCAATTATACCGTAACGATGCAAATATATCTTCGTTTGTCTTATTTAAGGATTTACTCAATCTTGTTTTGGCCTTTTTTTTTTTTCTTTTATCCGCGGCTGGATGCTGCGGTAGCGTATATAACATTCCCGCCAACGTTCAAGGAGAAATTCCTATCGCGGGTTTATAATACGCACATATGGTGCGTGCCTGAGAAAGAGGCGCATACAGAAATGACGAAAAAGAGATAAAACGAGCGATTGCAATCATGATTTTTCATTTCGATGAAAGACACGCGTTTTTATTTATCCGGTTTTCTTTTTTTTTTTTTTTTTTTTTTTTCTTTCATTTTCTTTTCTTTTTTTCCTGTCTCGCCACAGGATCTCGCCTCGAGGCTCGCTCATATTCTCTTTCGTGTTTCCTTCTGTCATTCGTTCGTTTTTTTTTTTTTTTTTCTCTTATTTTTCATATTTATTTATTTTATTACGGTCTTCGAGTCTTGTACAGTTAAAGGGCCTTTCTCTCGCGTCTCGACTAATGGCGAAGTAAGTACAGTAGTCGTACCCGTCATTTACGACCTCGGCTCTCACGTGGATGATCACGATGATGACGATTGCATATATACATAAATATATATATCTTCATCCTTATGCCAAGAGATTCCTCCGTCTGCTTGCGCTTATATATTGCTTTCTCTGCGGTATATGACTCGACATTAAGGTCGCATTTATAACGTCTGATGGACCGCTCTCTTTCACTGCAATTCGCATTCAACGAGCCACGCATAACGCATACACTTGAACCTCGATTATGAATTTCATTTATTTACGTTATTTTTATCATCACGAATTTAAAAAAAAAAAAAATATCGTGATCCCACTGTACAAATTGGAGAGTCAATTGTTCGAGATTCAAATGAAAATTGTTTGATGAATCAAAAAAAAAATTTCCATGACAACCACTCAGGAACCCTTTACCTCCGATTTATCGTCTCGGAAAAAAATTGATTTAACAAAGTAAAGCCTAATTGGTCAATTTACAAATTTTATAACAAGCAACCTCTGCATTGAATTCCTTTTTTTTTTTTTTTTTTCGAGTTTTAAAGAGAAAAAAAAATGCCACAATCGTGACTCGACTGTAGACTCGAAAGAATTGGGTTATTCCATTTGAATTAAACCTTTTTTGCCACATTACAATCGAGCATGTGCAGTACATTTAGAAAAAAAAAAAAAAAAAAAAAAACATTTCTTTACTTCATTAAACCGCAATCGATTTCGCGAATCTCCAAATTATGAAAAATTTCTCGCTCATCGATCGTTTAGGGGAAAAATAAATTTCGTTTTTACGAAAAGAAAAATTTATTACAACGAAAAAAAAAATTGCCGTCTAGGCTGTACGATCAATGTTCGAGTTTTTTTATTTTTTTTTTTTTTTTCAATTCAATTTAAGGTCTATGTGCAGCTCTATATAAGGGTGTCTAGACGGTAGAAAATATTCCCATGGGAAAGCTCGTTGAGTTTTGACTACACGCGAGCCAATTTCAATGCTATATATAATGTTTCGTGGTCACCCCTATACGTCACGAGCAGAAAAACGGGCATAGATATATTATTCACCTCGACACTCGATTGTCATATGCACAGAAGGCAAAGAGCCATCGTTGCACAAAGATGTAATCGACCGGGATGAAACGTGGGATAAATAGAGAGAGCAGTGAGAGAGAGAGAGAGAGAGAGAGAGAGAGAGAGAGAGAGAGAGAGAGAGAGAGAGAGAGAGAGAGAGAGAGAGAGAGAGAGAGAGAGAGAGAGAGAGAAGGTTCAAGTGGTGTTCGATTGAAACAAATTGAGATTGGGTGAATTATATCATATATATAAATTGGTTAACGAAGCGATATCTCGTTACATCACGTCATTCTCAGCCTCGTCGCTGTTATGCAGCGAACTTTATTGTTCGCTGTGTCCCACAATATGTTTTGCGCGCAATATTGTTTTTCTTTCTTCATTATAGCACGAATAATGCCTAGACCTAAAGCCCCCCCCCCCCTTGATTAATTACTATGTACAAAAGGCAGATCCAGGACTTTTCAAATAACAAAAATTGACTTTTCGAACTACCCGGATCCTAAATAAATAAAAACAACTTTCGAATATAATAATAAATATTTTTTTCTATAAAGTATTTTCATTGTTGATCTATCTTTTTATTTAATAAATTTTTTTTATACTAAAATGAATCTACTGGGACTTGATTTGTTTGAAAAAAATTAATATATATACGAAAATAGGCCTATATCTATTGACGCTTTATCCCTACTTTGAAAAATCGTGACATCCAGAAAAATGAACATATCGACATCGTTAAGGTCGCATTTTGAAGATGAAGGCTGCATCTAATCATGAAAAATTCGGTGAACGCGAGGGTTGCACCCCTTAAGTTTTACACCCTGTGAAAAAGTTCAAAAATTGCGAAAAAATGAGAAATGAGCATAACTTTCAGGAAAATTTTTTTTTAGAGTCGCGATCTCAAGTTTGTGCTTTGAAATAACATAGAAAATTTGCAGCAAAAAGGTCCGGACCAAAAATCACCCCTAACAGTAATAGAATATCGATAACCACCCCTAGCATTGGTGATACGTTCAATAATGCACTTTCATTGATGCTCAGTTCATAAATATTTTTGAAAGCCCGTGAAAAATTTGTAGCAAGAATATCCCAATGGAAAACTACCCCTAACAGTAACGAAACATCAAAAACCACCCCTAGAAATGGTGGTACGGCCAAAAATGCACTTCCGTTGATGTTCAGTTCATATAAATTTTCGAAAACGCATGGAAAATGTGTTTCAAGAACACCCGAATCAAAAACTACCCCTAAACGTAACAAAACATCGAAAACCGCCCCTAGCAGCGGTGATGCGCCTGAAAATGCACTTTCATTGTTGTTCAGTTCGTATAAATTTTTGAAAACACATGAAAAATTTGTAGCAAGAAAATCTGATTTTTTCCCAACTGAAGGGTCGTTCATAAGGGTTGGAATTATCCGTAAGTCTTTTAGAATATGCTCATGTGTTCTGAAACACTCATATTTCGATTCAGATCAGGATAAAATAACAGAAAATGAGATTTTATATCCATTGGGGGGTGAATTTCTCTCAATTGAGGGATAGTTCATAAAGGTTGATTGATCCATAAGTTCTTCAGAATTCTCAATTTCCGGCAGAAATAAACGATGGGAAATTAAATTAAGATGTTTTCAAGCGATTGGGGCGGTTTTTTCATTTTGTGGTAGTTTCTGAGGGTAGGAAAATTCTGGAATAATTTTTTTTTTCTCACATTGGGTACTCATGAATTCGGATTCATCATGTACCAACTTTGCCAAACGCTCAAAAAAAAAAAACTCAGCTGTCAAAGGGTTAAACTGTCCCAGCCTCCTTCAAGATTGTGAGAACAATCACTCGATCGATTTAACCTGAAATCCCCTATATATATTTATCGTAATTGAGGTATAAAATTATGTGGTACATATGTTTATATACGTACATACATACATATATTGGGTATGGTCTCGTGAGGCTCCCATTTCGTCGTGGCCACTCGACAATTTTCAGTTCCCCCAATTACGTTTCCATGCTGGTTCAGCAAGTTCCCTTTATACATGCAGTACATGAATGAAATGTTCCTGACCCTCTTATGGTGCTCCCCATAGCACGTGCCCCTGCTTTGGGTTCCATGGAAACCAAACAAATATATATATATACGTAAATGTGTGCTCCGATCTCAATTCGACGACTACGTTTGAACTCCGCACAAACTTTTGTCTTTCTCGCTTCATAATCGTCCATAATACTCGTTTGTATGCGTATTTAAATAAGGGAAATTAAATGTTGAAGAGAAAACGCCATTTCAGCACGAATAAGTCTCGATAATACATTTTCGATCGTATAAAAATCGAACGAAAGAAGTTTCTTACTCTTTTTTTGTTCTATTTTGTTTTTTTTTTGTTTTGTGTCGTACATACTTACACATTGTAATGATAATTGTTTTGCAGCGGAGAGAAACTCGAACGAGTCTAATTTATTTCTTCATCTCTCCCGATAATTCGTTTGGCAAAGAAATAAATTAAATTATTATGATTATTCAATTATATACACCGTGTATATTTATGATGATTTATCGCAATCATTAAAGAGGCTGGCTCTTCGGCGAGTATTTTTTTTTTTTCTTCCTTTTTTTCTCTCGTCTTTTTGCTCGGTCTGTCTGCGAGTCCAGATGTGGAAGAAGCGAAGATTTCGATCTGATCCGGCGTATATGATACTCGTAGGGATATTTCGAGATGGTACTTAAAAAGGCGTACAAAGCGTACACATTTTTGCGGCATTGAATTTATGCCCCTCCTTTCCCTCTTGACGTTTTTACATCGTTATATCCATGTAATACATGAGTTTATAACGCCTAAACGTCAAATCTATGTGTGCTCGGGGTCTCGACGCCGTTGATCTATGCTAATAGAGTGCCCCATACTCTCCGCGATTGCTCGAAGAGCTGGGCCCGCAAGTTTATCATAAACGCGCGGCAGAAACCTCCCCGAGGTGCCTTATATGTCCCCACGGGCACATATTTTCCATAGCCTCATATACCCGTGTGGAAAATAGTCAGGGAAGCCCGGAGAATGTACGGGCCCCTTAAAGGATTTGATGTGGAAATCCCTAACAAGGATTTCCCTGTTACTGCCCTAAGGGTCCTAGAGAGGATTGGACGTGGAATCCCTAACAGGGATTTCCCTGTTACTGCCCTGAAGGGTCCTAGAAAGGCACTCATTTGTTTTCATGGTAAGAAATAACAGGGGCTTGATGGATGCAGCAATGAAGGGCCCCGGTCAGGCGTTAACAAGGCATACTGGCTAATTTTTACAACAAATTGAACTGGGTCATAAATTAGGCAACTAATGTGTGCCCAGCTTGGTGCAGTTACGATTTCGATAATAAAATAAATTATTATAATATAATTAATTATAATTACATTTTTATTCTATATGTTATATATTTATTATTTTTTATGTAATATTATATAATTACATATTACATATTATAAATATATATAAATATAATTATAAAAATAATAAAAAATAAAAAATAAAAAAATATATAATAATAATATAATAATAATATTTTTTAAAAATTTAATATTATTATTATAGTTTTTTTGGTCATTTTTTGTATAATTTTTTATTTTTTAAATATTTTAATAATAATATTTATATTCATTTATAATATATACAAGGAAGTATATAATGTTACATAAAAAAGTATATATATATATATATTAAAAATTTAATTATAAATAATTATAATTAATGATATTATTATAATTTATTTTATTATGGAAATCGTGACTGCACCAAACTGGGCCCACATTTGCTGTCTGATGAAGACCCAGTTAAATTTTAAAATAATTTGTTAATTAACAATTGAATAAATTTTATCACTATATATATCACCTTTTTACTGAATATCACGCTGTTCTATTCAATCCGGTAAGACAACGTTTTTTCATTATAACTCGTAGGCTTAATGTCATTTACATACAAGAAACTCGTAATAAATCATTGGCGTAGTGGTAGAATGTCGGTCGTTAGGTAGGTCGTTAGGTAGGTCTCAGTTAAAATCTCAGGTACAATTAAAATTAATTTCGACGGAAAATAACGTCCGGACTACGGAGCCGGAAACAATCGTAAAAAAAAAAAATAATCTTCGGGCGTTAATTTTTTTTTTTTATTACTATTTAAGGATCGAGAGTGCTGAATCCGCGGATTGAAGGATAGCGGGTTCGAATCCCGATCAAGGACGTTTTTTTTTTTTTTTTTTTACAGGATTTTCATAAATAATGGAGTAACAGTGTTAAATTCATTCATCGATCATTCCTAATTGCTAATTCATAGATAATAAACTATATTATGTCAATTTGACCCGTGCAAGGATGAGATTGAATAATCCGGGCGCAATCAGGGAATCCTATAAGGGCCCCGAATTTATATCCATTAAGGGGCCCGATTTAAATTGCGGGACAATCCTGTAACGGCCCCTGACAGGAATCCAAACCGGGCCCCGGTTATAATCAGGGAAAATTAATCGGGCCCTTTACAGATCCCGGAAGAAATTTCCACACGGGTATTCACTCTTTTTCTCGTACCACCATCGGACACTTTATGCACATGAAGATCGATGTATGCACTGTATTCTTATATTATATACATTTTTTTTCATAAGAACGTATCACACCGATAAGCTTCGATAGGAATTCGTTCGATCAGTCCGTAACAAATGAGACAAATCGTCAAATCGATTCGGACATTTAGTGATGAGATTTGCGGTCTTTTTTTTTCATAATTCTCAAATTAATCAAAAAGTTGGGTAAATATTCCAACGTTGCAAGCTTTCAGGCAACAAAAAATGAACTGACTCGCATGTAAAAAAAAAAAAAACTGGACCATATTGATGCATTCTTGAAAATAATTAAATCAATTACATGCCCCGATATAATTGAGATTATTCAAATGCAGTCTCGATTGAAAATTATGAAATTTAGATTCGTAATTTGGTGTTCCTGCGATTAATATAGGCCTAGTGACCCAAAGAATTGTTCGTACGATTTTTTTTTTTGTACACCGATACGCAATGTATGAAAATTCATTCTCATGCCAATTGTCCTATTATCAGAAGAGAAAGAGTCGAAGATCATGCGGGGATGGATATGAGGTTAGGTAATTTTTGGGGAGAAAGCAGAAGGGTTCGTCAATCGATTCATTATATTTAGCTTCTCTGCGTGGCAATGATCATAGCTGGGCTATCTTAGGATCTGTGTCTATACCTGTGTCCAGGTATTACGACCTTCCCGAACAAAATCTGAGGAATAACAGGTCTCTCAAGAAAAAAGAGAGAGAAAGAGAGAGAGAGAGAGAGAGAGAGAACGGACTCTCGATCTTTTGCTCTCACGCGCGTGCATGCGTCCGTGTGTGTACCGCTCAATTATGGTAATGAGAATTTTAACCAGACGCCGGACTCTCGGCATCTGTCTGATCTCCGTCATTGAGGCCGAAGGTCTTGCTCTTATCCTTCTCGTACCAGTATTGCACGCTTCCTATACGAATATCTAAACGGAATGATGAATATTATGAAATTAAAAAAAAAACAAAAAAAGACTACTTCAAAATTTCCATCGATCAAAAATAATCATAAATTATAGAATAAATTGATAAATGCTACGAATTCTTGATAAATTTGATTTTTATTTTCAATTTATATGGTATCCATGACGGGAATTCGTCGTATCCTTTTTTTTTTTTTTTTTTTTTTTTTTGAAGATTATTGACCAATCAAAAAGTTTTCACTCGTGAAAAATGATAAATATGTATATACACGCAAGTATACGCACCTCCCCTCCCTCCTAGAGTTATCCGTGGTAAAGCACACACGGTTGTTATTTAACACATCGGTGAGTCGGGCGAGCGTGCGCGATGAGGCTCGATGAATGATTTATGAAACGGTATCGCGCCCTTTTTTTTTTTTTTTTAATCATTATCCCGACTGGTTAAGATGGCGGGGGTAAAAGTAACCCCGAGGGCAAGAAGCAAATCCATATATATATGTATGTATGGAGACCACGTGTATATTTATACATAGAAGCATATACTCGATATTCAGGTCTTCGCTATAATGCTTCGGTTGGGCAGCTATAGTGGCCGGAGGATGTGAGCCATTTCGTATAATTGCATCGCCGATAGAGAGAAATGAGAGAAAGAGAGAAAGAGAGATATCGATGTATATAGACAGAGGATAATACACGTCCGCCACGATACACGATATATATATGCGATAGACTTTGCGGAATATATACAGAGTAGAGAAATATATAGCAGGTATTCATCGGTAAACTAAAATATAGAACATATGGGTCATTTCATGAAGAACGATAATTCGGAGGTTTTATATTTTTTTTAAAATGATTACTGATAGGAATTTACATTAAGGAGGATTCCCCTCTTTTTTCCAACGTACAAAAAAGAAATCACATTGAAAATCCCTGAATTCCCGAACCGGAAAAGGATTCTCAATTGAAAATTTTTGAACTATAAAAATAGTACATTGTTTCGCCATGTCAGACCATAGAATTGTCAATATTATAAAAAAATTCGTTTATCAACGTACACTGTCCTAATTCGAGTGACCCATTTTTTTTTTTCTTAAGGGTTTATTTAACACTACTCTAACGGTCGAAAAAAGGCCCAACTTTGACGATTTATTTTGGGAGTATGGAAAAAGGAATAGGATTTCTTTCGCCAGGGTTTATTTAACACATATTGAAGTATGAAAAAAAAAAAAAAAATTTACTCTCATTTTGATGCAAAATGGCGGTGACAGAGCCAATCTTTGAAATCGCCTTTTTTTAAAACTCCTTCAAGGGAGGACGGATTTCCCGTAAAGTATAAGACCTGCAACAAAAAACCATAAAATTTTATAATCTATATACTATTACCTATGGGACTACGTAGGGGGTTTTTTTTTTTTTTTTTAATCAAATTTTGTAGAAATAGTGCACTTTTGAAAAAATGAATCGATTTTTGGCCAAAAAATAAGCAGTAAATTGTTTATAAAAAAGTTTACGTTAAATTTAAAAAAGAAACGGCTGGGTACTCTCATAGAGAATGTAATTGGGAAGCTACTGTCAAAATTTCAAATCTGTGTTAGAAAAATGCGTTTAAAGTTAAAGTTTTCATCGCACTCAGCGCGAGCTCCGAGGCATTGTGGCAAAATCGAGAATTGAACCTTTGAAAAATTGGTGTAAAAATTGTTTTTGACCGTAAAATATTTTTCAAGCCAAAAAAAAAATCGAATTTTCCAAAATCCTAGAGTAGTGTTGCCCCTTGACAATTCAAGAAAATTCCATCTACCGGAAGAATTTTAATGACCCAACTTTGCGTGTTTCCAAAAATATTCCACTCGCGGATTTTCTCCGGTCAGGCCTCCGTCTACTTTAACCTACTTTGATGCAAATTATGGGACAAGCCTTGGTTTCACTGCGGTAATGCTACGCGTCGACGTTCGGTCAACGTTCGAGAGCTATAACGCAATGAGACTGTAACAGTCTCGTCACATAATTTACTCCGGAGTGGGTTAAAGTCTTGTCTTACTTCTGAGTCCTGTGATCGAAGAAAATCCTAAATCGGGAATCTCGAAATTGTGGTCCTCGATTTTTTGCGAAAAACATGTTTCGTCCTGCAAAAAAGTTTTCCTTTTTGAAAAATTAAAAAAATATATATTTATACATAACCCAGAGATTTTTTTTGTGATGAGTTTGCTGACTTTACATTGAAATACCCTTTTATAAGCGTATATATACGACCATAAATGTATATTGTTATAAATATACTCTCAAGTGTATCTCCATCTTTATATATTACATATATATATAGATATAACAAAAAGATAAGTATATAGATAGTTGTAGACGAGAATGTACATAGTGCACAGGAAAATTCTGTGTTCGCTTGTGTGGGAATTGAAAATAATAGGGTTGGCAACAGCAGCCAGGAGGATAGAGTATGGGTTCGAACCTCTCGGATATATCTCTTTTCCTCTCTCTTACCCATCAGAGCCTGCGGATCCTATATATACTCTCTGTATAGTAGTGGCTCTCGATCTCTCGTCGACGCCTCTTATAACCGTATAGCGCCCCCTTCAATTGCCCCACACCAGTTAGTATACATCAGGGTCGCGTGCAGGCGTACACGGCTTATTATAAATCCGAGAGGGAATCTTGTATCTCTTCTGTGTACAACGGATTATGTGTGTATATATATATATACTTGTGAGAGGGAGAGAATCTTCGATAATCCAATCTCACTTATTATGAAAGCATGAAAAATCGTTGTGGACCGCACGATAAGAGATCAATAATGAACGATGATTTTTTTTAAATCCAGAAAAGAATTAAGATCAGTTAATAGCAAGAAAGATTAGAGAAACCTTTTTGTAGGGTCGATCAACTCAAAAAAAAAAAAAACCTAGAAACACGTTGGAAGGAAAAGAACATCATTGCCATAATTTTTTTAATACTGAACGACGAAGATTTCCACCATTCGCATATAATTCGTTCACATGAATCTTAAACCATTGCGAAACTGTTCACCCTCGTGCAGTGTCTCTTTATCTTCGTTATTTTCGACCCGCTCGAGCAGATTCACCCCTTGAATAAAATATCGTTTGAACGTTCTCTAATATGGACGAAAGTGCTTCGAGGAAGTTTGATAAATTGAAGGGAATCTCGTAATATTTCGCTTCTCTCGTTTCCTTTCGCGCTCGTGCCACATTCTATCCAACTATAATGCATATTCGAGAATCCCTGGCCACGGCAGAAACATGAGCCAACTACGAAATGGCTCTTTCGAGAGTCTTACATTGTACCGGTACATGCACGTACTTGTATACATACTGAGTTAAAATAGCATCTAAATATATACGTATATGCACGATGAAACTGACTGGCTTCCCGCAAAATGTTCGCCGTTCAATCCTCAACGAAAATCTAAGCGGTCGAGTCAGTTTCATCGAATTTTCGTTTAGCCGCGACTATAGGGCCAGGAAAGCTCTTCCGCGACGAAGTACACTACGACCTCGATTTAACGGCCAGTGGCGGGACCGGCTCCGCATCGCACCTTGTTAAATCGAGGTAGCGTATGCCCGCCCATGCTGTATCTGCGCATCGGCACTCCGTGCTACGGGCCTGATCGGGGAGACTTTAAGCGTCCCCCACCATCTCCCACCACGCGAAAAATCGATCGATAAGTGCGACATGGTGGGGACTGTCTATTCAATCGAGGACCATTAAATCGAGGTCCTAGTGTAATAGTAACTCGAAACTCGAGAAGATCACGTATGCGTCCTCGTCCCGGGAGTCACGAAAGCGCGAGATTCATTCTAATATTCCTCGCCTGTTCTGTGTCTATCGTTGCATATATGCATACATCATATATATATATATATATATATATATATATATATTCCTTCGGGTTTGTAACGACATGTGCGTGGTGCACGATCGTTGTTGATCCCCCTCTGCCTGATCGTAGCAAGGTAGCTACGGGAAACAGTCGTCTCAATCGAGAAAGCCTCTTTGGGAAATGTCCTCTCGTAACTTAGCCACGATCTCAGCTCGAGCAAGCTCCTCCGATAAACGAAATGAAACAGAGCGATTGAAATGCAATGAAAATTATTCTAGAACTCATCGTATTAAAAGGTGAAATCATTTCAAAGCTCGTCGCGTGAAATCATTTCAAAGCTCGATGCTTAAATTTTTTTAAATCGATCAATCGTGAATGAATGACTATCCTCTGAGAAATCTTATTACATGTTTCTTTAGAACTTTCCAATTAAAGCCCATCAGATGTATCTCACTATGAGATGTATGATGGAACCTTATTATAAAAATCCGGGAAAAGGGAAACTGCCTTCGCGCTTGCGAGAGTAACGAAATTGACCCTTTTGCTTTCACAACCTTTTCTTTTGCTTTTGCATAACACCTTCGCACATTTGCACGTAAAAACTGCATCGTGGCTGAATGAGATGACGCGTAAAGGAACCGCAGTCACGATTCACGCAGGAGCACGGATAACGTGCCTTAGTTTTTCGATCCAATGATGATCACACAACTCGAACAGAACTCGATATTAAAAATTATGATTTTTTCTTTAGTAAAATCGGACCCTCACAGTTACGCCACGCCATTGAAAATTCTCAATTATTTGTGCATCTTATTATTACAACATTCCAAGAGAATTTTAATTCCAAGAATTTAATTCCAAGAGAATTATTAAATCATGCGTCCATGATTCCTGGGTACCCGCAGGACTGCCTTAATTATGAGAAGATCATTACCTCTTGATCGTTCGATCCGGAATTTCTGCTTTTCTTCCATTACTCAATTTCTCTCATTCGTCGTCATCGTTCAATTCACGTAATTCACTATAATCGCATTTTTTTTTCTCCCGCTCTGGGGCTATCCGCTCATTACAGGATTGACCCAGGTCAGTATAGAGCCGATTTTTCACGTTAACGAGCAGTCATTTAACTCGGACTTCTTTCCAATCATAGATATGCGGTATTTGTAAAATTTCCCAGAGCCCATAAGTTGACTGAAAACAAAAAAAAAAACTTTTTTTGGGTGGATAGTACGACCTCAAAGATAACGTTGATGTTGATTCAAACTTGCGGATGAATGGAATATAATTCATCCTCCGTATATGCTTTCGTATGCCTCGTATCCTTCGTCGTGTGTTGCTCTTCGTTCGTTGCACACTTCATTCGGGTCCCTTTAAAACTGCATACGAGAATTACACGGATACACACACACACACACATGCACGTACCAAATGATCGAGTTCTGGTACTACTCTTTCTCGCTCCATCTCTTTTTCTCTGCGGTATTATACGGATACGAGTGCAGGCAGCACGTGCGCGCGAGTTGCAGTCACGAGAGGCCACTTTTCTCGAAATAATAATGACGTGTATACGTGCCAGGAGCATGTGCCCGCGCGTATGTGTGTGCTGCTGCTAGGGCATTCATTCCCTTCTGGCTTGTTTCGTCTTGGCGTTTACCCGCGTGGCCCGGCATGGGGCCATTCCATCCCTCTCTCTCTCTCTCTCTCTCTCTCTCTCTCTCCTGCCCTCCCCAATTTCTCGTTCTCACTGTGTATATAACATCGATGCCCTTTCCACCTTGTACCTTGAGTTATGACCGAATAAATCTGCCTAATCGAGAGAGAGAGAGAGAGAGAGAGAGAGAGAGAGAGAGAGAGAGAGAGAGAGAGAGAGAGAGAGAGAGAGAGAGAGAGAGAGAGAGAGAGAGAGTGAGAGAGAAAGAGAGGAAAAAAAAAGAGAGCGTTGGCTCTTGCCTTTTTTCCCTCGCCGTATTCATTCGTTCCCTTTCTCCCGAGAAACGTGAACTTCTAAATAGAAAAAACGACCCTTAACGAAACGCGCTACATGGCCCAGTAACCGAATGATCCATCGTCCATGTGCGGTTGTTGCTCTCGCTATATACGCGTGTGCCCAGAAAAACGCTTCTAAACTCCCCCTTCGTCACAACCGAGTTTCAACAAGAGGGGGGGGGGGGGGGAGGGATCCATGTTGCAACGGAACAAGATTCACGATTCACGTATACCGGGAGAAACATTAAACCCAAACGGCATCCGTTTCTCATTCCCAAACACCCCTTTTCGTGTTCTAAAAAAAAAAGTCTCACTCACAAAAGTGCTGGAAACTTTCTTAATCCTCCTCTCGTGCGCTGTTGTTTTTTCTTCATCTTTATTTCTGGAACTTTCAAAATTATTCACCCGTAACGTTTTTTTTCTTTTCTTTCCTTCTTCTTTTTCTTCCTAATTTCCGGTTACAATATATGGGAGTAAATTAAGAAGACGAATGTCGGAGCAGAGGATACCATTCATCAACCATACGAAAAATTTATAGGGGGGCTCAGGTTTAAAAATAATGAAGAAAAATTAAACCGAAGCGAAAGATTCGAAATTACGCAAATTCAACGGAGAATTGTATACCGCTTCGATGAACTTACGAAATATACTTTTTTTTTTTTTCGTCTTCGCAACTTTTAAATGAATAAACGAAACGTGTAACATCGCCAGATTCTCCGCTATGCTCTGGCATATGGTTTGTAGAATTATACACGATGTAATAATTCTTTCGATACGTAAAGATATATGTAACAATGAAGGGAATACTCCCTGCATGTAAATGCACATATATATATATCTGCCCATCGTATGTCTCGGTACTGAAAAGACCGCGTGCTGTGCCCAAGACGTGGGAGTTGACCAGAACGGGCGTGATCCTCGTCGAGCTGACCAGACCAAGCGTGCACTCTCCTTCACACTGATATATACTCATATATATATATATATATATATACTATATATAAGTGTATTTTTGCCACTGGTATATTGGGCCTTTCATTTAAAATTAGCAATCCATTATTCAAACCACAATTTGTTGTTTCGTAAATCAAATAAGGTTTGATTCGCCAATTACGTTTTAAATTTGTGCTGTATACTGTTCTCTTACTTCGTGAAAATTTTTCGCTGACTATATTAAAAATTCTGATAACTAAAGATCGCTGACAGGAAGTGTTTGCAAAAAGAAAAAGATTTCCCGTGGGTTGTAGCTTGAAGAAATTTGTTCACAACTTTATTACAAGTATTTGTAAAAACTCATAAAATCATCGTTCAATCATAAATTGCTCGTTTCAGAGATTGAATGCCCCATGTACGAATCCAGTCGTGCTGCTTGAGACTAGTCATGGGTCAGTGAATCCCCGTTTCCTAGTCACGTATCTGAATATTCTCTTGCAGCAAGGTATAACCCCGTAGCAACGCCGGGCTCGAGGCCCTCTCCGTAGAGACGTTGCATGGTTAGGAGTGTTAGGACTGTGGGCTCCTGGTAGATTCACAGTGAGAAAGGGAGAATATCGGGGCTTTACGGGCTCGCAATTCTTGATTTTTCTTTTTTTTTTTCCTTCTTCTTTATTTAACTTTATTTTTTATTATTTCTTATTCCTCACAAACCGATTCCTCGAGCTTGCGCACGTCTCACCGGAAAGATTTACAGCGAGAAAATATATTGCTTTATACGATGGCTTCGTATAATTTACTCCACGAACGACATATATATATATCAGAGCTGGGTGAAGTACCTGAAAGTACTTCAAGTACAAAGTACTGTAAGTACTTGAAGTACTTGTGCATTTAAAGCAACAAGTACCGTAAATACTTGAAGTACTGAATATTTGAAGTACTTGTGCATTTAACGTAACAAGTACCGTAAATACTTGAAGTACTGAATATTTGAAGTACTTGAGGCATCAAGTACTTGAAATACGTCAAGTATCAAGTATCAAATACTTTTCAAGTTTTCAGGTGTATACATCTCGTAAGTTCTAGTACATATATTTCTCGTACGTACTCTTTAAACTCATTTGATTTTGATTCGAGTACTTTTTGTATCAAAACGTATTTTCACATTGTACAATTCACTCAGGCTAGGCAGATTGGAACAGAAATATCAAAACGAAGAATTAGAAATAATTTGAAAAATTAGCATTGACGATTGTAATTAAGATTTATTTAGCTTCAGGTTTGAGAAAAAAAAATAAAGAAATACACGGATTGTTAAAAACGGAGTCATGCATTGACAATGACACCGTAACTACCTTAGCTTGAGCCTTTGAACGGTCATTCCTTGCAGTCTTAACCAAAAATGGCGCAGAACGTTCCTCAATTGTATATATTCAAAGGCTTTATACGTATTCAAAAGTACTTCATACTTGGTACTTAAAGTACAGGAAAGTACTTGAAAATTTAAGTAGAAATACTTAAAGTACAGGCCGAGTACTTTGAAATTTAAGTACAATACTTGAAATACTTAAGTACTTTGTACTTCAAGTAATGCATTTTCAGTACATCGCAAGTATCGGGTACTTGAAGTACTGGCCAGCTCTGATACATAATAAACGTTGTGGCATTTTATTCGTGACAGTGAAAAATTTTGTTCTTGTCAATTAATAAAAGATATCAACGAATTTCTTCGTGAAATCGTAGTTTCGCTTCCTCATAGAGGAAAGCTTTGTTCTCGTGAAAAAAAAAAAAAAAAACATTTTTTTCAACATTTTCATGCCAATGTGCAGACTTCTAATTGGCACGTTTTTTTTTTTCTCGTATTTGTCATTTCGATGTAACGACTTTTTTTTTAAATGTTATCGTCAAGTGAGGAAATTTTGCAATGTTAAAGATCGCGAAACAATGCTGAAAGATGATCGTCCCGCTGCAACGGAACGTGTTCAGGTATCCCTGTGAGAATTTATGACACATGACCCTTTCCCCTTCCACTCTTGGTCAGGGGATACGAGGTAACAGGCACTCTCGTTGTTCAATTAAGCCCTATTCATGAACACACCCATAGCGAACACACGCACAAAATCTTTATCTCCTACCTCTCTCTCTCTCTCTCTCTTGCTCTCTCTGAGATATATGTAGATATGACTCGAGGTGCATGGAGAGTATGCAATAACAACATTTCCCTGTCGATTCACCTGACCCTTCCTCGATTCAAGAGAACCCACAGTTTTTAAAATGGTCTGGTAAAAAAAAAAAGAAAAATTCATTCTTTTCACCAATCCAGCCGAATAAACACTTACGTCATTTTTGTTAGTCTTCCCTCTTTGTATCTCGTGCCGGCCGATAACCGGCTTAACGGGGGGGGGCTTTGTCGGAGTATCAGTTGGAAGTATAAGCTAGCATATAACGCAATGTTTGAAACGGTTCAACGGCCTAGAGAGCTTTTTCAGGTGAAATAAATCGATTTCGAATGAACGGAAATGAAACTCGAAGGGATACAACGGCATATATATGCTCTGTTCAAGGGAGAAACGATACTTTTCCTGCTTAATTGTAGAGTCATCGAGCCGCTAAACGGTTGCCCCCTCTCTGTTGAATGTACTTTTGGCGTGTAGGACTTTTGAGTAGCCCGAGGAGTTGAGAGAGTGGATATGAGAGCGTGCGTCAATCGATCAAGTCGATACTCCGCACCGTGCAATGTCTTCGGTTGCGAAGGGTCTCCACAAGACTCTTCGGCTGAGTTACGATATAATGAATATATATTTTCAATTTTGTGTCTCCCACTTCTGCTCGTTTTCCTGGCATTTATTGTTAATTAATTTCCGCCATTCGAATCACATTTTCCCTATCGACCAGTCAAGCACTTTTCATGCCTCAAGGCGGATGAGTTTTTGTCTTTGTACGTTTCAAGTTTTCGATGGCAGTGTCATCGCTGCGACTATCGAACTTTAATTGTCCGATTCTTGATAATCAAGATATGTTGGAAGATCGATGCAAGATTGCCGCGTTTCTTTAAAAGCCTCGAATTGTTTCACTTACACTGTAAAAAATGTGGTGTTAAATTCAACACTAATGCAACACCGCTCACGAATTCTATAGTGGTCCACCCCGTTCTGTGTGACCTGTTGGTGTTAATTGTCCGGTGTTAAGTATTGATAGTTGACACCAGACTGCGGTTCATCCGATTTGACACCAGGACGGATTCTACAGTGGATTCTAACACTTTACAGTGTGTTATAATAACACACTTTAAGTGCGTTATTTTTGTACGCATTTATCGTGTCAATGGAGCCAAATGAAAAACGCGGGTCAAATTGGCATAATAAATATTGTTTATTATTTATAAATTAGCAATTAGGAATGATCGATGAATGAATTTAAAACAGATGTTCCATTATTTTTGAAAATCCTGTAAATTAAAAAAAAAAAAATAATAAGTCGTTGACCGGGATTTGAACCCACTATCCTCCAATCGACGAATTCAGCACTTTCGACCCTTAAATAACCATTTAAAAAAAAAATTAAAAATTTGGAAATTATTTTTTTTCACGAGTGTTTCCGGCTTCGAAGCGCGGACGTTTTTCCGTCGAAATCAATTCTGAGCCTACCTGAGATTTTACCTGAGACCTACCTAACGACCTACCTAACGACCGACACTCTACCACTACGCTATTGCTTCCTTATGAGTTTCTTGTATTCAAATGATATTAGTATACGAGTTCTCATACACCATTCGGTGTATCCTATGACTCCAAACGAATTTATGTATGATTATTTTGGGCGATTAAATTTCACACATTAAGTCGTATATTTCAGTATATGCGCAACACCGTCATGTGTGAAAAATTACCACCGAACAAGTGCAACGCAAATTCGTTTCTAGCTAACACCGCCACTCGGGAGATATTCGCTCAGAACGGCGTTAACATGCCGTTAATAAATATTCCGGGTTCATTCTTTAAGTCTGTATATCTCCAAAGTTGTTTGCCGAAATGAATTATAATTTTAATTGAAATAGCACTCAGTTGGTGAGTTCAACTGCGCCTTCGAAGCATATATTTACACCGGATTTAACTAATCACGACATTAGAGTGGTGTCGTATCAGAAGATAAACGGTGTACTTTCATGACAAAATTGTGCACGATGTGGTGAAACACTGGGTTTAGTGTTAAATTTTGATGAAAAATCGCTTAACACCGATATACAGTGTACGAGGTCAACCATGATATCAGAACGGTGCTGCCGATAACACCACAGATTTTAACCACTAACACCGCACCAAATTGACACCCCTGATTTTTTACAGTGTATACCAACCCTCGCAAGTAAACCACTCACCCTCACCTGATTCGGCATAGGCACTTAAAAAAATCGTACATCCGAAGTAACTGCGGATTAGCGATTCTTGATTCATTCAAGAACGACTCTCATGTTCTTCACTGCATCACGATAAAATTCTCCGCTCTGCTATATACGTGTTACTCCGCACAATAACGTGTATGACTTGACTCGTATACGATATATGCCTATTATATCTTATCCCAGTATAGGCTCTAAAACTGCACTCGCGCGCACATATATCGTCATCGTCGTCTCGACTCAGTGAGTCTCCTCACGGGCGCCACTGGGGTCCCGGGATCGACGTGTCCATATATACATATCCACGGGAGAGCCTTTTCCCTCTGTGTTTAAAGCCAATTATACACAGGATAGCATAGTAGCCAAGCGGCTCGGTGCAGAGCTCGGTACGTTTCGATAAGCACGAAAGCGAAGCGTATTAGTTGGACATAATAGTCCGAGAGCTATAAGGGAGTCTTATGCGGATGATCTTCCGCAGCTCAACACTCTCGGCACGAATCTCCATCTATATCCCCGTATATATACATATATTTAAACGTAGAAAGAAACGGAGGTAAAAAAAAAAAATGCACACGCGTACGCGCGCTCTTCTATACTCGATCACACATACCGAGATATATTCCACTTGCTCTGCTGAGAGCGTTACGTGCGTGGAGCTCGAGCAATAGGCATTCGGTATTCGGGCAAAAGTCTGCGATTCAGTCGAGAGTTATATGCAAATTCTTCTGGCTCTCTTCATACCCACAGCAGTCCTTCCTTTATGCGCTGCCAATGTGCATGGTAGAATTACCACCGATGACTATTCTCGTGTCCGGTTCTGCCCAAGGGTAGTCCGGTATAACCAAGGGCAAGTTTCTTCTTGCTCGTAGTTCTCGACTCACACGCATTAATTTTACGCACTTTACCTTCTCACACGTGGATATATATATATATACTGAACTCACTGTCCAGTTGCTCATCGCCCTTGACTTATACCCTCCCCCCTGTCCTGAGCACTGAATCCCCGGCGCGAAAGTCCCTAATGACAGGAATTATATTCCTTGAAACATTTTCTCTTTTTTACCTGTTGATACTTTTCGTATGTTGATGCTAAAGTGCGCGTCGAGTTTTATGATATATTCGAGACGTATATATAACGCATGGTGTTGTTGGTTGGCGGAAAATTGACGTGCAAAAAGGAAAACCGAAGTCCCCGTTTTAGAGCTCAACAGCTGCCCAAGCTCTCCCTCGATATATACGTATATGCGTGACGAACGTTCACACCGGACGCATATATAGAAGGGGACCCCTCCCCTTTCTCTCCCGCTCCCTATAAGTACTCGGTATATTGCCGGATAACTCGTGCATATACCTACGTATTTTCGTCGAGCGTATAAGTCTCTATACCTTTGTAGGTGAATTAATGCAGTAGGATGCATCGAAAGCTTCAATTCTCTCGAAGGGGTTGTCCCCGAGTTATCCAACCTTTCCGCCGAGAAGGAGAACTTGGCATTACGATACGCTAACTTCATGTTATACTCACGAGTGCGCAGGTTGGATGCATTAATTCACCTGTGCTTCCATGTGGATGTATTATCGTAGAGGGGACAATATATAATGTGCCACAGGCTTTTCAAGCCATTTCATATAAGAACCAAAAGTGCATTTCAGAACGAAGTAAAATCGTGGGCTCAGTATGGTTGACAAAAAAAAACGAAATATGATCCGTTCTTGATCAACATAAATATACCGAGATGGATTTCTTTGGGTACCAGCTTTTGTAGCCGATGTAAAAATTTCAGGGCGCGATATTAAATGATAACACTGTTGAGGTAAATTCACCCAGTGGGCCGTACACGTCCCAGTTATCGCACACCACCACAAACAATTACATTTATAAACCATTTCATGATTAATATTGAAATTCTAACAATTGCAAGGTGATCGACAATACTTTACTACCGTATAAATTATTTTCATCCGTTTATTCCGGTCCGTGTGTTTTATGGAGGCCGTATCAACGGATTTCTTATCGAATATGCTAGGGAATAATGAAAGATTTTTAACGCTCATCGTTTAGATTGTATTCGAGACAAATTATAGCTCATTTTGTTCAGGAAAAAGTAGGATTTTCCATGCAGCAGTTTAACTTCCCGTAAAACTCAATTGAACCATGTAATCTTCGTGTTCTATTATTGGGACAAGCTAATCTTAAGCTGTACCCCTGTCGAGACACCGTTCGAAGACTGGCACAGACGCACGTAGTTCGATACGCCCAGTAGCCGCACGCAGTACGACAGCTCAGCTGTTTCGCGATCAGTTTCGTTATACTTACATGGCATGCCAGGCCGGGGTGAAATGGTGTCAAAATTTAATCCCTGGACTTTCCTGACCAAATTGAAATTTCGTATTTTAAATTAATCGGTATCCATTTTATCGCGATGCACTATCGAGTTCCAAAAGCTAATTAAGCCACTGGTACATTTACCTTATACTTTTACTCTTGCCCGAATTAGCGGTATTCAATTTTCTGTTCGAATGATGCAACTATTCGTTTCTTATTCCAAAAGCTTCATAAAAATCGTAACGAACAGACAGCTTCACTGCGCCTTTGGGTATCACGACAATCGACTAATGGAATCCCCAAAAACGCACATGAAGTATATATAGTGAGCACGCACAGCTAGCGAATCTTACATTTATAAAAAAAAACTATAAAAGCAAACGTAAAACGAAGACAAAAAAAATTAGTCTCGCGCGTGACTGTCGTACTGAAAATTTCGCATTTTTTTTTGTTCCACTTATCATCCTTTCGAGATGAGGAACCGAGAATATGGAAAGATTTTTGTTAGTCGGTTGTTGAGCGCGCATATAGTCCCGGAGCCCGTTTACTTTAAGCATTGTGCAAGTAAAGCAATCGATGGTAATATGAACCACTATTTTAATGTTATTTATTCGGTATGCTGAGTATAAAATTTTCCTATCTTTGGTTTGGATTTTAAAAAAATTGAAAAAAGCCCTTGGGTGATCGCGGAACGATCCCAATGGTCGTATTTTTTTTTTTTTTTTTTTCATTCTGGATGTAATAAAGTATAGGCGCGCACGCGTGCGTGCTTAAAAAGCATGCGGTTTTATGGAGTCTCGTCTAACGCGATGGATGAACGAGGGGAATATATATATATATATATACGAGTGCGCGGTTATGTCTTTTCTTACGGGGAGGAGACACGCACCGTGCGTATGCCGGATCTAACGAGCCATACTCAACGCGAATCTAATGTCCGCGATCTTTCCTCCTTTCCTCCTCGCTCTTAGGACTAATGTTGACTCCGTCGTGCATATACATACATGGTATATATCAACTTCGCGGGCAAACAAAAAGGTCGCAACTTGCGCGATGCAACGGCGGATAATACGTGGATCGCGGGTCTTTTTGTTTGCAAGCCGATGATATTACATATGTATATGCATACAAGATTTACATATAATGTACTTTATCCACTGCACTTATTCTTCGGTATTCGTTTGTCTGTCTCGTGCCTTTCCATAAAGCTTTCCATAAAGCTACACACGCACACTAACGCATCCACACACTCTCGACGCATTGATATACTCGTTGGGGCACGGAAGTACCATCAACCAAAATAGAAACAAAAGTCAAGAGATTTTCAAGGGTTTATCTCCCTTTTATTTTACCTCTCGCTACGCTTTACATACGTGTGCCAGGAAAATCTTTTATCGCTTTCTCTCTCTCTCTCTCTATCTTTCTCTCTCAACCTCACTCTATCCACAGACCCTGTCATTGTGGCTTATAACTCAAGAGATATTCTCAGCTGTGCCATATATAAGCCCACTTTGGGATCGGCTGTGGCAAAGGTCGAGAAAATTGATCCTTCACGAAAGTGTCACTTTTCAGCTCTTGTAGGAAACTACTAAAACATAATGTACACGTTTTACCCTTATTCTTCAAAAGACGAAAGAAAAAAAAATCGAGTTGATTAGCCAAATTGATGATTAAAGACATGCCGTTCCAGCAAAACTTTATACTTACTGACGTAAAAAAAAAAACTTAAAAATTATATAAAAATAAATTGTAATTGATCATTACTGAAGTTCTGACTCAATTACGAGACGCAATGCAGCATTTTTTTTTGCATGTGAACTGCTGAGTATCCTGAATATATGACTAAACTTTGCTCGAAGACTCGGAAAGTTACGAACTTTTCTTCTTCTTCTTCTCGAGGATCGAGCAGTGATATAAGAATAAAGAAAAAGTAAAAAAAAAAAATGAGGAAAGAAAGCGAAGACCGAGAATCTCCATTTCGACGAAATCGTATATAGAAAGAAAGAAAGAAAGAAAAAACACGACGTCAGATTCTCCAACTCGACTTTCCAACTCGAAATTAATTGCATACCATTTTCCATATAGTTCATACCAATGTGTGTTTTTTTTTAATCACAAATCTTTCTAATCTCTTTCCACGCGTGTTTCGTATATCATTTCCATGGGCCCCCGCGCATGTTCAGGAAGTTTTTCTTCGAGAAAGCCTCGACGCCTTAATTAGCGAATCGTTGCGATACACATACACACGCACATACCATGGTCAAACTCGTCTTTGCATGTACAACAGAATAATTGTCTAATTGTTAGGAAAGAAGAGAGAGAGAGAGAGAGAGAGAGAGAGAAACAAGCCTCTCGCTATTTTCGTTTGAAAATACCAACGATCCCAACGGGCACGTTGCATTAAACGAGTTTCACCTCCGTTCTGCTGCTCGTGATTTTTCATAACCGTGGACAATCCCAATTAAAACAGAGAGCTGAAAGTGGCGTAACTTTCGCTCGGACACAGCGAGAGGAACCCGCGAGCGCCAATTGTGCACCTTCCCGAATGCATTTCGATGTAAGGATGTATATATGTATAAGAATTTCGCGAGGCGTATCTTATCCATAGCGGTTTGCGTACGGGCAATTAGCATTTTGTAATGGATATAACAAAACTAGTGTACACTGTTGAAAATTTCTGTTTAAAATTTAATAGGAAAGTGAGTGAAGCAATTAACGTATACTTTTGTATATTAAATTAATATTCAACGATTTGAATAATCTTTGAATTTTCAAGATAGTCTTCGAATTTTCAAGATAGTCTGAATTTTCAAGATAGTCTTTGAATTTTCAAGATAGTCTATGAATTTTCAAGATAGTCCTTGAATTTTCAAGATAGTCTGAATTTTCAAGATAGTCTATGAATTTTGAAGATATTTTTTGAATTTTCAAGATAGTCTTCGAATTTCAAAGATAGTCTTCGAATTTTAAAGATAGTCTTCGAATTTTAAAGATGAGTCTTGCAAATTTAATACAAAAATATTATTATACAGTGATAGTTATTGAAAATTCAGTACTTTTGTTTGATTCTGAGAGCTACATATAAAACTTCAAGTTTTTATGTATGAATTTCAATTTCATTGTAAATTTCATCATTTTTTGTAAATTTCATCATCTTAAATTTCAGGATATTTTTTACAGTGTAGATAATCTTAGGGATATACAAGAATTTTTATAATTCCCCAATATCTAACCAGTTGCATTATTTTTATTCGGCTTTTACTTCAAAGTAAAATGCATATTTGCTTTTTCCAAAATTCCTTGTAAAAAATATATATAATATCACGAGGAGAATAACAAAAATTGACCACATCTTGTGTTTTTTTCCCTCGTATATATGAAATGAATAAAACGTTGATTTATTCCGAGGCTCCGATTCACGATGCGTGGAATATTTATTCCGACTTTAATATAAAGTGTCTTTCGTCCGGTAAAGTTGCCATAGACGGATAGCGCAAAACGCTTATGTATATTCGCGTAAATTGCGTATTCATACACGCATAAGCAAGTACACACACATGTATCTCACAGGATATTCCATCATAAAACTAGAGATTCCATGAGCCCGCGGTGTACGTTATAACCCGAGAGTTGGTATCACGACCGCAGAGAGAGCCGAGATGTGTGTACGCGAAGTTGCGGGTGAGAGCCTGAAAAGAATGAAAGCAAAAAGAAAGAGGAAAAAAAAAAAAAATTGAGCGAAAGGGAGACCAAAACCGTGGATAATATCGAAGAGCTTTCGTTACATAAACAGTCGATACACACACATACACACACACACACAAACCGCTCACTTGTATAAATGTTCGCATTATAATATGTGAATTACGAGATTCACTCTCGCCTCTTTCTTATCTACAAATACATATATCTCTCGTACACGTAAAAAAAGTGCTTACAAAATTACTTCTTCGGACTCTGTACGTCGTATTTTCACCTTCGATCTATACGTGTATACGCTACCCGTGGTCCATATACACATAGCTCGTACGTGAACGGTTTCTTATACAGTCTTATACAGGCGAGAAAGCCAAGATGAGAAGGTACCGCGAGTCACTGCGGAGATTGTAAAACGACGTATAACGGGCAAAGGAGCGAGAAGTGGATCTGCCGCAAAGTATATCGCGCTCTTTCCGATATAAAAAAAAAGTCTCCGGAGTCGTTTGAATTTTTAATTTTGCCTCTCGTTCGCTCTTTGAATACTCTTTGAATCAAAGTGATCTCTCTCTCTCTGTAGACGATTCAGCAAGTTTTCTTGTTTTTTTGTTTTTTTTTTTCGATGCAATCGATTATTCTTGCTCCGGAAAAAAAAAAAATTGAGTCATCGAAAGATTCATATATGACTTAATTATTTCTTTTAGATATTAATTAGTTTGTGGAAAATGGCGGTAAATTTTACTGCCGCGAGTTTATGAAAATAGTAGTCATTTTGATTACCATTACTTCTTCTTTTTTTTTTAGCTCAAAATCGAAATAAACTTTTCGAAAAAATAGATTTTTGGGCTTGATCGATTTTTTTTTTTCATACTCGAATTTATCCAGGACAAATTTTGACGAACTTTTTTTTTTATTGCCGTCCCAGATCTATAACTTATTTGACACGTCTTTGAATCTTAATGTCGAGATTTCTCGTTCGTAAAATTGGCGAACCGTGTCTTCAGGTAAAACGTTGGTTGTATACGCGGTAAACCTGTATCACAAAATCTAGAAATATGATCTCAGACGGACCGACAGATGGTTTATCCCCGACCCAAAATGCCTAGAAACCGAGAGAGAGAGAGAGAGAGAGAGAGAGAGAGAGAGAGAGAGAGAGAGAGAGAGAGAGAGGGGGGGGGGGACAACGAAGAGTAAATCTTCGCAGAATTTAGTCTGGTCCCTCTCTGTATGTTACAAGTTTCGTAAAGAGGAATGGCCGTGAGCGTCTTTTGCGCGATGCTCTTGCGAGCTATGAAATTACGCTCTTCCGGTCGTCATATCGCGTTGTCTTCGACAATTATATTCTCTTCTTCCGCGAAACGTTTTGCCCAGATGGCCATCTACACACACGCACAAATAAATGCATGTACAGAGTTTTTTTTTTTTTTTTTTTAACGAATAAAACACACGTAATACTCTCGTGTGTCCTCCTGATGTTTCGACAGTCGGCCTTGCGCGATGCCATCTGGCGGAGGCCAAATGACGAGGAACACGTAAAATGAATAAGCGTACCGAGGGAGAAAATGGCAACAACAAACTCCGTAAAGCCATTAATAAGATTCATCAGGTTTTTATCGGTCGAATAAAATTAAAAATTACAATTTACGTGTGCGCACAAATGATAAACGCGATCGTACATTCGCACACGGATATCACCCAATTCATTGTCATTCGCCTCTCGGACGTAAGATTCGATTCAATTTTTTGCAGGACGAAATTCCACATAACGATTCAATGTCCCATAGCTGGTCCTATTCTTGAATAATTTTCCCTTATTCAACTCAAAATTATGTTGAAATGTTCACGGTTATGTATGTTATTGAGCTCGCAAGGTATCGCAAACCATTTGCTTACATTTTTTTTGAAAAATTTATTTCCATAAATATTGAATTTATTATAATTTAGTTTTTCAGAGAAAAAAAAAATGAAAAAAAACCGCACTCATTTACTTATCAATACGATCCTTAAAAATGTTTTCCTGATAATTGATTACACAGCTCAAAGGTATGTACAACGGTTATTAATTTTATTTTATTTTTGCCCCCCCAATTGTCCGTGCTTCATTAATTTTATTAACTTGTGGAAAATTATTGGTTCCTGATAATTGATTGCGCAGCTTAATTTCACTGCGCGAGACGCGTATGCTATACGAGTATAAAAGAAGTGAAAAAAGAAAAAAAAAAATGAACGTGTGAGAAATAGCAGTAAAGCGAAGGAAAGTATACCGGAGACTGGTCGAAGTACGCCCACGCCTTTCTCGCGGATAATACGAGAGCACAGCATCTCCCTCTCTCTTTCTCTCTTTCTCTCTCTCTCTCTCTCTCTCTCTCTCTCTCTCTCTCTTTCTTTCTCTTGGCACTGGCAGCGGTGACACTGGCGGCTGTACAAGACCACAGCCCAGCTTCTCATGCTCTTTCTCTTGCGATATATCGCACCTTCCATCCGAGAGCCAGAGATAAATGCACAAGGCTCTCTCGCTATTTCACACGCAAACGCAGAGCAAAGACGAGTTTCGTATGCACACATAACGCTGGCTGCTGCGAGCGCAACGTTTTCTGCATATACTAATCCTCTCCACCTACCTACTTCTCTCTCTCTCTCTCACTCTCTGGAGCTTTTTTTTTGTTTTTGTTTGTTTGTTTATTATCATTATTATTGTTCTACCTGTATTGGTGCAAGAGTACTTGCGCATATCGGTTCCTCGAACGCAGCATCGCTCGCCCACATTATCTCCGCTCGTACTCCTCTCTTACACAGACATCTCAGAACTTTTCACGATGCACGCTAAAAGACCTTTATTTGCATCGGTAATACTAATCTCCACCGTGACTATTGGCAGACCAGGCTGTTTCTCGTTTACTTTTAGACAAGCAACATAAATATCGATATAAAACTCACAGTTGCACTCTCTTCTGTACACGAGTTTCGAATACAATGTTTTTTTTTTTCCATTGATTGTTTTATCGGTTCAAATGCTGACGTCACAATTAAATGTAACGATATTGGGCAAAGAATGTCACAAATTTCATTGCGTGTTAATGTTGAATTACCATTTTCACTATATAGTGTGATTGTCAAAACAAAAGGCACTCTTCTATTTGGCAATATTTTTGTTTTAAGATTATTTTCACAATTTTGAATATTCTAGCAGCGATGCATTTAATTGGATTTTTTTTGTCGTTCCATTCGGACTTGAAGATATTTTGTTTTTTTTTTTTCATAACTGACAATGCACGAGCTAATGGAAAATTAATAATTTCATTGGAATTTTTGCTGCATTACAATGAGATGAAAAAAATCTTTTAAGCCATTCATCATGTTCAAGATGCTAAGAAAATTAAATTTTTTTTAGAATAGTGACGGAAAAAAGTCATTGAAAATATTATGAAAAGAAGTTTATCGTTCAAATCCGTCGAGAAAATTTATATTTTTACTCTTCAATTGTCGAAAAATTCGAATTTTTTATTTTATCGTTTCATTCGCAAGAATTTTAATCAAATTCAGCGCTTTTCATGCAATTCGATTCGATGCTTTAAAAGTGCGAATCGTAAATTATGAAAAAAAAAAACAAAAAATAAAACGTTTTCGAGGATCGTTGAGAAAATAAAATTTTGAGAAACTTCGAGAGAATGCGAAATTTTTTTACATTCAATATAGAGTCTTTCCAGGCAAAAATAAACCAAAAATAAAATGACCAAGCTTTTCTTTAAATTTCTCCTTAACTTAACCATTCACTTTCACAGAGACTCTCACTTTCTGCTGTACGATTTATTCGTGAATCTCAATTATTACCGGCTAAATGCTTTATCGATATTTCCTAATAAGGATCGAAAAAAAGCTTCTATTTGATCTTTTTTTACTTCACACGATAATTTTTGACAGTGGCTGTACGGATTGACGTGATAGTACCCTGGACTCTAGAATAATCATCGGTGGGTATAGGGGGCATGGTTATTCTCATTTCTTACGTATTCGGTCTACGAGTTTTAAAGCCTCATGTAGGATATTCATAAATTTTTACAGCCTATACTTACATATATGTATATCGCACACTGCTGTGGTACCAAGAGACCTTAAGTGAGTACGGTCGTTCGCATAACGGCAATGACCCGGCGCTGGCCTTGCGTTTTCTTTCATCTTTTCTCCTTCTTCTTGTACCCTCGCGACTCCCACCTCATACGAGACGCTCGCATATACGAGTTTTTGACCCAAGAACCTCCGCAACAATATCCACTAACTCGATCTTTCTCTCTTTCACTCCCCCGCAATTTTTTTATTATTAAATTCTTCAAGCCTTTCCATCTCTCTCTTTCTCTCTCTCTCTCTCTCTGCCCACCTTGTCTGACATTTTCGATGTTATTGTGATGATTCATACAATTATCGAATACAATACGAATTAATGATTAATCTATGAGAAGAAACAATTAATCGATCGAATTTTTCCTGAGATTTTCAAATTCAAGAATATATTTATATTGTACTATACGAGTACGTATAAGTTATACAGATCTGTGAAAAAAAAAAACATGAGAGACATAGATGGACAGTTATAGCCAGAGGCTGCTCCTTCATCATCATAAAACACACTTCTCGTACTGTAAACTCCACTGCCAGGTATATTACTCGAGCTAATGACGTAATAATGAGCGACCATATATTTATAAAACAAAAGCTTAGCGAAGCATTGGCCTCCGGCGCACGAAGCTCTACGTGTTCTTTGCATACGTCGATATTAAACAAAAAAATTGCACTTAAAAAATCATCGCTAAATTCACTCAATGATCATCGATCGAATGATCATGGAAAATATTCACTTTTTTATCCACTCCATACGTGAGAAGCTCGTTAATTTTTCATTAAATGCTTAACTCTCAAAAAGTCCTGTGGAAAAAAAATTCATTAATTATCTTTGATTAAAAAAAAAAAAAGAACCACAACTCAGCTTTGGAGTTGTATGATACAGCTGCCAGTAGACAGACAACCGAATAACGTTCAATTAAAAGTGAAATGGCATTTTCGATCGAAGATATCAATTTTCACAAAAGTTAATTTATTTATTTTCACATCTTCTTCCCAATCTCGAATTTCCTAAATTTTTTATGTACATTTTGTTTTTTTTTTTTTTTCTACTCGTGTTTGCCTTACGCTCATTGCTCTCTCTCGTGAGTATTCCCAGCCCATTAAATAAAACTCTCAAACTATGCAACTGTACTTCGTAATTACAATGTTAGGATCTACACACGTATCTATATGTACTGTCTAACACGTGTATTATACATCGCGGAATACACAACTAAAGAGAAACACACGGGTGTCGCTCGTGCTAATGATTCACACTCGATCCTCCTCTTCTTCTTCATCTCCATCTGTGTCTGTCGCCCTCTCGAACGGACTGCGAGGGCGATGGATGAAATCATCATAATCATAATAATAATTATATCGTGCATATATACGTGCAGGTATGTGTATATGCGCGTGTATTGTGTCGAGAGATCAATGTACGGGCAACGGTCGATTGAATAATAGCGTCAATGTGCCAACGTCCAGTGCCCCTCGTCGACGTCGTCGTCGTCGAGCTAACATTATACGAGCTCATAAGAACACACACACACACACACACACACACACACACACACACACACACACACACACACACAAAAGCAACACACAAATTGTTCCCTTTCTGCTAGTTTGTGTTCGTGAACGCGATGATAGACTCGCGCGAACACGGTATAACCCGCGTCCGTACTCATTACCACACGAGTTTCTGGCTTCGAGACAAGAAGATATACTCTTCTCTCGTCTCAATTGCCATCGTCCACGTACGACGTTCCTATGAACTGGTCCAGTTTCACTTTTAGACATCCGTGATACTTGTGCATAGATGCACAAAGAATTATAATACAGAAGCTCTTTTGGCTGCGAGGAGCAAAAACTTTTTTGTTTTTCTTAAGGGGTAATACCACTCTAACGGCCGTAAAAAAGGCCCAACTTTGCGGATTTATTTTGGGATTATGAAAAAAGAAATAGGATTTCTTTTTAGAGAGTTTAAGGAGGTTCTTAACATTAATTGGGTGCGACAAGGGGAACGTGATATGGCGCGACGCGCAAGGCAGGTTGCGTTCGGCATTTGTTTCACCAAATTACGTTTTCATTTTATTAATTTGCCATTACTCACGCGCAATTCAGCTTACAAGTTATATTTCACAATCGGCACGGTGAAAAACTTTCTTTACGGGCAAATTATATCTATGAAGGTCTAATCTGTCGTTTAAGCGATTCTTCGGGGGAAATGTTACCGTTTTTTCACCTCTAAAATAATCTCCAATCATAGCTTCGAATACTTCTCCCATAAGAGCCCACGTATGAGCGGCATATTTAAGGCCGTCCTCTAGTTTCTCGGCTGTTTTTTTTATGGCTTTTTCAATAATTTTTTTACGGGCAAAGCATCGAAATAATCAATCTCATTATTTTTGCATAATCTTTATTAACATTTAAATAAGCTTTACAAATTTTTTGAAGTCAAAATATATAATAGAATAGCAGTTATAGTGGCCGACAGGAAGACATCAAGTAAAAGAGGTGCTTGACGGTGACCAAGATTGCGGCTGTTCTGCTTATCTGAAATCAAAAAACCAAACGGCATTTTAATCTTCATATTCAAGACTAGCGATTGAACTAGAGTGAATTCTAAATTACAAAAATTGACTTTTTTATACACTTTTGAAAATTACATTCTATTTTTTACTCATTTTTTCTTAAGTTTTTCGCTCGTACGAAAAAAACTATCGAAGCAATCATGATAATCCTAGTTCAATCGCTGGCTTATAACATATTAAAGATGCTGTATAAATTTGAACAAGATCGGTGCAATAGTTTCTGAAATATCGTGGTTACCGTTTCGAAAAATGGTGTTTCGAGAAAAACGCGTTTGAAAGTTCGCGCATGTGATTTATACTAAAAATTTCATCTCACCGTCAATCTGCTATGCCTGGACCATACAATAGGCCTTCCTCTTCTTCTTGGAAGTCACGCAGAGCTGCTCTGTCTTCTCTTTTCGCGATTCGATTTTTTTTTTTTTTTTCGATTTTTTCGACCCGAGAAACTAGAGGACGGCCTTAATGTTTTTTTTTCTCCTCAACTACGTGGTCAAAAAATCTGAAATAATACGGTGTATTCCTATTAGTACCAGCACAAACCTCCTCTCAAATTTTAGAATCATTCTTACCGTTTTTCTCTGGGTTAAGAACCTCCTCAAACATTTAATTATATCGACGATGAAAGACATGGCTGAATCAATCAATGTTTCAAATCAGAAAGATTGAGGTTATTTTTTCTTTTTCATAATTGTTTGCTTCATCAGATTTTTTACGTTAAACCGTATAATTGGAATAAATTAAATGGCAGCTCATCAATAAAATATCGTGACATATGCTTTGACCAATATTATCGTACTTTCCAAATTTCCGGGCTCTCGTCCTCGAAGACTCGTTGAACACTGCGGCTAGAAAAAAAAAAAAAAAAAAAAAAAAAAACAAACGCACGTGCCGACAGATGCGTTCGATAAAAAAATTTATTTTTCGCTCCGCGTCTGTCGATTGAACAAGAACTTTTGGCCCCTGACGAAATTATATAGCCGGAGGAATATACATATATGTATATCTATGGCGACACGCGCCTCTCGGGCACGAATAGTTAGCGCAGTCTAGATTAATTTGGGTCAGCAATTTGATTCTCCGAGTAGCGTGGCGAGGATGCAGCGCCTTGTTTAATGCGTTTCGATATACTCTCTCTCTCTCTCATTTCATTGCTCTCTTTCTCGCTGTACAAAACCTCTTGAAAAATCGTGAAATTTCCTCTACAACGGAGCAAGTACAGTTTTCATGATTTCGCAAAATGCATAAATGAGCACGCGTGTATGCACGTGATGAGGAACGCGTTCTACCGCGAACATATGTGCTGGACGGCATATAAATATGTAGGTGACTGCATCTTTCACATATAGACCGTTGCGCGAGATATTAATCGCGATTTATGAGTAAATTATATATATTGAGGATTATTTTTTCACGCCACACACGTGTACGAATATAATGAGTCATTATTTTTTCGCTTGCCAACTAAATTGTCCAAATATAATTATGGAAATGCTAATTTGTGAGAAGCAATTTTGGTTGGACTTGGATCAATATACGACATTGATGTGGGTTTTTTTTTTTTTTTTCTGGCGATATTACACAGACGATTACGTCTCGTGTTTTTCGTCGCACACGTAACGCAAGTTCGTCTACGCCTACGATCAAATAGAAATTGGAGCGAGGTAAAAAAAAAAAGATCGATACATAATAATGTTCTGAGATTTATCATGGTCGTTATGTGTAGCCGAGAGAAAGTATACTTTTAGAAATTCATAAATCTTTTCGTGTCTCGAACGACCGAGAGATTTTTCTGTCGATCTTGTTGGTCTTTTTTTTCGGCTAATGAAAATTAAAAAATCGCACAAAAATTATTCAACTAAAAATAATATATATAATGATTCGTATACGATTCGTATACTCACAAAGAGTTAAAATGTAAAATGGAATTATGTTGCCAAAAAAATTTCATAGTTTGTCGATAAATATTTCGGAAAATTATTAAAAATTAGAAATTAATGAGCAGGCGAAACATATTAAATGTTTCCATGCTCCTACATCAGATCAGATTTATACGTTCACATAAAATGTAACGTGACAAAAAGGGACATGAAAAAGTCCTACGCAACTGGATATCTCACTTCTCATTCAATTTCTTATTCTCGCTTTCTCCCTCTCTCTTTCTCTCACTCTTGGTGTAGCCGATTAGTCCTAGTCTCGGTACAACACATTATACAAGACTCGCCAATGGTCCTCGTATCTAGCGCTTCTCCACCGGCAAAGTTGTCGTCGTTGTCGTCGCGAAATGGCGTTGTCTGACTTTTACAACGCCTACGTCGACTTCCCGTAAGCGAATAATCATGGCTCCAAAGCCACGATGCGAGAAAGAGCGCGAAAATATAATGTTAAAGGGAGACGAGAGAAGGACAGAAGAAAATAATTTTAAGAAGAACAAATCGTATGCACGAGCTTCAACGACCTCGTGACGCGTAAATTATTCACTTGGAGTCATATTTCTATGTCTGTCTCGCGAACGTACGCGCGCACAAAATCCCTCTTAATAGATCAATTAGTATACGGTTTATTAAACATCGCACACGAGGCAAAAAGGGACAAATCATACGTATACTAAACGCATAACCTTCTCGTCGCATAGGAATTTCAATGCAATCAAAAAATTATCCCCTACGTCGCTAATACTGAAGCTTTGCTCGTACACGTCGCAATGCCCCAATTTACCATCAATTTATGAACGATGGATCTGACGCAGAATATCCTATAATTGGTGCAATCGTTGCTAAATGATTTTTTCAAACTCCCAAAGTGCATCCTCGATTTTCCATACGTCAATAAAATCGTATAAAATATATGCCAAATATACTAATTTCGATCAAAGGTCATCGATCAATTGTCAGGCGGGAATGGGATAAAAACTATGTATATTATTATTCAGAGCATGATATTGCGTTGCGTTCGTTATTATATATTATTGAAGAATAAATATCGTGGCAGCGGAGCGAAACGTATTCTATATATTCATGGCGTACGATGTGTGTGCTCCAGAGGCACGATTTTGTTGCTTTATTTGCAACGTGAGGGCATTCACTATTGTACACTAAGAAAGAACACGTGCTCTCGATTCCCATTGTTGTATTATAAATTATATATATGTGTGTGTGTGTGTGTGTGTGAATTCATTGGATAGACGAGAAATGACTTTCCCAGGAAAATAAAATGATTCGATACTACCCCGGCTCTCGTCTATTTGTTAAAAAAAAAAAAAACACTCATAAGCTTTGCTGAAAACCACCGATGCAATGAAAACTGCAACGATCCCAACTGCACACAAAAATTGATGGCTTGAACTTGCAATCGACTATTCGATAATTCAAAACTTTTTCGTTTTTTCGAAGAATCAACATTTGAGTAAAGGGATGTAGAGAGGGGATAAGCATGGCTAATATCGCTGTAGAGCTGGAGCAGTTAGGTTAGGTTGAGCGCGCAATTTTATTGACAGCTCGACTGTTCTCTGGTGCCTGTGCGGGCTATGACACTTGACGGTACCAACCGTAAGAAATACGCGTCTCGCGTTGCCAGACTTCTTTGCGAATTATGTATACACTATAAAATCTTTCATTTATATCAGTGTATAATAACTTTAATCGATCCCAAACTGTCAAAAAGGGTTAAGTATTCATTTATCGTTACACTATTCATCTCAATTCCCATGATTTGCCGATTCGTGATAAATTATTTTCGCAGTTGGCTGCAGTCCCGTCGGCTGATGTATTAGCATAGGGCTTCCGCCGACCCTCTTCACTTCCCGCAAACCCTAGTTACGTTAGAACTACTACTAGTTACTAGTTACTAGTTAGCTACTAGTTACTAGTTACTGCTAGTTACTAGTCAGCTACTTGTTACTAGTTAGCTACTAGTTACTAGTTAGTTAAGAAAAACATTTGAACAGTTATGCGTAGAAAATCATCTTGAATCATCGAATATCCGCTTTGTTACCTTTTCTGAATCACCCTGTAAATATGTTTCTACACTCTCAGATCTTTAAGACGATATATAGAGTGAGGTTCTTGCTAATAGCTAGATGAAGACCCCAGAAGTGTATCTTCCAGTATATATATACTGTAAGTTATATACATATATATAACAATAATAATAATGATAAGTTAGTGACTCTGTGTTTCTCCCGTTCGCTCGTTATTTCCGGGTCCGTAACTATACTTGTCTCCCCCGTTTTCCTTTACCATTGTACGCACGCCATACATCTATATGCGTACTCCACTCTTCTCGTTATCTACTTATGCACCAGAATTATTCTTCTCAAACAGTACATGCAATATACGCATAGCCTGACTCGTTATAGTTCCTCGCCGGAATTATTTTTTTCGTCTTCCATATACATTGCAGTTGATGATTCACCAAATTCGATAGGTGACTGAGAAAAAGTTGATTTTTTTTTTGTAAGTCCAAACGAAAAATAATTTAAGTAATGAATAAAAACGGATAATATTGGAATGAATTGGGATTTGAAGGAAAAAAATGTTTAACCTCTGCTCTTTTGCGATGATTATCTTAATTTTCTCTTAAAAAAAAAAACGATTATCGAATGATAGAGCTTAAAAAAATAATGAAATTCGTTGCTTGAACAAGAAAAATCAAAGTTTCTCCGCACCATTCGTCTTGAACAGAGAGCTCAAAGGTTTCTTTTTATTACGAAAAAATTATACGCAAAGCGGGATTTTTTTTTCCATTTTCGTCTGTTGTTGAATTTTCGTTTTTTCAATCTTTGTATTTTCACACTGCACCTTGGATGCATAACTTTGTGTGTGTTTTTTACGCACCAACGCAACGACAACGATCAGAAGGAAAAGCTCAAAAATACTTTTTGTTTAGCCTTACAATTTCTTTATAATTCTCTTCGATGCCAATCGGTCGCGAGTATTATAAAATAAAAAAGATTCGCTCCGATGAGATTTACAGAAAAAAAACAATCAAACAACCCTGAGTGTATGAAGTATCGCTGCAATGAAATAAAAATTTCTCAATATAGCCAATTAAAATCTCACTTCTCTCGACTTAAGTTGTTCTCGTAATGCTTGGGCTATGCAAAGAAGATTAAAGCATTGGTGTAATATTGCGGCGCTCTTACGTACGAGTGTATACGCGTTAGTGAGTAAATTGGCTCTGTCAGTCATTGAGTATAAAGCGCAGCGCGTTCACTTACATATCTGTAATACCGAGCGATCGAGGAAATGTTTTGCGCTCTTCGAGAATTAAAATCGCGAAATCGCTCTTCTCAATTTTTAATTCTTTCTCTCTCTCTCTCTCTCTCTCTCTCTCTCTCTCTCTCTCTCTCTCTCTCTCCCTCTCTCGCTCTCTCTTCGTGGGGAGGATTCTCATTCATATCGCCAAACGAAAGTTCCCTACAAATTACCATTCTCATGGTAAAACTGCGAAAAGGAAACGAGGTGAAACGAGTGAAAGGGCAAAAAGCGTTGGTTAAAGTCGAAACGATTTTTGTTCCCTCTCGCCTCTGCGTCGATCAACGAGCGAGCGAAAAGAGGGCCGGGGTATAGTGGTGGATATTTCGTTCGAATATATATGCCGGAGTTGTGCAAAAATATGTAGAAATTTCACACGCGAAATCGACGAGCGTGTATAATAATTAATGCGCCAATAAACGCAGCGAGAATCCGATTGGCTCGTCGGGGCTGTACAAATTTCATTTGCAGTAAAAATATTCATGTACATATGCTCTATATATTGCGCACGATTCGCTTTGCCATTAGCGTTAGAAGAATCCACCGATGCGAGATGCGAGAGGTCTCGCTTCCCCGATCAATTAATTGGCATTCTCGCATTGATAAGAGCACGCTAATTGCTCGTTACGGTTTATATATACGCGCTTTCCATATATATATGCCTGGCGCTTGCCTCATCATATACTATACTAGACATCGAAAATAAAAATGAGAAAAAGCATCCATTCAAAATTGATTAGGCGTTGGGATAAGATTTATCTCAGTCGATAAAAACTTAAACCTTCTTTTTTTTTCTAAATCTGATTCTCCCTCAGGTTTTGTACTATTTTTGACGCATTATTACGATAAATCAGTCAATGAACGAGATCTCATATTTCTTCATGCGTGATAGCCAATATCTCGTAACAATAATTTGCGCAATCTCCACTTCATTATTTCACAACGCGTGCTGATGTGTTAATTAGCCTCGTAGGACCTCGCAATGCCCAAAAATAATTGAAAATAATAACCTATACATTCATTGGCTCAAACTCCCTATAACTAGAAACTTGATTGAGTCCCAAAAACAGAGCTTCTTTCCCGGAAGCAAAGGATCATTAAACCGCTAGGCGAAATTTCATGATTAGTCAAATTTTATTCTCATTGAAATTTTTCAAACGTGAAGGAGTCGACAAAAATAGTTTTTTATTTTTTTTCGCGATCTTTCGTTTTTCCACTTTCTCTCACACATCAGGGACGACACAATAGTTCCGCATTGCGACCAAAGGAAAGGGATATAATATTCGCGTTGCTCGGTCCTCTCAGCGACGCGTCCTTCATTGTCGTTGTCATTTTTGTGCATAATTACAACAATATATACATTTGTTTACAATAATCTATAAATATTTGTGTATTGCACAAAGGAAAAGTTATCAGTACATCGTTTCATCGCTTTGAATATAATATTAACGAAATAATAGTAATGTTATATTTCTATAATTATAAAAAAAATATGCGACGTTGATAATTTTGTCCTTGCATAAAGACGCGCACAGAACACGCATAGAACTGTGAAAAATGTCGTAGTAATTGATGCGCTGATCCAGGTGAGCTGAACTCGTTGCGTCTTTATAAGAACTCGTATAAAATATTTCTGTATGTATTATTATTGCAGCGTAATATACAAACGAGCTGAGAATCGTGAGCCTTAGACTTGTAATACAAAGCCTTGGGTGGTTTAACCGCTCGTCTTTATAGGTGCACAAGCACACGTTACAATAAGCCTTAGGAAGAGTTTCATCTCTCGAGAGCGCAGTACGCGTCTCGTCTTACCTTCTTATTTCTCATGTCGCTCTCTGTGACAAACCGCACATGATACGGCTAAACGTCTCGTCCGAGTATATTAAGAGAACACGGAACGTTATAAATCTGCGATATGCATATATATATATATAACGTGTGCCCATACCCACCCACAGCAGATTCTTCCTTCGCAAAGTTTTTTCCTGTCGCCTTGTCACTTTTTTTTATCGAAATTTTCGGAAAATCAGAGGATAAAAAATTCACAATTTTCATCAAAATAATCATTTTCACTATTTTAGCTTTGCCAGAAAGTAAATCAAACCTATATATAATATGAAATTATTAAAATATTTTTGTTGCTTTGTTTTTGTTATTTTCGCATTAGAATTTTTTAAAAACCACGAAGTGACAATCGCTCGGAAAATAATTTTTTTTAAATTCAAAATTTGCTAAAATTCCTGCAAATTTAATTTTCAGAAGCAAGTTTCGATGAAATAAAAAAAAAATTCTTTCGTTAAAAATGAAAGAATCTTAAAGTATTTCAGGTATTGCACTTGAATTTCCAAGTACTCGATCTGTACTTAAAGTATTTGTGCTTAAATTTTCAAGTACTTTCCTGTACTTCAAGTACTTTTTCAAGTTTGAAGAATGAAATACTTTTGAATACGTCCTGACAATGGTTGCATGTATAACACCTTTGAGTATATAATTGGGGAACGTTCTGCGCGCCATCGTTAGTTAAGATTGTAAGGAATGACCGCTCAAAGGCTCAAGCTACGGTAGTTACTGTGTCATTGTCAATGCATGGCTCCGTTTTTAACAATCCGTGTATTGTGTTCTTAATTTTTTATTTTTCAAACCTGAAGCTAAATAAATCTTAATTACAATCGTCAATGCTATTTTTTAAATTATTTCTAATTATTAGTTTTGATATTTCTGTTCCAATCTGCCTAACCTGAGTGAATTGCACAATGTGATAATACGTTTTGATACAAAAAGTACTCGAATCAAAATCAAATAACCTCGAAGAGTACGTAAGAAATCAAATATAAGTACTGGAACTTACGAGATGTATACCTGAAAACTTGAAAAGTATTTGATGGATGATACTTGACGTATTCAAAGTACTTGATACCTCAGGTACTTCAAATATTTAGTACTTCAAGTACCGAGTACTTGAAATACTTGGCACTCCAAGTATTTGCGGTACTTGGCATTTGAAATGCACGAGTACTTCAAGTACTTTGTACTTTGTACTTGAAGTACTTTCAGGTACTTTGCCCAGCTCTGATATATATATATATATATGTGTGTGTGTGTGTTTGAAATAGACTTATTCGATATACAGATGGCGAATAGTAGATAATGGGTGGTAGCGCTCTGCTTGCGAAGATTTCTAACTAAATATCGCACGGTTTGCTGATTCACCGGCTCGGCCTTAATTCACCCCAAACACGCGTTTGCGCGAGCGCGCGTGTATACATTTCTTTTCTTTTCATGTATTCTTTAATTTATTAGAGAAAGCGCGAGCCGCATATACATTTACATACACATCTATATCAAAATTAATGCTTTTTGCGGAACAACTCATCGAGACACGAGCAATCCTCCCTCTACTCCCCGTGCAGAAATTTCGGTCGGGATCCAGGTGGATTCTGAGAAGGATCCCTATTTTCTGATAGGGATCCAGCTGGTCATCGGATCAGATCCCATGACTGAATGTAACGTTTGCACATTGGAATCTGACAGGGACCCCTGACTGGATTCCAATTATGGTATCCAGTCAAAACCCGATCAAAATGTGGTTTAATCTGGCATATATATAAAATCCCGAATAAATATTTATCTTCCGCAATTCAGGTTATAGGCAATTGTTTATTATTATCTGAGCCATAGAAAAAATTTAAACAAAAAAAAACGTCGACACCGGGGTTTGAACCTACGACGTCTCACTAGCCTTCGTTTGCGTATTGGACCCGAAATGAATGACAAAAAAAATTATATTTTATGAACATTAATGTTTTTGACATTTTTTATTGATTGTTGTTGTTCCGAGGATGATTCCGGTCGTTGAAAATTTATTTGCTAACCCGGAAAATGATTTAAGGACAACCTACCTACCTATCTGCCTACCTAATGAACTAACGCTCTAACCACGACGCTGTCGAATGCTTGTACATTTACTTTATAAATATCTTCTATATACTATACATGAGGCTGAAGCTAGCAGCGGTAGCGAGAAGCCAAAATTCAGAAAAGAATACGCATGACGGGAAAAATCTGAAAAAATTAAGGAGTATTGTCTATCGATCCTGGAACAGGATCGCGTTTCAACTTTTGAGTGGACTGACTCCTTCGTTGATTTGTTTGTTAATTAAAAATGGCCGCTGATAATTAAAATCGCACACATGACGGGAAAAATCTGGAAAAATTCAAGAGTATTGTCTATCGATCCTGAAACACGATGGCGCTTCAACTTTTGAGTGGATGGACTCCCTTGTTTATTTGTTTGTTAATTAACAATTACTGCTGATTATTAAAATCGCACGCATGACAAGAAAAATCTGAAAAAATTAACGAGTATTGTCATTCGATCCTAAAATACGATGGCGTTTCAACTTTTGAGTGGACGAACTCCGTTGTTTATTTGTTTGTTAATTAACAATAACGGCTGATAATTAAAATCACACTCATGACGGGCGAAACCTGAAAAAATTCAGGGGTATTGTCTATCGATCGTGACTAAAAGTATATATTGCGCTTGAAACTATCCTTACAATTAATAATGAATTAAATTCCGCGCACAAAACTACTTTCCGTTCAGCAATATCCTTTACAACTTTTGAATCATCGAAGGTTCTTTTTATTTTAAGTACAATCCCCATGGTCTCAAATTTTTCCTTCCAAAAAGTTCGCCACAGACGTTAAGTGGCTGTTATAATTAAAAAAGTCCAATGAGCGGCGGCCTCCACTTAAGCTACAAAGCACCCTTTTCGCGATGATGTCTTTTTTTTTTATCAAAACTTCAGTTTAAGGGGATGGGAGCATGAAAAATCAAAATTAGTTTTTTTATGAAAAATGCACAAAAGTCGCTCAAAAATGTAATTTTCGCCACACTGCTAAGTGGTTAAGGTGGTGGAGGTTCTCGATCATGAAATGACACGTAATGACAATTAATACATAGTAATAATAATGGCATTTACACCACCGCCACCACCACCACCGCCACCACCGCCACCGCCACCGCCACCACCACCACCACCACCACCACCACCACACGACCACACGGCCACACGACCACACGACCACACGACCACACGACCACATGACCACACGACCGACCACACGACCACACGACCACACGAACACACGACCACCACCACCACCACCACCACCACCACTACTCATTATTATTATTATTATTATTATTATTATTATTATTATTGTGCCAATCGAATAATGTGTCAACAAGCTTTATTCGGAATATGACTGGGCATTTCGCAAATTAAAATTCTTCGATCATCCCATTAAATCATCGGAGGATACTCGTCTTGAGGAGCTCTCAACAAATCCTGATTCAGAACAAACGTGAGATTGGGATTCAATCGGTACACCCTGAAAGAAAGTGGCGCCATAACTTACAAATTTTGCCACATCCACCAATCCGATTACGAGACGGATACCATATAGATTCCTATGGGGATACCGGTTTTGGGGAGTCCATGGACAATCTCCATCGGGATATGGTCGGACTTAGGGTATCCCTAAAAAATTTCTGCACGGGTCTCTCTCTCTCTCTCTCTCTCTCTCGAAGAGCAGCTCCTTGGTCACTCCTTCGACTTTGCCGTATATTTTCATACACATAAACACACATATACAACTATCCATATATATTCACAAATTCTCCGGCAAATCGTCGCGCTATACGTTGTCAAATTGACCGACAGCTCGTAAAATAAAAATTAAAAGAAAAACAGAAAAACGTTATTCGAGACACCCGCGACACCAACTCACTTTTACATTTAATCAAACCATCCGCGAAATATTTACGAGCCATATTTATCGTCGTGCTTAATTGTCAAATTTACGAGAAATATATATTACTCGATAGTTCGATAATTGAGTATTCCTATTGATAGGTGAATTAATCGTCGAAAATTATACTTCGTGTCTCGAGAACTTCATATTATATTCTCAAATACCCCTTCCCCATCCGTACTATCTCACGCTTCACCGCAAATATTTCTTTCTTCGTGCAAATTAATCGCTTATCCCTCCTAATTAGTCGACATTTGTACGTATATATATACAATTCCAAAATTGCTATTATACATAACAAATGGACCGGAGCTTCGTCGTGTCGGGTTTTAGTTTGCTCTCGCGGCTCTCCAGCAGGTTAATTACGTTTTGCTCGCTTCTCTTCCCCCCCTTCCCCTGACCAATTACACACGTTTGCCCGGATTAATGAATGCGAAGGAACGGCACGGGACGATTCTTTTACCATCGTGTGTGTGTATGTTGTGCTTGTGTGTACCGCCATTTCGAATCATTCTCCATATAGCAGCTATTCAGTAGCTGGTGGTTGTACAACTTGCCTCTATATATAAACGTTCTAGCTTAACTGGAGACAATCTTTTCCCACGCCCTTACGACACATATACGTAATCCTTTCTTCTTTCTTCTCTCGTCTTCTCTCCACACTATCCCCCCCCCCTCCCTCCTCCTCCGCGAATATGTTTAACCGAAAAGCGCTTAAATTAATTTTCCCTTTTTCCGCGCGCATGGAAACGCGAATTAAATTTTCCGAATCCACTAACGCGTGAAACGTTCGGGACTTGAGAATGAATGAAATTCGTTGAATCAACACTTTTTGGAGTGTATGACATATGTATAATAGATTCATGAAAAAATAAAAATTTTATTTTTTCATTTCTTCAAGGAGTTCATTAAAAAATTGCCACATCAATGAAGCGTCTTTTGTGAATTTTTTAATTGGCCCTTTTTCAATTGCGCTGACAATTAGTTTTTTTGAGGACACCATATATGCAACTTTTCGACGTGATGAATTATTCTCAAGAATTCGTTTCGGGGAATTAAAGTACATCCCTTTGCGAATAGAACATATTAAAAAAGATTCGCGTTTACGATTATAATTATTGGGGAAAAAACGAATGTCATTCGAATGTAGAAACGATAATAATCATGACGATGAACGAAATATTCTTTCATGACGACCTTTCTCTCGTTTCCGTCCTTTTATTTCATTTTTTTTTTTTTTTTCGTTCAATCCTCAAAACATCGAGGGAACTTTTGAACGCACGATATCGCGTTATATAAACCGGGGATTTGGAGGAGCGGTTGAAACCAGACGAGAGGGTTGAGGGATGCGAGAATGGGAATTTGAATATTTCTGATTGCGTGACCAAAGAAGCAGCGTGGTAGCGCTTGCGAGCGCTCAGTCCCACCGAGGGATGTCCCCCCTTCGTACATGGCCTTTGTATGCGAGTATTTCTCTCGTACCCATCACACACATTTATACATTCGTATGTACATATGAAATATTGCATATGAAGTTGAACGATTTTTGTTTAATACCTTAACGCATAGGCCTTAAACAAATTATAGATATATCATTCGTTCAGTTTTCCTTTTTTTGATAATTATTTTAGAATCTTTCGAGTCGTACATATCGTTGACTCGGGGAAGTTTTGCTTTTTTTCCCAAAAATTTTTAATTTTTTACCAGCTCATTTATGTAAAACTTCCGTTTAAACCGTTGCTTTAGACCTCTTACAGTCTCGCTGTCTCTTCGAGCTCTCGGTATATGCTCTTCGTCACTGTAAATTTTATAAAGCCTGGCAAACTTGTAATGCGTCTGCGTGTCTTCCATTCGCTAATTGCACTTTCCTCGTTCATGCACCGCGCCACCGCTACTTATTACCCATACCCATTTTCTTCCTAATTACTCTTCGACGATAGTCTCTCCGACTTGCCGTATATATGCATATATATATATAGTTTATCCGTCAGCTGCATTTATCGTTTCTTCGGTTACTTTGCCCGCCGGTATACATCACGAAGTTGTATTAACAAAGACAGGGCTCGTCTTGTCGTCGTCGTTGTCACGGTGGAGTTTTACGTCCGGAGGCATTCACGCGATAATCCATGCTCTCCCTTGAGCCCCCCCCCCCCCAATCCCCTTACTATAGTCATTGTTTCGAGAGTCGTTAACTCTCAAGTTGACAGGAGGAATTATTTTCAATTCACATTACGAAATTGTAGCTTATTTTTACTACAGTTTATTCATCTATTTTTTCGAACGATCGATCCATCGAGAGGCGTCCATGCACCCTTGAATTGACAGAATAAAAAAATTGTATATTTTGAAAATGAGACGAAATAATAATAAAAAATGATTAGCATAAAGAGATCGTCGTTGGATGCAAAAAGTGGCATCGAAGAGCGAAATTTTTTTTTGATAAAATAGTGACTCGATCCTTTCTCAATGATCGAATGATTGTTTCTTTTTTTGTTCTGTTTAATTAAATCTCCAGACGATATCTGCATAGTATGTACATTTACTTTCTCTTCATATTCTCGTTTTCTTTTATTCACTCTTCGATATTTGAATGTGCATTGTATTCCAATGATTTGCTACTGTTTTTTCACTGCAGCTATAGCAAAAGTTACTTGGGATGACTCGCAAAGTCTCTTATTCCGGTCCGGCGCTCCCTTTCGCGACATCGTTACATACAGACCCAAGGGTCTGCATATGACCTATATAAAAAATTTGATATTTCACACGTATTCTGAGTAAAAATTGAAGAAATATGTATAATGTATAATTATACAAATATAATATGCATATATCATCGTATAATATATATATATATTTGTATTTTTTTTATATTTGATGAAATTTTTAAAATATTTTTTTTCATTTCAATGCCTATACTTGGTGCATAAGTACACTGCTCTTTGATCGTCATATTGCATTGAAAATTGCATCGAAACTGTGCCTGAAAAATTCAGCAAAAAAGTATTTCTTTTTCCAAAACTTTGTATATATATCTCCGAAGAAAATTGAAATACCAAAAAAGACTACGAAAATTCACTGTACAGCGAGAAACAAATCCCATAAATTGTGCAGCCCATAAATTGTGCATACATGCCCTTAACGGGGTTTCCGTATCCCGTGTGCAGATTCGCGTCGAATGGCACGCGACATCGCCATAAAAAATGTCAGCCCTTGTGAAGACTCTTTCACTTCTTGATTGATAATTAAAAAGAATAACAAAAAATATTATACACGGATAACGAAAGTTATTACAAGGTACAAGCATCAATCCTCGGAATGATTTTATAGAAAAATTATACTTAGTTAAAAAAGAAACGATGCGGCAGTAAGAAAAAAAAAAAATTCAAGACATTTTAATTGTTGATTTTATAATTAATCGTGAGCGTAGTATTAGGCACGCAACTATACTTTGGCGTTCGTGGTCCGTGCACAAGACTGTGGCGATTTCACGAGATTTCACACAGGAAATATATTCACTCGAGCCGAAGGTATAGTCTCGGAATTTTCTTTTCCAATTTTACCTAGACAATACATGAAGCTTTATATAACGAGCAGTACAATTCTTGACCAACTGTACGGGTATGAACAAACAGACACGCATTCCTTAAAATTTCGACATTTTTTTAGGCTTCAACGAAAGTAGCCAAACGGTAGGAACTTTTTGTTACGTTCTCTATACCAAATTTCAAGACAATCGGGATTTTATTTGCTCCGATTCTTTTGAAATTTTCATACAAAATCGGGGGAAAAGAAATTCAAAAAAAATTTCCAGAGCTGGGCAAAGTACATGAAAGTACTTCAAGTACAAAGTACTGTAAGTACTTGAAGTACTCCTGAATTTCAAGTGCCAAGTACCGCAAATACTTGGAGTGCCAAGTACAGCGTACTTGAAGTACTAAATATTTGAAGTACTTGAGGTATCAAGTATCAAATACTTTTCAAGTTTTCCGCTACACGTCTCGTAAGTTCTAGTACTTATATTTGATTTCTTACGTACTCTTCAAACTCATTTGATTTTGATTCGAGTACATTTTGTATCAAAACATATTTTCACATTGTGCAATTCACTCAGTTTAGGCAGATTAGAACAGAAATATCTAAACGAAGAATTGGAAATAATTTTAAAAAAAGCATTGACGATTGTAATTTAGATTTATTTAGCTTCGGGTTTTAAAAAGAAAAAAAAAGAATATGAAACACAAATTGATAAAAAAGAAGCCATGCATTGACAATGACACCGTAACTACCGTAGCTTGAGCCTTTTAACGGTCATTCCTTACAATCTTAACCAAAGATGGCGCAGAACGTTTCTCAATTGTATATTCAAAGGCGTTATACATGCAACCATTATCAAGAAGTATTCAAAAGTACTTCATACTTTGTACTTGAAAAAAGTACTTGACGTACAGGAAGGTACTCGAAAATTTAAGTAAAAATACTTAAAGTACAGGTTTAAGACTTGGAAATTTAAGTACAATACTTTAAAAGTATTCAAAGTACTTTGTACTTCAAATACTGTACTTCCAGTGCATCGAAAGTACCGGGTACTTGAAGTACTGCCCAGCTCTGAAAATTTTACGTTTTTTTTTTCGTTCGTAATAATCTCTGAGAGATGGTCGGTAACAACCGCTAAAAGCCCGGTACGAACAATTAGTTCCGGCCGAAGATCCATGCCAATTATACGAAACAGGGGACTCGAGGTATCCAGAGCGCAAATTGTTTTAAACATTATGTCGACATTCCTCGTTACGTGCTCACCCGTCCGACAATCCTGAAAAGAACTTTATATCTATCCGATACTTCGTATTATATACAGCCTGTCTCTATAATGGACTCGTACACCTTTACTTCAAACTGCATTATTCAAATAAATATACCGTATGGATAAAAATTCCATGCATAAGCTGAAGAACAATACCGAGGTGTGAGAGAGTTATTCTAAATCGCAACACACACGGGCCCAGTTGGTTCGTGCCGAGATACAACCGAGAACGATGTACATATATATATATAAATACAAATATCCGTTGATATATGAATTGTTATATATGCATATGTATGAGAAATAATTGCTGCAATCCTCGCGAGAATACCTAGATTGTATCTGAGAATACGCGAAAGACTTATTCTTCGTATCATCGTTTATTGTGTGTAAGATTAATGCCGAAGACGATAATTACAATTTTTTTTTTTTGGCAAAATTCCTCGATCACATGAATTATTGTCATAATTACACCAGAATAATTCAAAGAAAATCAAATAATTATTCGATAAAATGTAAATTCTATCCATCAGATTGTGTGAACCAAAAAAATAAATTGTCTGTCGTCCATGAACCGAACTACATTATCAAGGACCTTTTTGCGAATTTGACATTCGAGGCAGTCGAATTTTCTTCACATTTCTCGTGAAATGATGAATAGTCCCATCATCGAAGAATGTCCAACAGTTTATTTGTTCGATACACCTTTTGTCGAGTATATTGCCCATTTTCTTCCAATCACCGAGACACGACGATACAGACTCGAAGGATTTTTCGATCGGAGTTTTAGAAAAAAAAAAAAAAACCAGAATATCGATGTGAAAGAGGAGAGAGTAGAGGTTTCATAAAGTATTGAAAGTCATTGGAAGGAAGGAAGTCAATACAAGTGTATTGAAAGAATCTTATTCCAATCCCACTTTTCTTCTTCCTTCTTGAAAAAAAAAGTGAAGAAGAAGGCACACCATTCTTCTCTGAGCCTGGAGAGATACAGAGAGAGAGAATGAGAGAGAGAGAGAGAGAGAGAAACTTCCTTTCATTGGAGTGTATCGAGAAAGTGGCTTGCTGGTGTGTGGCAGGAGACGAGTACAGTAGTAATGGCCGTGATAGTGGTTGCAAGTATTGCTACAGTGGAGAAGGTATATACTTGGTTTCTCGAGAACAGAACTGTGACGCTGGCGCTGAAGAGATTGAACGGATCGTCTCGTCGTCTGCCTTCTCTCTCTCTCTCTCTCTCTCTCTCTCTCTTTCTCTTCCTCTTTCTCTCTCTCTCTCTTTCTCTTTCTCTTTTTCCCCGTCTCTTCATCACTTTTTTCTAGTACTCACCATGATTGAGATAAGCTACCGCTCTCGGAAGCTTTTTTTTTTTTTTTTACTATCGCGTATAACGACCTGACAACGATATCGATGATCCCAGAAGTCCCTCTTTCCTTCTTGTACAATGATCCAATGTTCGGATAAACATGCGATGAAATGAGTCGATAGATCGGAAGAGGACAAGATTAAAAAAAAAAAGAAACTCCCGAAAAGCAGCTCTCAGTCCAAGGGATAACAATGTGCGTTGTCCCTTGAGTTTTTGTTTCGAAATTCGCACGATTGAGAGCGATAAATATATCAATCCAAATTGAAAATCCCACGAGATTTCGCGGCCTCTTTCGTTCGCAGGGAATCTTCCAAAAATCTATCTTTTTTCCATATGTTCTCTGTCAATTTATCTTCATGTTAACCTGGCACTTCGTTCTCTCTTTACATACGCGGATCCTCCTATTTTACTCCTCGACATTTTTATCTTCCTCCGTATCTCTTGAGCACGTGCCCCGCCAAATTGCAATCCAATGGCATTCAGACCTCAACTTCGATGATTGCACCTCGAGCTACATGCGATATATACGCCGCGTCGTGGTATGTCCCCTGCAGATCCAGGCTGCAGAAAATCGTTTGAGAATTAGATACAACCCGAACGAATCGCCATTCTCTCGCGATTATATTCGCCATCGATCGAACGATCGTTTGTCGTGTCCCACATCGCACAGATAGTGAAATCTGTTACATATATTATTACGAAATGTATACATATATATATGTCCTCTGGCCCGTTTATCTATTTCTGTGATCGTAAGAAATTGAGGCAAAACTCAAAGTGCCGTCACCGAGAACCATGACAGCGAGTGAAAAACGAGAGTCAGTGGGGAACAACGATTGTCTGTCGCTGTGTGTGCTGCTGTCTGTTCCGAAACGAGGAGCAAGATCGACCGAGAAAAGAGTGTCTTTCTGTCCTGTACCAAAGTGTGCACAATAATAAACTTTTCAGTATTCTCGAGTCTCACAAACACGAGAAAAGTATGCAACATTATACACGTCATTATAGTTGCAACAGAAGCGATCGTTCTTTCATAATAAATGCAACAAATATTATATACATGTATATACATAATGCAAACGGCCTTGTCTAATCTCGTCTCTCTCCATCTCATTCGATTTCTCACTCTCGCACACAGACACACATTCGCCTCAATTCCGTCACACATATGCTAGACCAGACGCCCGATCGTGGGTGTCACTTACTTTCCTGCCTTGAAAAACCTTTCACCCATTGCACACCCACATGGAAAAGCTACCCGGTGCAGCAATACACCGTACACACACCTGAAGAATTTCAACCCTTTTATTTTTGTTTTCTTCCATATTCAATTCCCTCGTTTATTGATAACGATTCTTCGTTGTAATCGAGCAACGTCACACAGACGTAACAGTTGCAAATTATATGAGGGATTGTGTGTAAATAGCTCTTTGAGTGGGAGATTTACCATTCGGTGGAGAATGGATTTTGAAAAAAAAAAAAAAAATTTCAAACAAGCTCTTTGTTCAATCCTGAATCGTGAGCTTTTTCAGCTTTTTTTTTCTTTACTTCTCCAAGGATTTTATCAATTTTATAGTTATATCGGCCATATAGACTGGATTATCGGGAGACAGTGAGCGAGAGTGAATAGAGCAGTTCTCAATTTTGTTTTTTTTTTTTTTTTTTCTGTGGATACAATGACTGTGTTTGAGCTCAATCGACGGTGCGCAGTTTTCTCATTCGATCGGTTCATGAGTGCAGCAGCCCATATTCGAAGAGAGTAAATATGCATGGCCTCTCTCTCTCTCTCTCTCTCTCTCTATCCATCGATAGATTAGATAACTCTTAACGAATGGCTATTCCCCTTTACCAAGTATACATGAATGCACAATATATAGTAGTATAGTTATTCTTTGATTTCCCGCCACTCAACGAAGCATTGTGTTGCCAAGTTTCTCCGTGATAGAGTGTGTCACGCTTGCTGGTTTATGGAGGGATTTCTTTCTTTTCTTTACCCAATCCGTTAATATATGTATACCGTGTCTATCTATCCGTTAAAGATGTTAATTCTCACCTTTGTCTCTCATTGCAGTCTCGCCTCTTTTCCCTTTTTTTTTTTTCCTCCTTCTTTTACATGTGTATACCGATCATAATATATAGGTGCAACGAGAGGCATTCGCACCTCGAGTGTACACGAAAACTTCTGATTACCGATAAGATCAATCGCTTTCTCGCGCTCCGTTTGGCCTTCTCTAAAATTAACCACTCCGATTGCTTTCTATTTTAACTTTTAAATTTGACGTTTTTTTTTCTGCTTTGCGCGTGTGGGTGTGGGATGTGTGCGCGTGCTTTAATCTCAATGAGAGATCTTGTTGGATCGTTTTTTTTTAATCGATTTATGTATTGAGAATGGACAATAGTTTGCATTTAAGTAGATAGTTTCTAGATTTTTTTTTAATTCGCCAGTCCTGCACGCCAGGAAACATGAGAAAGAGAGAGAGGGGTCAAAGGGTCGAGAGAGATTAGAAGAATCCTCACGAACTTCGACCGAGGACCACCCAGCCCACGAATCAAAGAATCATCAACGACTTTAATTAACGTCTAGACACAAGTCTAATTGCGATGTAATTGCGTGAATAAATATATATTCAACTGGCACGTCCTACGCGGGAACCCCTCGCACTACACCCGACAGGAAGTCACAGTGCTAAAAGATTATCACTGGGCATATATATTGGCTGCGTGCTTGCAAATAAGACATTCCGAGTTTCGTCGTATACGGTCAGAAACGTTCCGCGGAATTTCGCGTTAGGAACACACCCGACCTCTCGTCCGACCCTCCGATCAGGCATACTACAACTAATTCCAATTATTATCTTTATGATTTTTATTATCGTCATTATATTTATTATTAATTCCATTCCTGACTTTTTTCGTTTTAAAAATTATCATATCCAGGCTTTGCTTGTTATATTTTTTTTTTTTTTTTCCCCCAATAAAACAGGTCGAAAACCAGTGTTGGCGACATCACATCTAATCCAATATTTGCCTAATCGCATCACACATCATTCGACAACTCATACTGAATGTCATGAAAATTTCTTAATGCGTCTTTGAAAAGATCTTTGTTAGTCCCAAGGACCTGCAGAGATCAAAGTCATCGTTCGCTAAACTTTGTTTATCATCGACGAAAAAAAAAAAAAAAAAATTATAACAAAGAAAAATATGTTTATTTGCCACGTGCATACGATCGCAAACCGCCTGATCGTTGTTACTCACTATATGAACGACGAAATTCTTTATAACTTGATCGAATTTCGAAACCGATTGAAATCATGCTTATAACCACTTTTCCAGCTTCCGCCATCGCCGCTTAACATATGTTATAATTCACCGCATTACATTGTTTTCCCCATATTGCCGCACACATGCGTATCGAATGCTATCGTACAAAAGAACGTCAGGCCCATACGTGACTCGACCCATTCAAAGCGTCCGAGTTACGCCATTTTTGCTTGCCCATATCACCTGACATCGGTATTTACATTACCGCATAACAATCGTTTTTTTTTAAACCATAATATCGTTAGTCGTGCATTTTTTTTTTTTCTTTTGAGTTGTCAACCCCAACCCCGTCCCAATTTGTGTTTCAGATCCCAATGTAAAGTCGTTCTGAAGCTCGGACGGGAAGATCGAACGACGCTAGGAACATGTGACACAATTCCCGTAACTGCTAAAAACAAAAACAAAAAAAACAAAAATCTCTTAATCCAATCGAGAAACTCGCGTTGCCCATTAGTTTAAAAGAACAACGCAAAAAAAACGACCGAAAAATGTTGCCCCGATCCCATCGTCATCATTATCATCATCATCATTATCGTCATCATCGTCGTCAGACGTGGAAGACGCAACGTCAGACGAAAAAGACGAGAAACTCTCTCTCCGTTAATCTCTGCCGTTCCTCAAGATCCGGTCAATAGGGGGCGCGAGGGTACGGGGAGGGGGTACAACGATTCGCGATAAATTATCCCGCAGAGTTCGCGCGAACTTGACGAGATCTCGTATTACGATGATATAAAAAAAAGAGGAGCAAGTAAGTCGAATTGTTCGAGCGTGAGAAAATTAAATGTGAGTGCCGGATCGTCGTGCCGTAAGCGCGTGCACGAGGAAACATCCACGAAATCTATATATAGAGAAAGAGAGAGAGAGAGAGAGAGAGAGAGAGAGAGAGAGAGAGGGAGAGAGAGTGAGAGACGATGTTGGGCGTGAGTCAGCCGAGCAATCCGCCATCGAGTCTGCGACACTCGGCGAGCTTCTCGTGTCTTCAGCGAAGCTCCAACGGCGATAACGGGCATCGTACGAGAACTTCGACATTGCCGCAGCAGCCGAACGTACAGTTGGCCACCAACACGAGTCATCATCATCATCATCATCATCATCATCATCTAAATTACGGTGGACCTAGCTCGTTGCAGCAGCAAACTCCGAGCTCACGGCGAAACGACCCCGGCACGGAGAGCATCGCTTCATCGAATAATACGGAAAACGGTAGCAGCAACGATTACGGCTTCGTGAGGCTAAGGCCACGCCTGAGAAGCACGAATTCTGCCCTGCTGCGCGAAGATTCCGAGAGCCAGAAGTGGCAGCCCAAGAAATTGTACGACGAGGGCTCATCTTTGTGCTTCGGTGGTGCTAGTGCTGGTGGTGGTGGTGGTGGTGGTGGTGGTGGTGGTGGTGGTGGTGGTGGTGGTGGTGGTGGTGAAAGTGGTGAAACGACGAATAAATCGAGGCAGGAAAGCTGCGAGTTCGAGGTGTCCCGTAACAAGAGCACAAACGGCCTCAGAGAAAGCGTCGATACAGCGAGAAGCTTTAATCATCAGAGCGGCAATTCGAATTCACTGAGAGGTGCGCTGATACTATTTACGGCGTCAACGTCATCCTGGTGGAAGGCGAAACAGCGCGAGGAGCAGCAGCAGCAGCAGCAGCAGCAGCAGCAGCTCGGTGCATCATCCTCGATAGCATCGTCCTCATCCTCCTCGGGTACGACGGAACGCAAGTGGCCCAACGGTATTGCAAGCAGCAGCGGCAGCAGCCTCATCATGACACCACCGTCATCGAGCAGCGGTCTTGGAAACGAAAGAAAGTGGCCGAGTCAAAAAACCCAGCAACGCAACAACGGCAATGGCAATCCCGGTAATTCGATCGCGAGCGAGGGCAAATGGTCCTGCAGAACAAGCGCTACGCTGGCATCATCGTCCGCGATTGCTTGCAGCAATGCAACAGCCGTGAAAGATGAAAAATGGTCGAGTCTGAGCGCTGCCTCGGTCTCACCCACGTCAACGGGTCAGGATCGCAGGTGGCGTTCGCTCGGTGCGCTATTGCGCCAATCGAATTACTCGTCCTATCCGAACGGTCTACAAAATTCTCAGCAAACGACGCGCAATAATGAAAATAATAGCGCGAGCTATGGGTCGAACATGAGCGCGTCGATGATCGAGAACGTTGTTTCGGGGACATTGACGACGACGACGACGACGACGACGACGAAGACGACGAGCGAGGGTAGCCGGGAATGCTCGACCGTTGGTCCATCCTGGAAATCATTGAAGTATCCGACGAATGGACAAGCGCCCGCGGCAACCTCATATTCGGCTGGTAGACCCTCGTGGTCGGAGAAGGAGGCAACAGGTGGCCGGGAAAGCGATGAATTCCCGCGTCCAGCTAGATCCGGCAAGGTAAGTCGAAGACTCTATCAGGAGAGCTCCAACGAATCACCGGATTCGCGTACAGAGACGTGGGAAGATCAGCAGCAGCAGCAGCAGCAGCAGCAGCAGCAGCAGCGACGCGGCAACAGGACACGCGGTGAATCTTCGGGTGAGGATACGACAGGCTGGAAGAAGAAATCAAGTGGTGCGAATGTTCCGGAATGCTGCCAGAGAACCGAGAGACAAAACGGGACTTCGGGACTCCGTGAGATCTCCGCTAGATCCAGCAGAGCCCAGAGTTTTTATCTTCTCGATGATTTCTTGCGACCCCAGCAGCAGCAGCAGCAGCAGCAGCAGCAGCAGCAGCAGCAGCAGCAGCAGCAGCAGCAGCAGCAGCAGCAGCAGCAGCAGCAGCAGCAATCACAGACATCCTCGAAGTGCAGTCTCGATCTTTGGCTACCGTCGCAATATCCCCGAAACGTTGGCAACAACGAGCGTGGCGGAAGGCCGAGCGAGCTGACGAGCAAGAATTCCAACGGCGCTGCGAAGCACGGACATCAGAAGACATCGGCGTCACTGATCTGCAGCGTTAATCAACAGCCGAGGGTCAATATGTCCAATATAACACCACCGAGAAGGCACAATTCCAGTTCGGACAGTCTCGAGGTTGCCACCAGTCCACTTCCGCCTCCTGTGCCACCGCCACCTCCAACGGAGATCGCCAACAGGGAAAAGGAACGCGTCGTGAACGGTGAACAGCAAAATTCTTACAGCAGGGATAAAGACAGTGCCGGGTTGAGTGCCGGTGGAAATTCGACTGGTGCAACCGTCTCCGGAACGAGCGTCAGCGTTCCATCGGCCTCGTCGTCATCGTGCCACTGTAGAATGTGCTGGGCGAGCCTGCAACAGAGATCGTCCCGCGATGAGGTAAGTCCATCTTGCTTCGTCATTCTATCGTCTCTATATGTTCGTTCTCTGCGATATCTCGTTATACTAGTTCCTCGGTCATTCCAGTCAAAAAGGGTCAGTTCGTGATGCAATCTTCCGCAGAATTGATTTTTCTTTTGGAAAAGGTTCAGGCTTTTTGGAAGCGGTTAATGTTGATGCTTGGAAAACTTTGTCGAGCTATAAATCGAAAAAAATGCACTATAGAGGAAAAAGTTTTCCATAGTTAATGTTAAAAAGTTAATGTTAAAAATATAGGTAATGTTAAAAAGTTTTCCAAAGTTAATGTTGATGCTTGGAAAACTTTGTCGAGCTATAAATCGAAAAAAATGCACTATAGAGGAAAAAGTTTTCCATAAAAGTTGTGGGGAATTTCATTATTTACGAAAAAGGTCTTATTAAATTTTTTCTTATGATTCACGCTTCACGAGATATTTGATAAAACGTGTTTTTCAAGATGGTGACTGAAGCTCTGATAAAAAGTTAATGTTAAAAACATAGGTAATGTTAAAAAGTTTTCCAAAGTTAATGTTGATGCTTGGAAAACTTTGTCGAGCTATAAATCGAAAAAAATGCACTATAGAGGAAAAAGTTTTCCATAAAAGTTGTGGGGAATTTCATTATTTACGAAAAAGGTCTTATTAAATTTTTTCTTATGATTCACGCTTCACGAGATATTTGATAAAACGTGTTTTTCAAGATGGTGACTGAAGCTCTGATAAAAAGTTAATGTTAAAAACATAGGTAATGTTAAAAAGTTTTCCAAAGTTAATGTTGATGCTTGGAAAACTTTGTCGAGCTATAAATCGAAAAAAATGCACTATAGAGGAAAAAGTTTTCCATAAAAGTTGTAGGGAATTTCATTATTTACGAAAAAGGTCTTATTAAATTTTTTCTTATGATTCACGCTTCACGAGATATTTGATAAAACGTGTTTTTCAAGATGGTGACTGAAGCTCTGATAAAAAGTTAATGTTAAAAACATAGGTAATGTTAAAAAGTTTTCCAAAGTTAATGTTGATGCTTGGAAAACTTTGTCGAGCTATAAATCGAAAAAAATGCACTATAGAGGAAAAAGTTTTCCATAAAAGTTGTGGGGAATTTCATTATTTACGAAAAAGGTCTTATTAAATTTTTTCTTATGATTCACGCTTCACGAGATATTTGATAAAACGTGTTTTTCAAGATGGTGACTGAAGCTCTGATAAAAAGTTAATGTTAAAAACATAGGTAATGTTAAAAAGTTTTCCAAAGTTAATGTTGATGCTTGGAAAACTTTGTCGAGCTATAAATCGAAAAAAATGCACTATAGAGGAAAAAGTTTTCCATAAAAGTTGTGGGGAATTTCATTATTTACGAAAAAGGTCTTATTAAATTTTTTCTTATGATTCACGCTTCACGAGATATTTGATAAAACGTGTTTTCCAAGATGATGACTGAAGCTCGATCACCTCTCACATCCACCCGGATCCCGGCAACTTAAATTTACACTCAGGGGGCCAGCCTTGAACTTTTTCCCAAAAGCAAAATGAATTCTGCAGAAGATTGCAGAAAAAAAAAAATAGCCAAATCGACTGAACTGATACGCCGTGAATCCAATAAGGATGGTGCGGCGTTTGTCAGCGAGAGGGAGTGAGAGTCGTGTAGCCAGGGCGAACCTTCTCTTCCTCTCGTGTGTGCAGATTCGCGCTATCGCACAAAATGCTCGAGTGTTGAGCGAGATTATCGCTGTTTCCCTCATAAGCTCATCTCGCCTCCTCTCGATGCTCTCTGCGCGATACTTTTAGCGATTTCCATAATCGACGCCCGTACGCACGAGACGCCGATGATGGCGGCGAAGAAACGAGAGATAGGATAATTAAGATTACAGCCGATTGAGATCCGGATAAAACTCGAGATCTTTTTTCTTTCTCGCGATAATTTGGCAATGATAATACGATCTTCCGGGTTCGATAAGTCCATTGAAATTTGTTTCGGCAGAGTTCTTTGTGAATATCTCCGCTCAAAAAAATTAAGACGGGCGTTTTCAGTTTTTTTACACGCACGCGCGATGTAAAGCTGCCTGTCCAGGCTCTCTGCTGCATTGCAAACAATTTGGCTCTAAAGAGCCAAATAGCCCTTCACTTTGGCTCTATAAAGAGCCCCAGTGAAATTATTTTCCACAAATGTAACGCGCGTTCGTATTTTTTTCCAAAGAAGATTAAAAACTAAAAAAAATCACTCAGCAGCCCCATTGATAATCTGCTTATCAAATTTTCCTTGCCGGAAATCGTTCGATGTGATGAGGGCATTATTCAAAAAGCTCCGTAAAGTCCAATGTCGAAGAGTCCATGACCCAAAGTATCGGAAGCACGAACGTCAACTGCGCGTAGCGGCAATTGGACAGACTCTCGTGAATTATAGCGCCCGATATGACGATCGATCTTATCGGTATAAAGCCTGAAGAGCCATAGCACACGACACCGTCGTTGTTCTCTCTCTCTCTCTCCCTCTCCTCTCTCCTTCGCCTTCGTTTTCTACGCGTGCAAGCTCGTTTCACGTAATATTCCGCGGTCATACCGACAGAGCTTTATCCGCGACAGAGCCCGCCGTCAGGCCCTCCCATACCGATGGTTCACACGCGTTTCGCTGGCTGATAATATATCAATCCCATCGATCGTCGTAAACGCTCGTATATATAAATATCTCCTCCCGAGATGCCTCCGTCCCCCATGTCGTAATACGCGTGTACCGCGGGGCAAACCTACGCGATCGACGCGACTCCAATGAACCCGAGGAAGTTTTAATTAATGATCCCCGTCATGACGTAATCGAAAATCTTTATCCACGAAGCGGACGAAATTTATTCGTATGGCTGAAATGAAAAAAGGGATGGGATATTAAACGTATGAAAGATTCACTCTGAATCACATCTGACAGGTGATCTTGGTATCAATTGACAGTGATCAAGCGGGACTTGATCACTGTCAATTATCAATATGGTTGCTCGAAAAATTCATCGAATCACATTGGGAGGTTGGAGTTATTCTTGGAACGGGGCAACAAAGTGCAGAGGGTAGCCGTATTTCTATCTTTCCGATGCAGCAATGGCTCTTCTATTATTAGCTAGAAGCGAGCAGAGAGAAAGCTAGCATGCGTCCGGCAAAAAGGGACGGAGCTGAGAAGGTTCTCAGAGAGAGAGAGAGAGAGGCAGAGAGAAAGAGAGAGAGAGAGAGAAGGGGAAGTTGAAGCGAAATCCTGGCACTGCTACATATCCACTTTCACTGGAATCATTTACACGAATATCCGGCCAATTTTTATTTTAACCCCTCTGCGAATCTGAGCAAAATTCAACGAAATTAAAGCGCAGCCGGACGTAAACTAAACTGAGCCAAATAACCGGACGCAATTAACGTAACCAAGTTTTCAGACTCTGATAATCCTGGCTAAAGCGCTCAACCGCTCTGCTATAATTCCCAATGTTTTGCCATTATATTTCCTTCGCCCGTACAACACGGTATGGCCCTTGTTCGATACCAGAGTAGGCTTGATAATCGCGACGAATATTCCACTGGTAGCTGAACGCTCGAAACGCCCATTTAATATGAAAACCCAATGAGCCAGAAGTCGATATAGGGATAGAAAAAGAGATGAAGAGAAAGAAGGAGGATGAGATAGATGCGAAGGAGGATGCTGTCGAGATGGTAGTTTAAAGATACCGTTGGAACCCCTCGCGCCACGAGGAGGAGGAGGATATCGCACGGTGAGATCTCTCGGTGGGCTCTTCTTGGTCCGGCGACGTGTCCGTTCGCAGGAGCGTGCGTCGAACCGGCGAGCTTGATTTATCGTCATTGAGATACACAGTGCCGTGTTCGACGAGACGTTATAAATGAACAGCATATGAACAGCATAATGCACAGCCCTTGTTGCTTACGTATTCCATCAGCGTTGCTCCCCCTCAGATTTTTTTTTTTTTTTTTTTCAAACGCTCAAGAAGCACCCTCTGGCCCGTTCAACGTCCGATAATACTGATCTACCTGTCTCTCGTGGCTACGGTCTATCATGAAAGCTGACCGTAGTCGCGCTCTGGTAGGGCAAGATTGGAGCTCCAGTATGTTCACTCCTCTCTCGGGCTTCTCTCTTCATTTTTTTTTCCTTTTTTTTTTTTTTTTTTTTTTTTTTGAATCGTCATCATTCCCTTCTTTTCTCTAACAGAGAGCCCCGTCACCCTAGGCACATTGAAAAGAGGACACCTTCATTGAAGACCTCCTAGAGATCCCCATTGTTGTCCGTCGTTCCGCGTGAAAAGAATCCGTTGGATTGGTCCTGCGTGAATATCACGAGCCTCAAAAGCTCTTCTGTATATAGCTGCATATCGTTGCCGGAGGAATTACCATCATTTTTTAGGTCTTTGCATGAGCTGCGTGTCCGATTGCTCCGAATGCGGAGTCGAGTAAAAAATGAAATAAAAAAAAAAAAAAAAGCATCGCGTCCCTTCTCCCGCCCTTCGAGACATCGAGATAAAAGAAATATTCGATTGGTATACTATACAGGAGTGAACGTGTATATGTGTAGAGTGCTGCTCAGAGGCTCGACTATATTATGCTTTCTCCATTTCGTCATCGTTCAACGATCTACTCTTTTCGACCTCGGGCATCCGGTGAGAAGTTGATGCGTGTGTACATGTATATGAAAAGATGAAGAATCGTTTGAACGCGTTAATGTTGAAGCAGACAAGTCCCAGGCAGTATTCGTCCTTCCTACGTTAATCTCATCCACTTAAGTCGCACCGATTATTCATCGTGAATGAATATACTCGCGTATAGTTATGCCATAAGCACTCATTATTATACTACAACAAGTTGACAGATTCGACTCTTTCACGATTGATCGTTCGTCCTTGCCGTTTATAACCGCTGATTCTCCGCAATGGAGTTCGTGTGGTGCATGCAAAACGTATTCTTGAATGACCTTACACGCGGAGCATCTTGTGACGATAATTCGAGCAATCACCCGCGTTTCATACAGAAACGAGAGCCATTTCGACGGATTTCATTTGTCCCCCATCATCATTTTAAATGGCATGCATTGGTTCAGCGCTGTCCTTTTTCGCGGAACGTTATTATATTCACGTCCTACATTCATTTCTTTCTTTTTTTTTTTTTTTTTTTTTTTTTGTTTTCTGTGACACAAAATGACGAACCAAGTCGATCGAGTTTCACACGAGTACCGGTGCGTCCAACGAGAATGACATCAATGAGATTTCAGTAATAACGAGTCGTGTGGAGTCTGAGTCTCAATGCGTGTAGTCTCATATTTATAGGGCACTCTCAAGTCGTGGTATATTATATGTCTCGTAGGTGGTGCACTAATGTATCCCCGAAACGAGCGCTAACGTGTCTTTTAAACGTTGTTCGAGATAACCCTCCAGCATAGCAGGGCAAACAAATAATTTCAAGCTGAAACGACATTCCAACTGGTACACGCGGCACATCCAGAGCTCTATACCGAGCTAAATATAGTTCAAAAATTTCTAGTTACTGCTCCGTTGTCCTCGCAGTCGTGTATACGGTATACACTCGGGCTCTCGTAATGTAAACCTCGTATCTATGGTATTTCAATGCACCCAAGAGCCGCAGTTGAAAAGTCGTTTCATTCGATTTTACCATCCACCAGAGATATCTCATCAGTTTTACAAAAATGTTCAGGGCTTTGGTATTTATTTTTCTCTTCAATGTCGTAAATTATTGTACTTGGGAAAAGAATATGTTGCACAATTTTGTGTTGGCTGTAAGTTGTGCACGAGAGTCAAGGCGAGGAGACTCGACAAAATAGTCTGCGACCCGTGAAATGGCAGTCGACTATTTCTGACTTTGAAGCTTTTCGATCTCTCGGCCAGCGAGCATGGGCGATTATTTCGTCTGCGTGTCTTCCATGCACAACAGTGCACTCGAATATTATCCCATGGGTAGAGAGTAGAGACTGATGCATAATGCTGATTTTAAACTGAGGCTGCACAAGTGCTACTTTTATTGTGTCAAGTTTCGAGAGTATGAAAAAATGCTGCGGTTTAGTTTGATCTAAATGTTATTCCTGTTCGGAAATTTGGATAGCTGTAGGTCCAAGGATAACGAGTGATGCTTAGTGATTTCATTTCTCTCTCTCTTTCTGCGTTTTATTTTTTACTTGTCCTCTATTTATTTATTTTTCTGTAGCTTCTTCATCTTGCTTCACGTAATTTTTGTATTCATAAATTTAGGGAAAATGCTCTAAATTAACCATTACGGTAAACTTACCAGTACCTAGACAGTGAACCGGTAGCTGGACAGTTCGTGTTAAGCTATACTAGCCCAGTCGAGATAGGTCTAAAGATTGGTTTATCTGGAAATAATTGGCGGAAGAAATTTTATTTTTTTATACTAGGGGGAAGTTTAAATCTCAATTTTCGGGAAAATCCCTTCATTGCGTTCGCCGCCATCTTGATTTGAAGAGTGACTTTTTTTTTCTTTTTCAAATAACTCGCTTATTTTAAACTTTAGAGTAAAAATGATATATATCAAAGTTGTGGGAAATCTAATTCCCCACAAGTTCGGATTTCATCATTTTTACCCTAGGATCGATATTTACCGAGTTAGACTGCAAATAGGGGTTGAAACGGTTTTTTTAATTATCTCGTTTCTTATCAAGTTTATCATAAAAATACTAAGAAATAATCAGGCAGGAAATTTTATTTCCTGCAACTTTAGTTATTACTATTTTTACCCTACGACCAATATTTACCGACATACTGAATTTAGAAGTTGAAATTTTTTTATTTCCAATTATCTTATTTATTTTCAAGTTTATCGTAAAACTGCTAATAAATGATCAGATAGGGAATTTTATTTCCTGCAACTTTGATTATTACCATTTTTACGCTACGATCGATATTTTCAGAGTCAGTACTAAAATAGGCGCTCCGACTTACCTTAGATTGTACATATGTATTGAATTTTCCCTATCTTAATTCTAACTCCGAAAATATCGATCTTAAGGTAAAAATGGTAATAACCAAAGTTGCAGGAAATAAAATTCTCTACCTGATTATTTATTAGAAATTTTACGATAAAGTCGATAATAAACGAGATAATTGAAAATAAAAAAATTTCCACCCCTAAATTCAGTGTAAGTCTAAAAATATCGATCGTAGGGCAAAAATAAGAATGACCAAAGTTGCAGGAAATAAAATTCCGCGCCTGATTCTCAATTATCATTTTTACAATAAGCTTGATAACAAATACGATAATTGGAAAAAAAAAACTGTTTTTTTAACCCCTATTGACAGCCTAACTCTGTAAATATCGATCCTAGGATAAAAATGATATGAATCGAACTTGCGGGGAATTGAATTTTTCCACAACTTTTGTTATAAAGTTAAAAATAAGCGAGTTATTTAAAAAAAACAAAAAATCACTCTTTGAATCAAAATAGCGGAGAACGCAACGAGGGGATTTTCCCGAAAATCGAAATTTACACTCTCAACCATCACTCCCCAAGTATGAAAAAAGAAAATCGCTTCCTCCAATTTTTTCCAGAGTGAAATCCTTTCCAGAGTGAAATCCAGAGAGACTGGACTATAACTACGTAGGTGTAACGTAGGTACGGTTATAGATAATCTTGGGGGTATCCAGCTAATGGTTCACTGTTCTGATACTGGTACGCTTGCCTTAACGTCATTGGAAAAACTAACGAGAAGGAAAATAAAGTTCAAAGGAGAAAAAATTCCGCGATAAGGACGATGATATTAAGGAAGTTGAAAAAAAAAAAACGATCGTTAGTCCGAACGTGAAAAGATTCGAATATCGTAAAGGAATGATTTTCCCCGCTCAAGAATCATTCCGAGGCGCCATCTGTTCGTTATTTCTAGCTCGGTAACGAGACTCCGGGTATACAGGGATCTGTGTAATCTCATGCGATTGCCCCAAGTTGCGAGTACAGATGCCTGCATCGGTCGCTCTTACCGACAGTCAAGCTCGCGATAACGCACACACAGCTGGTCGGTATCGCCACACTTATCTTCATGCCCAGCTCTGCTAGTTTTGTAGTACAAAATCTCTCGCAGAGGTGTCTCCGTGTTTTCCACGACGCTTCCCCCCTCGATATATGAAACAATAGGTTGTTTCATTATTAACTTTTTTTTTTCACAACATCAACCCTCCAAGAGTAAATTCCTCATAAATTCGACTTCACCTTCCACGAAATTGTGATTTCGTGGTAAAGATCCCTCTATTTCCGGAGCGTTAAAGTCGTAGAGACATGAAAAATTGAAATGACAATCCCCTGATAAATAACCCCGTTGGAAAAAAGTATTGACGATGAAAAAAAAATACAAAAGACTCATCTTTTCATTTTTAGATTAATTAATTGACTCTCGTGTCGAGAAAAATTAACAAAATCTTGCAATAAAAGAAAAATAGACTCGATTTTCCAATTTTTAATGAAGCAGCGAGTAGTTCGCAAAGCTCAATGAATGTCTGTCTGTAGCAAGCTTTCACGAGAGAAAAATTGTATTAAATATTGTAACGAGTGAATTCTCATTTAAATCAATGTTGCCCCGTTAAGTGCATTTTTCTGTATACCGTAACGAGAATCCATACCTGGCACCTGGCAATTGTAAACGGTGAAAGATGGCGCAAGGGAACGACAAAGTTTTTCCATCCTTTCGCCCAAGGTACGAGAGGATACAGTCTTGGTATATACCGAACACGAATGAAAGAGAGACAAATTATCCGTGACCCCCGTTGCATCGTGTATATACGTTTCCTTGAGATGCGCGCAACACTCTCCTTCGTAAATCATCATACATGTCTACATGTACCTGTATATGACGCTTTTAAGTTATTGTTGACTCCCTCTTGTCGAGTAGAGTTTCCTAATGAAAACTCGTATGTTCAATGTACAAAACTACGTAAATATATATATATATATATATATATATATGTACATGTTGGTTTTGTCGTCGTTTGGGGTCTCCTCGTCCTCGCTTTTCACCAACCCCCTGGCCTCTTTTTCTCAGCGAGAAACTTCGAGGACACTCGCGGCTGCTGCCGCGCAACCCTTGATAGCGTAGAAAGACTGCGGGATCTTTGCCGCACGCATGCAACGTGCACAATTTTTCTTCGACAATTTTTTTCTTTTCTCTCCTGCTCTTTCACATTTTCATTCATGTCGTATTAAAAATCTTCGATAAGTAAAATATAAAATTCGAGTGTTTCCACAATCTGTAAATACGTAATGGGTTTTGTTCTTCAATAACCGGTATCGCTCCAAGGAGTATAGCACGCACACAAGGTAAGGTAAGGTGTGCGTGCTCCGTTGTTTCAAAGTGCGTGGACTGACCAACTCGTACATGGAATCCTATATGCGTTTGTTGGCATTATTATCGCTACTATTGTCATTATTATTACGCATATTTGTTCCGCGTTTGATCTCGATTAAATCCCCGATAGCCAACGTATAAGTCCGAATAACTGACACTCACGAGCTCTCGTGCGAATGAAAGGCATGAAAAAAAAAAACAGATTTTTCATGACGAAATTCGTCACTTCAGTACCCGAATACTTTGTAAATATAATAGATTTCTTCGTGTGCCATGCACACGAAGAGGTGACTGCGCGTATACTGAATGAAAAATTGAAAGCACTTTTTCTCCAAGCGACTTTTGACATGAACAATCAACTATGAATGATATTGGAAAGAAAGCGCGCAGACGCTGTGGTTAAGATTTACTTTTTAACGAGGATGGACTTATGGAATGATTGATGAGCAATATAGAAAATTATTGTAGCTACTTTCCCCTCGAGTGACCGCTAACACTATCGTTTAATGGTCAGCGGTGGTAACACATAAAAGAGATATATGAAATATTATATAAAGGACGTGATGCGCGAGCGACGTGGGTTTTGCGGTAGGTCCGGACAGACAGACAGACAGTCGCTTGTTCCTTTTACGTAATCCATGAGCTACGCCTAACTCTCATAGTTGTATCAACCGTTTATATGTGCGCGCGGGATGAATATTATGCCAACGCCCGTTCTTGGTACCTGCTCTTCCATTTGTGACTGTTCATTGTATCGTACACGGAAAAAAAGACATTTCAAAAAATAATAACTGAAATTTAAAAAATACAACGATGAAGAGAAAAAATGCAGTTTAACACAGTAAATTAATCTCTTTACAGTGTTTTGATCAAAAAGTAATGTGCGGAACATACTTCTGTACTATCTGTATAACCATATTTGTTGGTTTAAACTGTAAAAACAACTATTTCTACTTCAAAATGTGACACTGTAAAAATTGAAAATGCTCGCAATGAATTTTGCTATAGATAAAATGAAAAACCAATAGATTTGTACAAGAAAAATTTAAAAACTGAGGCATTAAAATGAACTGTATAGAGAGAGTATTTTTACGAATGTAAGACATAACAAAAAATACTAAATTCTCTATGAAAAACAGAAATTGAAATAAAGAAAAATTGTAGCACGCTTTCGTCGAATTCAACTGTGAAATAATGGAAAAATTACAGTTTTTAAATGTGTATGGAAAATACGACGCAAACAAGATATTCATAAGGATCAATAAGCGTTCATAAAATCAATAGCGTAGTGGTATAGTGTCGGTCGTTAGGTAGGTCGTTAGGTAGGTCTCAGGTAAAATCTTAGGTAGGCTCAAAATTAATTTCGACGGAAAAAAGTCCGGACCACCAAGCCAGAAACACTCGTAAAAAAAAAATCTCCAAATCTTTAATTTTTTTTTTTTAATGATTATTTAAGGATCGAAAGTGTTGAATTCGTTTACTGCGGAGGACCGCGGGTTCAAATCCCGGTCAATGACGATTTTTTTTTTTTTGCAAAATTCATAGTATTTTCAATGATAATGGAACAGCAGTTTTAAATTCGTTCATCGATTTAATTGCTAATTGATAGATAATAAACTACATTTATTATGCTAATTCGACCCGCGCTTTTCAAAATCTTCTAAACTTTTATTTTTTACAGTTCACTTTGCAATTTCTCAAACATTAAACCCGAAAAGATGCGCTATTTTATATTATAATTGATTTCACAATTTGTACAGTTTGTCACAGTGGTAAACTCTATTTACACTTTTAAACTGTAAAAATTCATTCTATCACTTAGTCCTTTTTATTTCAAATTCTAAAGAATTTCCGAAGTTTTCCTCCCGAGAGGCATTCTCTATTAACAAAACTGTAAAACATGATGGAAACATGACTAGAATTCACAGAAAATTTTTTTCCGTGTAAGCTTATACGTGTGCGCGCAAATCGTATATATACAATGCGGATCTGTATCGTGCCAATAATCCAGCAAACTAAGACGAGTATAGACCTCCGCTAAGGTGTATACGTATCGGTAAAACTTTTGTACTTCTCACTTATGATTCCCAGGAGTAGACCAGGATTCCCTATCAAATACGCGAATTGAGTCTCAATTGCACTCTCTGTCTTTGAGGCTAATGTTCATAATGACTTGAAAAAAAAAACGCCCCCACATTTCAACTGAGCTCGATGACTCGAGAAATTTAAAATCGTTCAAAGAAATTATCATTGATGCTATTATTATACGATCGTATAAACTATAAAGTGTTTACTTTTGAAATTTTATTTATTTATTACTTTCAATTTTTGTGCTCTGAAAGTAAAGGCTAAGATTTCAAAAAATCTCATGGAGAAATGACGTGAGATTGGTTTTCGAGTCAAAGATATATAACTCAGGATGAATGTTAAACGAGGCAGCGTTCTCAAACTCAATTGCGGCAGCGATCTCCCTTTCGTAAGATGTTCTTTCACGTCGCGAATGGCTATATACTTTGGTAGGGTGAAAATTCAACAAAAAGAATGAAATTGTAAAAATTCAAATAGCCTGACGAACAGTCATCGGTCATTGAATAATTATTATTAATTTTATTAAAAAAAGGAGACTACAGTGAAGTTTTTCTTGACATTTCAATTTTCCAATGAGTCACTTACTATATCTCCAAATAATATTTCTGTATCATCATATATATACAGGGTGGCCCAAAATTAGATGCGGAAAATGATAGGGCTAATAAAGGGCGTCGAGCTGAGTAAATTGATCCCAATAACATGTGGTCTGCGAAGTCGCGTTCGCGAGATACGGCCGATTAAAAAATCCCGCTAACCGCTGGCATGTAGGCAACCGAGTACACAGGAATCATCGGTTCTGAGTCTTGTTGACAAGCGCCCGCGTACGCTGATGCGGAACATAACACTTTCAAATTTACGAATTTCAAACGAAAACACTCTTGGCATTGAATTTTCGCCAAACACAACGACAAGGATGGATGGAACAACAGCGATGGAAATGGCCTGTTATCATCCATCCATGCTAGACTGTGTCGACAGTCGATCGTTATCATTCAGTTTGATTGTTGATCATTCAGTTTTGCCGTTTGTTCCGATTGTGTTATTTGTGATTCGTAAATTTGAAAGTGTTATGTTCCGCATCAGCGTACGCGCGCGCTTGTCAACAAGACTCAGAACCGATGATTCCTGTGTACTCGGTTGCCTACATGCCGGCGGTTAGCGGGATTTTTTAATCGGCCGTATCTCGCGAACGCGACTTCGCAGACCACATGTTATTGGGATCAATTTACTCAGCTCGACGCCCTTTATTAGCCCTATCATTTTCCGCATCTAATTTTGGGCCACCCTGTATATGTCACAGTTGCGTAGCATAAAGTTCCTCGATGATCCTTCCGCAATGATATTGTTTCCGCGCTTTAGTTCAATCGGACTAAAAACACAGGGGCCGGAGATAAATTATTTCCTTCAGCTGAGATGTTAATAAAACTTTTGGCCCGCTGCCATTTTATTGGTGAGTCAGTTTTGCAAAAAAAAAAAAAACGATAAGCACCCACGGGACTCGGCGTGAATTAATTGTTTATGAGTTTCGTATTATTCGGCCAGGTGAAAAAAAGTTGAACTGCACTAGCAAAGTTTTAATCGTTGAAAAATTTAATCGTGAAAAGTAAAACGGCATAAAATAATAATTGAAAGGACCGTGAACGAATAGACAGTCTCCCATATTTCGTGACTCGATCGTGCTTTTTTTTTTACACTCAGACTTTCGTAAATCGACATTGTGAAGTAATAACGATCGCAAGAACAGCTGAAGAACCTTCAACTATTCGAAACGGGAGACGCTTGAGCTCCGCTAAGATAAATCGCTTATACATGTAGTTTAGATCGATGGTTGCGCAATTTTCGGCACCGAACCAGAACCGTTTTTGCCACAGCTGTACCCGCGCGACACGCTTTTTCTGTGCAGTGTGTGTTCATTTTTTTTTTTGTTTCGTTTCAATTTCCACGGGGAGAGTTATGAATCCGGTCAAACCACATGCTCCATATAATCCACATATTTACTGATATATATATTTATACGTATCCGTCTTTGTATGATAAAATATCGGAGGTATCCGGATCCTGGTGTGTGCGTCACAATACCGACGGAATAAAAAAAATTTAATTCCCCTTCTCTCGATGTTTTTGCCTCGATGAAAGAGAACATTGACTGATTGAAGTATAATTTGCTTCAATCAACGAAATATATCGAGCATGCCAATCTGGGACAGGCTGCGACCCTCACCCTCTTTGATTTTTTTTTTTCAAATCATTTTTCCTCGTTCGGTAGACTCAGAGAAATATTTGTGATTTTTTTTTTTTTTTTGGATTTTATTCTCAAGTGGTTTTGACTCCGGGAATTTTTGAAAATCCCACATTTGAAGTGCGACCGCGGAAAACGCCCCTGTATATCTCCGGTTCCGCTGGTTGAATTGAAAAAATCAAAAATATGGAATTGTTAAGAAGTAAGACGTAGTTTTTGGAAAAAATGTATTGAGGATGATAATTTTTTTTTTTTCACAACGGGTCATCTCGTCGCGTAAACATAAAAAATCGGATTTCCGTCGGGTATGACACGATTGATTTTTACTGAAAAAATTGTCAAAAATTCTTCATAAGAAAACAAACATTTTCATGTACGACAGAGCATGGGCTTCGGATTCCTTCGATTTTTTTTTCCTTGTTTAGTTGGCTCGATGAAACACTTGTGATTTTTTTTTTGGATTTTATTCTCGAGTGGTTTTGACTCGGCGAATTTTTGAAAATCCTATTCAAAATGTAGGATTTTCAAAAATTCGTGGAGCCAAAAACAACTTGAGAATAAAATCCAAAAAAAAAATCACGAGTATTCCTTTGAGTCTACGGAACGAGGAAAAAAAATTTGAAAAAAATCAAAGAGGGTGAGGCTCGCAGTCTGTCCAGGTTGGCGTGTAATGCCCAATAAAGATCAGTCAATTTAACAAATGAGCTTTCCGTTAAAACTGAAATGAAAATGTATGCCGAATGAAAATGTATACTCATTTTTGTTCTCCATCTTCTTTCATCGTCATAATAGGTAGAACAAACGAAATAATTATTATTAATTAAATTCTCTGATATAATCTGGACAGGGAAATTCTATTATTAATTAAAATCTGTTGCACGAAAAAGCTTTTCGTTCTTCAAAAAGGACGCGGGAAAGATATAATTACGGATTGTTCTTCTTCAGAGTAGTTACGAGAGTTATAATTATTTTCTCGCACCAAAACTGTCGACATGACATTTCGTCAATGATATCTGGGAGCAAATAAATTTGTTGCAGAATTTTTAAAATCTGTTTTTTTTTTTTCTTCGTCACTCTATCGCGTGAGATATCTGCAATTTTACTGCAACGTTATCGATACATTTATCTGCATTACGAGTACGGGAATGCACCGAATTATGGTCGAACATTGTCGCGGAGATCCGTAATGGCCAGAGTGTGCGCAAACGTTTGCTTGTACGTAAGCCATAAATTGCAACGTGTATCTCTGTGTACGTAATGGGAAAGCTAACGCATTCTGGTTCTCCGTTATCGTCTTTATAACGAGGGAGGTTTTTTTTTTTTCATATGCTTCGGCACGTAACATTAATTGCAATTAACGCTCTCACGAATCTTGACCATTCGCCCAACGCGCGTATGGAAAGGCAGACGCGAGTATATTAAAAAAACAAAAGCAAAAAAAAAAACAAAGAGGCTGAAGGGAGATAGGAATATATTTCGATGCATATCGAGAGAGTCGTAACGCTGCTTCATGCGATTTTTGTAGTTTTGTCCTGACGATGACGACAGCCATACGAGTATCCGGGTGTGTGCCACACACGAGCAAGAAATAACACGTCAAGCTCGTGTCTAACGTTTTACAAGCTACATATAAAGTTGTAACACGCGTGGACTTGTAGTCGAATGTTAGGGACAGCTTGTTTATAAGTCGATTGCAGCCAGGGCGAAACACGAGATCGGATCGAGATTCAATTTTAATAGCGAAATAAAACGATCGATCTCGTGTTCGCTCGAGTGAGCAGATACCTTGTCTGATAATAATGATATGAATATATATTTTTTTTTTCCTATTTCGAGCAAGCAATCAACGATTACCGCATAATTTTTGTTTTCTTTTTCTCGTTGCTGTCCTTTGTATCGGAATACCGATACCGTGAATAATCGATATAGGACACGGCTTGAAATTTTCGATACAAAACGTTGACAAAGCTCTCTATCCTCGATGCTTTTAAACCTCGAACCTCCGCGCTTATTTCTTCCCGTCGCAGTAAACCTCTAAAATCGTACCGCGAATATATTAAACTCTCTCTCTCTCTCTCTCTCTCGCGGACTTTTGGTAATTACGGGATATATATTTTTTTTTTACGCCCTTAGAAATTGCCCTGACGGAACGTTAAACTTCCATGGAGTGCATCTACCGGGCGAATTGCAAAAAAAAATCCCATTAAAAGTTTACTCGACGAAAAAAGTCATATTACAAGTTAAAATCGTGTTGAGAAGAATTTGAAAGAAAAAAAAAGAAAACATATTCTGAAAATCATAATTGGGTGGACGAAAAGGAGGAAAAAAAATGTATATTGAAGAGAACGACGAAAGCGAGAACGGTTTTGTCATATCAAATGGATTACGTGCTCGGTTTATATCGACGCACCCTTATATCCTATCTCCCTCGGAAACCTAAGCTTCGTTTCCCCCCTCATTATAGATGGTACACTGATAGCGATTGTACAACTTTAAAGCTTTTATAGCCCGCTAAACATTCTGAGAAAATCCTTGACATTTCGAATAATGGCGGATCGGAGAGCTACAATGCAAAGCGCATTATGTATATCTACGTATCTATATGCAATGCATAAACTCTTCTCTGACACGTATTTATGTATATAAATACAAATATTGCTATTCGTAACAAAATGAAATATTATAATTCGTTTAAAAAAAAAAAAACATAGAATTTAGTCGAAGCGACGTCGTTTCATCCTCCTACAAATTTTCTTTTCACCATACATCTCGTTTTTTCATAAAGCGATTTTATGGTCGGACGTTGGCCCGAGCGCAATGAAAGAGAGAAAGAGAAAGACACTCGGAGATTGAGCCCGAGAGACATGGGGGATTATGTGAAAGCGAGTCGGCGGGATAGTTTTACAGGAAAAACTGCCAGCTATGACTGGAGAAAAGTAACAGAGATCCCGAAAATACGAGGGATAAAAGAAATGTGAGGGTATATATAGTATATATGTATAGACGGAGAAAAAAAAAATCCCGCTAAAGCAGAGGAGCACAATAGAGAAGAGCCAAATCCGAATAAACTGCAAGCGGTACGAAAATATATGAATGGTAGAAAGAAAGAAAATGAAAATCTTTTCTTTTTTTTTTTTTTCATTTGAAACGCAAAGAGAATCGTGGAAGATCTGAAAATGTATGAAAATTCAATCCATGCTTATATATATGTGTACGAAAGAAATAAATCGCTCGACTTTTTGATGCCCAGACTGATAGACGAATAAATTGAATTTGCGATTTTGATCGTTCGTCGTTATTCCTCGGTTTGCCGAGAAATCATCTCTGCAATGGAGTAAAAGAGGTGATTTTTTCCATGAATCCATTTCGTATGTCGGCAATTTTTAAGTTTTTATAACTTACTGCTTGGCCAATAAATTCCATTGAATCGCTTCAGTTTAATAAACGAGAATAGTTGGCAATTATTGGTGGATCGTGTAATCTTTTTTCTGAAGCCACTGATTGATGACAGGTGACAGACCACAGAAGACTTGAATGTCTATATATCGAAAAATTCTAATTTCATCTCGGGATCACCGAGCCAGGAGATTTTTTATCCCTAACCTCGACTCTGAAACTCTAAAACCCAACTGTTTGATAAAAATTATCACGTCTACCCCCAAAAAATCGTCGCAGACGCCTTAATACACGAACTTTACTTCTTCGTATACCGTATATATATATATATATATATACGAGCTGAAAGACGATGTATAGAAAGGATCCAACGAGCGCGAGAGGAATGAAAATTGGTGAAAAATTGCGGGAAAATCTGTGGCAGAATGGTACACACTCGCTGGAAGCTGAGCAGGGTTGCATGTGTGTGTGTGTGTGTGTGTGTGTGTGCTTGTAAAATTCAGAAAGGTGATTTCCGTCGCCGAGTGTAACAAGGAGAGTGCAGAAGTGAGATAGAAAATTTTCTCGTGAGTGTGCGTGTGCGAGTCGAAAGGATGAGATGGACGAGAAAACGAGAGAATATAGACGCGCTGAGTGCAGAGGGATATGAAAACAAGTGCGAGAAAGAAGCAGAGTAGTAGTTAGGTAGTCTGGAGAAGTGCCGAGACACAAGCGAAAGGCGATATAGATAGATGTACTGAATTTCGTTGTCCTAATATAAATGTATATAGATCTGTGTACGAATAGAAAGAGAGAGAGAGAGAGAGAGAGAGAGAAAGAGGAAAATGAAAAGGGAAAGAGTTATGTGGGATGACGGGGCTAGAAAGAGAAAGATCGGGTAATACATTTCGAACACAAGAGAGAGAGAGAGAGAGAGAGGTGTAAGCGAGACGAAAATATGGGGTTTGCGTCGTAGGGGTTGGGATGCGAAGCGGGAGAGGACCGAAGAGGGACCTGCGCGCGCGAATTTCCCGCGTTCGGGCCAACCTCATATTGATCCCACCCCCCTCGCGCGGTGTGCTTCGCCTGCTACACGGCTGCTGATGATGGCGATGCTACCAGCGAGCAACCCCCTGCTCGCCCTGCGACCTCCCTGCCTGCCTTGACTGCCCGCACGAGTTCATCAGACACAGAATCGCGGTATCGCGGGATACGGGTGGTCCACGTTCGACGCGACTATGTAATACGCGAACTACGAAACTTAACGGACGAAACGCATATTTTGTTTGTTTGTTTACTTTTTCTTTCACCCCCCCCCCCCTGCCCCCCCCCCCCCCCAGAAACGTGCGCTTTTGATTATAAAATCGGAGAAAAGGATTGACGCGGATAATTCGTAAATTTTAGTGACTGAATGAACGTCAGTTATAGGCGATAGCAGGAAACGCGAAGAAGAGTGCGAGAAATGTATGAAATTGCATGTGAGAGATGAAACGGGAGCGGTTGACGCGAAAATTTTTGACGAACAAAGGGATAAAGGGATAGAAGAATTGTCGTTGGTGGTGGTGGTGGTGGTGGTGGCGAGGGCGTTAACGGTGCTTAAGGTTCGTATACCTTGGCGAAAGATACGGGAAAATATATATCTCAGGAACAGCAGTACCGTGGCAGCGGCGCGCTCACAGCATCACAGCTAAAGCATCAAGAACCAGGGGCAACACCCATCTCTCGTGGCCTGCTCGTCACGCGTATTTGCCTTCTACGATACACTGCGCTATACGTATTCATATACTGTACGTCATCTCTCGCACTCTTTGGCATCGCTAACCTCTCGTTCTCACGTTATCGCGATATAATCGAACACATCCGATTAACAATATTTTTTTTTTTCATCATTTTCACCCGGCAAACGTTTCAGAATTATCGCAAAAGAATAGAAGAAGAAGAAAAAACGAAAAAAAACGGATAAATATTGAATTTTAATTTACGCTGTTGCGTGTGCGATAATACCGGTAAACGATCCAAAAAAAAATATATCAAAAAAAAAAAAACAAAAATTCATAATATAACGTATGAATTGAATACGTTACAAAAAAAAAAATTATCTCGATTCAATTTTTCATTGTCTCGAGAACATTTATTCGACGATTGTCTTGTGCCAAATTATCAATAAACGTGACGTGCCTCTTATCGTGTGTTAAATCCCCAAAATTGTCGTGTGTATATATGTGCGCGCGCGTCCGCGTTTGTCTCAATTCAATTTTGACCATATACAGTGTGTGTTTATCATCGTGTTCAGAGTTTCCGGTGTACCAATCGATCTTCGAAAAGTGCTCGATCTTATCTCAACAATTTACGTTTTCGTCCTCCGACAAGTATTTTCCTTAATCCTGCGTGTTCGAAATATAATACGAAAAGTATCAAAAATCCTTTTCCCGTGGCTGTTTTTGCCATCGAAAATTAATTAATCGTTCGTTTCTCGCCTTTCGCGAGAAATCGTGCTGATCCGAGTAATCGACGAATCCGGTCGACGAGACCCTAAATCCAAGGTTCATAATGGAAAAAAAAAAAATTCTCGTTGTATTATTTATCTGTTATTTTATCCATTGTTCGTTTGAGAGCAAGCTTATAGATGTTTCCCTTCCGTCCAGGATTATGTGCCTTACGTGTTCTGATAATTTTTTTCAAATCGAGACGATCCTTATTTTCTAAGCCTATAATTGCTGAGTTATTTCCCCGTTAAAGAGGAAAAGCGAGAAAATATAAATGATTATTCGACGATAGCGATGTATGCAGAAGAAACGTGAACTGGCACGAAATAACGAGTGCAAGGGATCGTATATCTAGCGTTAAAAGCCATAAAAGTATTACGGAGTCGTTGAATGTCGGAATAGCAGAGGGTGACACGTTGGAAGGAGACAGCAAAGGATGAAAGATTACGGGATCGACACGTTTTTTAGGACACCATATAATGAATAGTCTTGACTCTCGAATGGCATTTCATTCGAGAGGTGCAAAAACCTACGCACTAGCAGAGTACGACAAACAAAAAAATAATCGACGGAGAGAAAGAACTGGTATTGCTTCGGGTCATGGTAAAAATAATGTGCATTTACGTTCCGGTTTCCATCTCGGTAACTTGAAAGATCTTACCCTGTAAATAGTAAAAATTCAACAAAATGTACATTTTGCTATAATGGATATAATTTTTCAAGTTATCGGCAGCGAATCCTGATAATCGTTTATAATTTTAATCTCTACCATAGTGCCTTGAAATTCATGCCAGTTTCTTCTCTCACAGTGAACAGTTAAATAGAACAGGTTTATCGGTATTGAGGAATGATTAACCCAACCCTAGGCAGAATCGAGCAGGACGCCATCGCAAAAGTCCGCGAGATTGTTCCATCCAAGTATATTTTCATTATTGAACAACTGTCAAAATCCAATAGTGTTTTCTTGCTAGTATTACGAAATATGGTGTCCTATGTGCCCGATGCGGACATGTATCGTGGCACCTAAAACTGCATACACGGCAACGACATACCGGAAATCCTCAAAAACAATTTACCATATGCCCAGCCTAATCACGGCACTACTGTGCAAATTCAGGATTTCTAGTCTTACCGCAATCCGCCAAGGGGCGCTTGTAACATAAGCTATAACCCCATGCACAATAATAGATTCATAGATAACTCGAGGCTACTTACCTGCTGAGTGTGTGTGTTTATCCAAGCTTCACGATTTCCTATAAAGCCACAGTCATTACACGCCGTTATATTAATTAAAGGATCGTTTTCCTTTATGGCCGTTGTTCACGCGATCTTTCTCGCTGCAACGATGAGCCTCAAACTCGCCCTCTTTGCCCTAAGTCATCCCGCGTTCCTGCTGAACATTTCATAAATATGGCAACGCCTGCGCGACTATCGTATACCATATACCTATTTTATCCTTCTCGGTCGCGATGATAATTCATCCAGTTTTTGTGATTTTTCTATCATATATTTCGTGCCGATGGATCAGGCACGGTCGTATATTCCCGAGTTTTAGTGCTGCCGGTGCCGATATGCATATAAGCTCTCCACAAGAAAAAATTCGTTTTGCGACTTCAAGCAGACCTCTTATTCATGCAGAAGACACGAATATCGAGCTAGAAGACTCGGTAGCAACGCTGAGAATGAGAGTAAAGTAGTCGCGGTAGCAACGTCTTATTTTGGTCCACTGTGCAGCTCCTGGGGCAAGACTGCAGATTCTCATTCCAACTCTATCTCAATCGGGCTCTTTCTCTCTCTCTTTCTCTCTCTCTCTCTCTCGGGTCGTTATTACTCGATTATTGCTATTACCGGGTCCGATCTTGCGAGGTCATCGCGAGCATCGGCTCGAAGTCGTGCGCGCTCGTCTTTGCCGTGGTTGGCGAACGCGGCCTCGGCATTTATGCACGTGAATAATAAAGCCAGACTCGTGTCTTGAGATTTTCTTTCTCATCATCAATGTCTCTCATAAACTGCATGCTCCACACTTTATACCCATCTCCATGTAACGTTACGGTTCTCTTCTGCATTTTTTTTTTTTTTTTTTTTTTGCACCAGAAGACGGAAAAACATATCTGTATGACATCGCGTATGTGGAATTTATCTATGAACATTGTTTTCAATGCGCATTCAATCCTCATTTCTACATAAACGAGATGAACCATCGTAATGTTCATGGGATGAGTATGCCCCATGACTTTATAGAAAGGAAAACGATGGAGGTGCTGGTCGGAGGACCGCGTCTTTTATGGAAAGGTTGGCCTTTCATGTTTTTCGCTCTCATATCCCTTGCGTACGGAACAGAAAAATTGTTCTCAAGACGATAACCCTGGGCAGCGTCATCGACCGTTTAATATATGACGCTGCTGTCAATGCACCAGCAGCAACAGAAGGATTAATATAACAACGCGAAAGTGAAGAATAGTATGACGGTACGTGAGAGCCTTTATATACTCGTCTGATTTATCATTTTTCGTTGTTCTTACGATCCCCGAAGGATCGAGTGGGCGAGACGCGTGGGTTGTTATCGAATTTTTCGTCTGCTGATTCGACGAAAAACCTCTGTTCGTTTTACTCGTTTGAACGCCCCTGACGGAGCCACGGCATCCCTCCGTAATGGGATTCAGAAGCGAGCATCAGCTTTGCCCAACCCGCTATGCATTACCAATGCGGCATCGAAAATCGAATGAAAGTTAGACACAAAGAGAGAGAGAAAGCGAGTCCGAGGGATCAACATGTACCAGGGTACATCAACCTCATCTGTCTCGTATTTATCTCTCTCTCTCTCTCTCTCTCTCTCTCTCTCTCTCTCTCTCTCTCTCTCTCTCTCTCTCTCTCTCTCTCTCTCTCTCTCTCTCTCTCTCCTTCTCATGGGTCCACCTGCCTTTTTTTTCCATCGTCAGTCTTTTTATCTTCTCATTGGCAATGTGAATATTTCAAAAATTGCCAGTACAACACACTCGGGATCCTTGGAAATCCTGATCTCCTCGAAATCCGTCGTGACTCGCGCGACCAATGATCCTTCGTGAATTTCCAGGAATAATCATCATCCGTATATATACGTGTATATACGTCATCTTCCATAGATATACATCAAGCAAACGCACATAAATATATAATATATATATATATATATATATAGATGTGTGAGGTATGCCGGACCCTACTCAGCGCTGCATTGAGAACGGCATTGCAGCGTATAGGCATTTATATATATCCCTGAAACTACCTACGAAGCGAATCCAGACGACCGAAACTCGAGTTGATCGATGACCGAGCCTTAATTAGTTCCTTATGGGCTTCGATATATCGACGACACGCGCGAGCCTTGTTGTTCGAGTTCACGAGAAGTCTGAGCCTTTGTCTCATTCAACTCATCTCGATCACTCATATACTATATGTACAGGACAATTCCATTCTCCTCTTATGAATATTCAATTGAGGAGAAAGGATGCCCGCGTTATCTTTGCCATTCCGTGAATTCGATTCGCAATGATCTGTCTTTTGAAGAATAGCGGCATCGTGTGAAATCTTTTTATCCGCGGTCTGCGATACCATTTCGTTTCCACATTATTTCGTACGACCTTCACACCTCATCGCCTCGGTTTCTTAATTTCATATAACGTCTGGCTGAAGCATCTATTCGTATATATATAATTCGTGTGGATCGAGAGACCCACACTGTTGGCTCATTCGACATCTTACGTCTCTCATGATTTTTCCGTCGCAAGACATGTCTATCTCTCTCTCTCTCTCTCTCTCTTGGGCTCCATCTCACGATTCAATTTAATCGTAGCCTTGACATGTCTGCTCGTCCTATGATTACCCACCAATACCGGCACACAAACTCTTTTATACATGCGTATCATGACAAAGCTGAGTTATTAGCTGGAAATATAATTCTATACAATCTTGCGCCGTGTCTCTTCTGCATCATCGTCGGATGATTAGTCGACTTTTAGTCCTTCATATTTTTTTTTTTTCTGTACAAATTTATATATATATGAGTATTCAGGTGTGTATCTATATTGGATAGGCGACCTTGCCATGAGATACGTGGACAGTACTGTGTGTTACACGTCTGTCCAACGGTGTCCTGGAACAGAGACGCGGACGTTTCCAATTTACGACACGTAGCTCGTTGTGTGGATTTCGTATAGCTTCTCGCTTTCTCTGTCTATCTTTCTAGCTCCTGTCTTCTCTCTCTCTCTCTCTCTCTCTCTCTCGCTCTCTCTCTCTCTCTCTCTCTCTCTATCTCTCTCTATATTTCTCTCTCTAACAGCTAAAAGCACAGAATTCACTGCATCGACTCGGCACTAGCTCGAAGTACCAACAACATATATCGAGCAATCACTCCATTTCACTCCAGCGACCTTCTCTCTCGCAAAACTTCGAGGCACTGGAAATTCATTATAGGAACTTTCGCTTCGCTCTTCGTCTTTGTCTCGTTTAATTAGCAGGCATCGTCCAGCATCAAACCGACATTGATTTTCTCGCTATATATTTTATAATTGTACACACGTGTATAGTTGTGCCTCGTGTCCATTAAACGTTACTCGTAAATTTGATTTCCGACCTTGCCGCTTCTCATCCGATTTACATCGTGTAAATCTGTCCGCTGATATTGCCGTGTTTGCACCGCGTCTATTTCTCCTGCGCATCTCAGTTGAAATTCTCGCACGGCATCGCGGATATTCAGACGCGTTCATACAGATGCATCCATGAACCCGTTTATCAGGAGCTTCTCTTTTTCGGATTTCACTCTCGCAATCGAGGAATGAAAAAAAAAAAAAAAATGAATAGTAATTACTTACACGTTAGTTACATTACGATGCGATGGCGTGACATATATACACGGTCTTCATGGTATAGGGTAGAAGGATACTTTGCGTGCGATAAGTCTTCGAGAAGACAGGATTTATCTGCCTTTTGTTGTTCCTGTAGTATTGTATACGCGTATCCGTATGCAAATTCATCGTATGCTTTTTGTGATGCATGTCTGAATCTGCACTGAAAGAGAGAGAGAGAGAGAAACGAATTGAGGCAGTTAAAATCTAAAGACGAAATGTCGCAGGATATGGAAAAAGTCGTAGCACGACTGGTCCTTCTTGAATTCCAACAGATTCGTTCTGCTGAGAGAGAAAAATATTCATTACATACTTTCGATGATTATATCTTAATGATTGTATCGATCATACGGAGCTTTTGGATTATTTTTTCAATCCAAGCCAACTTTTTCGTTGTAATAGTTTATCGATCGATCGGCTCACAATGCTGAAACCAATCGAAAACTATAGTCGTATGTGATCTGAAAATTATTACGGAGATGCGCACATAACCCTTCACGGAAAAATTATAATTTTACGATAAAATCTTCCATATTTTCAGCAAAGACTGTGAAAAAAAAAAAAAAAAACAAATTTCCTCTCATCACAGAGAAAAAGACACGATTATTCAACGATATCGTAACGTCGTATATCGAAAGCCAAAATCTAAAGTGTTCCGATAATCAAAATCGACGTAGCCTCAATTATAAATAATAATAATAATAATAATAACAATAATTCAAGAGACTTTTGTCCTCGTAATCGGTAAATCTTAGTGACCTTTAATAACGATCATTATTTCGGGATAAAAATTCTCATATTTATCAATAATAGTAATAATTATTATAATATAATTAATCGTAATAAAAATTCTCCCAACGATGTGCCCAAGATCCAACGTCAAAGTGTTCCAATAATCAAATATCACCTATTATAAAAGCCAAATTTCAATTATACTCTTTGAAGATATAATTCATCATTATACGATCATTGAATCTCGTGAATAATAAATCAAAGTATCGATAATCGAATTACAATAAAGTGTCAGGTCCAGGATCCCATTTACGTATATACATTTTTCAAAGTGGTCCGCGCGACTATATATAAGATTTCTCAAAATTTCACATCGAAAATAAAAATGATAAGATTCGTTTCGTGGATGCTGCTTAACGGGATCTGGCCAAATCGTTAGTTCGCATCGCGGCTAATCGTGCGAGCTTTCGAGCGGTTCAAGATTTCCGAACGAATATCATTGGCTCTGCGAAAAACGAAGAAGAGTCTCCGTATACTCGCGCGTGTCCGTTATATCGTTAGTGTATATAAGGGACGATAGTTCAAAGGCCATATACGAGAGCTTGCGAGCAAGTTCTTGTTGCCGGGGGGGAAAAAAAAATAAAAATTTGTGCAAAAGAACGAGCGATTTTTTTTTTCGTGATGGACGCGCTGGCTCTTCAGGCAGCGTTGCTGGGGAATCTCGATCCCGAGACAACCGTAACGGCAATCGGTTCGAGCGTTAAAATGCTGACGCGTCATCGTCCGTCATTAGAGATTGACGAGACAGATTTGACCCTGCGAAACGTATTGAACTCGCGTGACGATGAAAAGTCCCATAATCATCATCATTATCATCATCATCATCATCATCATCATCATAATAATCATCATCAGAAGAGCATCGGTGGTAGCAGCACCGAAACATCGAGCAGCGGTCAGAGTACATTCAGAAAATTACACATTGGCAATAGCGAGACCGCTAACAGCGGTGCAACGTCGTCAGCTCTGACAACGATATTGCCGAGCGGAACGAACAATCATCATCAAAACAATCAAAAGAATTCTACGTCATCCTCGACATCGTCGTCGCAGAAAATCGTAACGGCAAAATGCACGATAACCGAGGTCAGGTGACGCCAGCCTTGTTTCGGCGTTAACATGATATATCATACTTATCCGCCTCATCGCGGTGGCAGCAAGTCACACGGTAAGCATCATCATGCCAAGGAGAAGAGACATCATCATCATCATCACAGCATGCATCATCAGCATCATAGAACACACGTGGTGAGTAATAAATCCGTAAATCCTATAACGTGCGGAAATTTAAAATAGGCGCTGGCCACAGAGAACCCCGTCCAGTTTTCCATCTTTCTGGCCAGTCGATGGCCAGTAAACTGTCGAGTCTCAGACTAGGGTGACTGAACCAGTGAATGAACGCATAAGCCTTTTTTCTATTTCGATAAAGCCGTATAATTGAACTTATTACGAATTTCTTTATGAGCTAATTAGATCTTAGAGAACAATGTTCACGGAATATAAAAAAAAAATATTCGAAGTGCCCTGTTCGCAAGGATTTTGTAAAAAAAAAAATTATAATGAACGAAATTACGAATTTCCCAGTGAATGAACAAAAATTCCAATGAATGAACTCTTATCTTTCCAGTGAATGAACGTACAATGGAACCAGTGATGCGTACGCATACTCGTGCGTTTTGAGGTTATGAAAAGCCTTTTCAACGCTCGTTCAATCACTGGAAATAGGATAAAAAGCTGGACCAGTGAATAAACGGCCATATATCGCAAACAATATTGGGTTTTTGACCAAAAATTCATTAATATAATTGAAGCTTGGCAATGTATAACGTTGAAAAAATTATTGCATATCTTTTAAAAAGATTTATCGAGGTGATATGGAATATTCTGGTATTCGATGCACAGTCAGATGGTTATAACAACATGGCTGTCTCTTATGAATATGCGCCCCAAAGTACGAAAAAAAAAAATCCATAGCATCGCAAATCTTTCACAGCGTCAAATAATATCACTACTAGATGTTTTCTCAGAATTTTCACTTCATTATGAATACAAAATTCTTCATAATAATAGAATCATATCTCTGTCGTTTAATTAAAATACTAAGCCTGCTCATTCACTGGTAGGTGTTCATTCACTGGTTCAGTCACCCTATCAAATAATTTCAATAATTAAAATATTCGAGCACTTTTAATAACTTGAATATCAAATAATTTCAATAATTAAAATATTCGAGCACTTTTAATAATTCGAATATCAAATAATTTCAATAATTAAAATATTCGAGCACTTTTAATAACTTGAATATTAAATAATTTCAATAATTAAAATATTCGAGCACTTTTAATAATTTGAATATCAAATTATTTCAATAATTAAAATATTCGAGCACTTTTAATAACTTGAATATCAAATAATTTCAATAATTAAAATATTCGAGCACTTTTAATCATTTGAATATCAAATAATTTTAATAATTAAAATATTCGAGCACTTTTAATAACTTGAATATCAAATAATTTCAATAATTAAAATATTCGAGCACTTTTAATAACTTGAATAGGGTGACTGAACCAGTGAACGAACGCATAAGCCTTTTTTCTATTTCGATAAAGCCGTATAATTTAACTTATTACGAATTTCTTCACGAGCTAATTAGATCTTATAGAACAATGTTCACAGAATATAAAAAATAAATATTCGAAGTGCCCTGTTCGCAAGGATTTTGTAAAAAAAAAATTATAACGAACGAAATTACCAATTTCCCAGTGAATGAACAAAAATTCCAATGAGTGAACTCTTGTCTTTCCGGTGAATGAACGTACAATGGAACCAGAGATGCGTACGCATACTCGTGCGTTTTGAGGTTATGAAAAGCCTTTTCAACGCTCGTTCAATCACTGGAAAATAGGATAAAAAGCTGGACCAGTGAATAAACGGCCATATATCGCAAACAATATTGGGTTTTTGACGAAAAATTCATTAATATAATTGAAGCTTAGCAATGTATAACGTTGAAAAAATTATTGCATATCTTTTAAAAAGATTTATCGAGGTGATATGGAATATTCTGGTATTCGATGCACAGTCAGATGGTTATAACAACATGGCTGTCTCTTATGAATATGCGCCCCAAAGTACGAAAAAAAAAATCCATAGCATCGCAAATCTTTCACAGCGTCAAATAATATCACTACTAGATGTTTTCTCAGAATTTTCACTTCATTATGAATACAAAATTCTTCATAATAATAGAATCATATCTCTGTCGTTTAATTAAAATACTAAGCCTGCTCATTCACTGGTAGGTGTTCATTCACTGGTTCAGTCACCCTATAGGCGTGTAAGGCAAATCTGTCCAGTGCCAGTCTTGGCGGACTGACGAGTTGCTGGTCAGAAAAAAAACGGCAGCCGCTAGGGCAGAGATCTCGACAGCTTCTAGCCAGAGAACTCGGCAGTTGTTAGTCAGGAAACTCTGCATATCTTTGCTAATAAGTTTTTATGCGAAACATAAAAACGAAATACAGCACTTGCAATATGGTACCATACGCATATTTTGTCGTTGTCATAGGTCATAGAAGAGTTATACTGGAAAAAACAAAAATCCTGCATGAATTTGTCGATGGAATTTTATTCTAATCGACGGGCACTCGAACCTGCTACCTATAACTATCCTACTTATCGATCTAACATGCTGCCCGCTACGCTATCGACTGTTTATGAAATTTGGTAATTCATATCATGTATTTGACACGCCAGAGAACACTTGATCAGTTGTATGTTGGGAGCTACTTAAGGATGGTAGTGGTCGCGTCATCAAGCCTTTATTTAGTATAACCATGTCGGTTTTGGGAGAAATTATAAAATTGAATCTGGCGAATCCAATATGGTGGATTGAAAATTCCAAAAATTCTATAACTTATCTGATTCACTTTAACTATACAGTCATCAGGGGTTTTTTCGGTCGGTGAACGCGAATTTGAGATCGGAATTACAAAACTCAATATGGCGGATCCATTGTGGGAGATCAAAAATTCTCAAAATATCGAAGCACGCCAGGATTACTTCAAATACAATGCCATGCAGTCCCGAACTAATATAAATTTCGTAAAAATGTATCCCAGTTTTTTTTTTTTATGCGTCAGAATTGAAGTTACCGAAAATCTTAAATGCTCGATTTTTATTATGTTGAAATTTGCATCGTTGGAATGCAACCCAGATAGGTTTAAAAAAAAAATCATTTCCAGTATTGTCTCGAAGTCGAAAATCATTCAAACCTTTTGTTCGTTTTTTCGTTTTTTTTTTTTCATGACATGCCAAAAAAGCGTCAGCAAAACTGGAAATGATTTTTTTTTTTTAATTTAAATAAACCTACTTTCGTTGCATTCCAACAATAAAAATTTCAACATCATTGTTTTTTTTTCGAGCAGTAGAATAAGTCCGAAATTTAAATTTCAGGAAAGAAAGTATTGAAAATTCTATCAGTTGATTGGCTTGGTTAGCTGCTTTCACGGATGTATATTTCGTTTTTTTGTTAAAATTTGGTGGGAAATCTGATTAAATTTTGTGTTAAAAGGGCTGTAGTTGAGAAAAACAGACTAATCTCCGATGAAATATGAAAAAATTGACACAAAGCACGGAATAATTAAGTAAAGATGATGAATTTCGTTATAAATTGACAAATTCACAGCGCTGACCTTAGCCCGTGTCCCTTTAATGACCGTAAAATTTGAGATCGGGCAAAATGTAGGATTGAAATTGCATCGCGTGAGAGTTGCCTATAATATAGACAAAGGGTCGAACTTGAAATATATTTCTGATGAGACTCTATCCTGGAACATAATTCCACGCACTTCTATTGTGGCTTAATGATTCTTTTGTATTCGCCGATTTCAGGGTCTAACGAGTAAGAATCTTTCATTGTACTATTGTCGTACGAGTATACATAAATATACGGACTTGTACCAACGTATACACAGCAAAGTACCAAGCTAAGCACAGAGTGTCCCACACTGTATGGCTGAGCGCGTATACCGGCGAATCCGCCTCAGGCTCATCAGCCTGTTATATATACCGTGCACTTCGAGTCGGTGCGCAATTCGTACAGTTTGCCACGTACGTGTATACTCACCCAGTCAACACGCGGACAATGGGTTATGCTCTGACTGGCATTCCATGCCCCTTACGAATGTCTATGCCTGCTTCCTCGTACACACACATACACACACACACACACACGCATACACACATAATTCGCGGTGTATGCACTGAATCAGGCAAAGTGCAAGACGAATAGGCCGAACCTAAGTTCGTGACACAAACTTACGGCACTATAGATCACGCCGTTCCAAGTCGTGTGGAAATCGTCATTCACATTACTATGAACGTCTAAACTATTCGTATACAATGTATATATTCAACCCTTTAAAATTAATTTCTCCAAAACATTTATGGTGACCTCTTTAAGAATTCCAATAATTCCGTATATCTTCGAGTTTTTTTTTTTTTAATGAAATACTCGATCCACTTCCTCGTTATTGCATTCGACCAATCCGATCCCCGCGAGCGTTTCCTTGCAAAGGGGAATATATCAAAAAATTCGCAAAATATTTGTCACAATGCTGCTGTTGGTTGTTCCGAAGTATTTATTTCTTATTATTTTTTTACTATTCAACTCTTTGATTCTTTTCGTTGTGTATTCGCGTGCGTTCGTCGTGAGTGGCGTTTTACTCGTCGCACGCACTTTCCCGGATGTGCGTGACCATACACACGCCGTATATCTCGCCCGGGTCGAAAAGCTCCGTCATTCAACGAACGCCTCTTTCGCCATTTCCACGATTCAATCCGACCCTCTCGTGTCAATTCTAAAAATATGCAAAATTCACGGACAGACGGGTGCAATTTTCACAAATGACACGTTAACTCTCACCAAAATATACCGCAATTTGTGGTATAAAAATGTGCGTGTGTGTGTGTGTGTGTGTGTGTGTGTAAATACAACAAGTACGACGATTATAGCAGGATGCTGCACGTCCGTGACGTTAAAATCATACACGCGAATGTTCATTCGCTCTTTTGCACTTTGTTCCTCTCTTTGACTCTGTTATTAAACTATTCGCTTTGTTATTCAGCGCGTCCCTCTGGACGAACTTTTCTGTATGTACGGTAGGTGTTTTGATCGCTCAAACACGAAAGATATACAGGAAACTCATGAGAAATTCATAGAACTCCGTGTAGAGAGAGAGAGACAGAGAGAGAGAGAGAGAGAGAGAGAGAGAGAGAGAGAGAGAGAGAGAGAGAGATGTAGAGTTGAAGAGAGTTTTACAGAGTTCGTGGCTGCTAGAAATTCGTATGAATATAATATCTTGCTCCACTAAGTGTCGAATGACCTCCATTACCCCTCTTTATTCGATTATATACATATACATTTAAATTTCCATCGGTTGGCTATGAAATTCCCTTCTGAATCTAGATTTGAATATTAGAATGTATGTTCCGCGGTCATAAATTTGAGTAGGTATAAGCACGATGAAACGCGAACGCATCAGCTTTCCCTCTGTGTTTTGCGTATAATTTTTGCAATGAAATGGCACATAACTTTGAAATTGGAACGACGCAGAAGAGTACCTCCAATTAACGTGATGTACATAATATTTCTATCTCTCATTTTTCGTGTCACTAAAAATAACGAGCTTAAGCCTTTTCTCTGACTCTTTCGCTGCTCCGTCTGCGCGGCTACATCGAATAAAGTCGTTATATTTCACACGGACGTGCTATAGCTTGCTCATATTACAGTGATAAACTCTTTCGTGTGCAAGAAGATGTAAGGCCAAAAAAGCAAAACAGCTGGAGAAAGAGAGAGAGAGAGAGAGAGAGAGAGAGAGAGAGCTCCGCTGCAGTACCGAGCTGGGATTAGGTAAACAAGATTTCGCGAAGCCCATTTTAAGTTCACGTGCTTGTGAATCTCGAGCGTGACGTTGGCACGCTCGTGCTTAGGGCTCATCCGTATATATGCATATATAGTTTATATACATTTAAATAAAGCCAGAGTCTAGCCGAGTTCCGTGTCCCCCGAATCACGTGGGATGTATTTGCACACATTTTCCAAACTCTCGCTGTTAACCTACCGTACGAACATTCGAGTATTGGGTCAGGTGTAACACAACCGCGGAGCATAAGTATATATAGGAGATTATCGGCTCTTCTGAGTCATCCTAATCCCATTTTGTATCTTGATAGCGAAGTCGCAGCAAATATTTGTATCTCTCTTGCCTATTATCAGTTAAATTCGATAGAGTATTCGAAAAAAAAAAAAGAATCATTCGTGATTTTTTTCAAATATCCTTTGCGTTATTTGACTTTCATTGATTTTCTATTCGCGAAATAAAGTACCCTCCGGGTTCCATGAGACCTACGCTTTTGCTGCGGATCAATTGGAAAGGTCCCAACGGGCTTGAAGCTCTGCAAAATATGTCATCGCTCCTCGCCTATATATATGGACATCTCCTTGATTGATCTGTATTTCCCTTCTTGTTCGCGTGACGGATTGACGAAGGAAAAAAAAGGGCACTGACACACGCAGTGTGTTACAAGTGTCACATTACTGTTGCTGTATAGGCCACTAGGTATGGAGGTAATTGAAGATATTATACTGCGAACGACGCAGCGTGCATTAGACAAGTGTGTTGAGAGCATGTTGTGTCGGCCTTGCTCTGTGCGTGTGTGTGTGTGTGTGTGTGTGTGTGTGTGTGTGTGTGTGTGTGTGTGTGTGTGTGTGTGTGTGTGTGTGCACGCGCATGTATGCTGGAGTTCCAAGCCAGTAAGCCGAATAATTTATTCACCCTTGCTCTGTGTTGGTAGCTGAACTGTGCTCGCGAAGCACTTAACGTCGAAAGGGCGCTATAGGCGCTATAGGTTATACTCGCAGGGCCACGAGAGAAATAAAAAAAAAGGGTTCGTGTACTGCCACGAAGCTGGTACAGCAATCTATATATATATATACCTGAACATACCTATCCACTTGCCAACGAAGCTTTTTTGCTCGTTGTACTACCTGCGAGCCCGAGTATTCACGCCCATTATCGTTTCCACGGATCAGTGGCATGACAGAGAGATCATCAATCGTTGGGGGATGGGAAATATAATGAAAGAAAAGTGCAGACGCATCGGAGAGCTGGAAGTCTAATGAAATAAAAAGCCATAAATCGATACGTCTTTGACGGCTTATTGGATACACTCAAAAAAAAGTTTGGTTGTGACAACCAAAGTTTCGTTGGCGCAACAAAATTCGTTTGTTAACATGTGATCTACAAAACGTTTTGTTGGCGACATGGGTATCGTTTTGTTAAACACATTTTGTTGCCGCAAGCAAACGTTTGATTGCGCTATGGAATGATTTAGTTACCTTAACCAAACAATTTTGTTGAACGCACATATATATTTTGTTGGCTCAACAAAACATTGCTGTTCGAAACGCTATATTTTATGTATGTAGAACAAAGCAATTTTGTTGCAGCAACAAACATATTTTGCATGCAGGGCAAATCATTTTTGTTGCAGTAATAATCGTATAGTGCATGGGGATAATCAATGCTCTCCGCTATAATATTGTTAATAAATATTTTAAAAATGTGGTTCTCTAATTAACTTCCAAAATGCTTTCTCACAGAGCACAGAGGAAGCTTTTTCCGTGAAAAAAGTTCAGAATTTCATGACAGAATGTTTTAGGCGAGGCTAAGGATCAACATAACCTCAAAAACCTTCGAGCAGATTTTTCGCGCAGATGCTTTGTTAGATTGAAAAATAACAAATGAGCCCATCTGAATGATTGTTAGACGCTTTCTCATGAAGATTTGTTAATTTTTTAGATTTTTTTAATATCACTGTTGGCTCGAAAAAATATATTATCACCATATACATGCACACTCGAAGCATTCACGCGGTCGTAGAACGATTGTTGTACACCACGCGATACCAAAGATGCTACAGTATTGCCGGTGTGACAAATTTGTTGGGCGAACGTAACGTTTGGTTGCGCCAACAAAACGTTTTATTCCGACAACTATACTGTTTGGTTAGAAGCCGATAGTGTGTCTGACGGGCACGGGTTGCGGTGTTCATGAAGTTTTTGTTACGACAACAAAACATTTTTGTTGTCGACTATTATTTTTTTTATTGTCTCAACCAAATATACAGATGGGTCGAGGTCTTCTTATTGTATCGTTCGCCCAATCCAATAATTTTGTTTGCATTACAAAATAAAGTATGTTTTGTTCCAACAACAAAGCAGTTTTGGTTGTATCAATGAAATGTGATTAACAAAATTAGGACGATGTTGCCAACAAAAAGAATTATTTTTATTCATTGGTCGCAATAAAATGTTTGTCCTACGAACAAAATTATATATTGGTCGTAACAAAACGCAGGCAACAAACAAATTTTGTTGCCGTTACATTACCTTTTTTTTCAGTGTACCATAACTCCCAGAAATCACAGGAAATTCGCCGAGAGGGTTAAAGGGCTGCAAATAAAAACAAAAAACAAGATCCCCCCCCCCGGAGTCAAAGGTCATGTATATTATAATAGAGTATCCGCGGTATGTAATCAAGAAAACGCCGCATCGATGCATAAATCGGAAGTCATCAACGGTGTCTCTGCTGCGAGGGTCCTCCCTCGGCTATACGGGTGTGCTGTTGCTACTCCGCTTCGTCGAACAATGCGACGTGCACTCAGCTGCATATGTTCCACACCGTGGCGCGTTTCAATTAGAAATTATAATATCACCGGGCTCCGTTCTCGCTTAAGCGCGTATTTGTTTGTGCGTGTTAGTGCGCACGAGAGGGACACAAGCGATAGCGCAGCGGCGCGCCTCATCGATGTGTGCAACAAACAGAGAGCTGCGGACTTGTGTGCGGTGTGTGTTGGAAGCCACGAGGATGATTATGATGAGGGCGACCCTCCTTCTTGTGCTACAGTATACACATGCAGTCAGCTGTGGCACATACCGTGGGATATCTCCGGGCGAGATTCCTCGCGTCTCCGTTTCACTCCTATATTTACAATTTCTAATTCGCGTCCGTTGGAAATTTCGAAGCGAGAACAATTAATTCTCGATTTGTAGGTTATAAATTTTATGCGATCAAGTTCTTGTGATTAAAAATTAGCCGAGACTGAGACAAAGATTTTCGGACTTAAGATCCTTTCATTCCTTTCCAAAATATTTCATGAAAGATGCCCGCGCGCAAGATATCCTCAGGACATTCGTGTTTTGACGCGCAACCTCATCCCCATTAATATCGCATCGTCTAAACAGCTTTGAAGGGGGGGGGAAAAAAAAATTATCAGGCTCCATTGAATTCGTCGCTAAAAACGCATATTTGATTCAGCAAAGTTCCACCATTGAGGCATTCGTTCCCAGATTATGATGATTAATCCGGAGTTACAAAAGTCCAACCCGAGTTTGTGCGTGAGAATTATTCCAGCATCTGTGCGGTCTCGTTGTGTGCTGCTTCGAGCATCCAAGTGGATGCACGGGCGCGTGTGTGTGCGCGATCGTTTGTGTTGCGTACAAGTGAATAAACAGCGATGCAACGTTATAGGATGATGCCGATGGTAAACGTGCTCGCCCAGACTTATTGCACATTATAATATATATATATATATATATATACTGACTCACGCATGCATATGCCTTGATGCTCGGTGGTTGGTGCACCACACGTTATAGCCCGAACCGACGGGATATATGCGTGCTTATATTAGCGCTCACGCATCGTGCGATCAGTGTCTGTCCGACCATCCTTAACATCGGACGTGTGCCGGCGTGTGTGTTTGTCCGGTCGTTTGCCGTGGGCTTCTCGGAGGTGAAAGATAAACGGACCGGGAGAGAGGGATATTCTTGGGCGCGCGCGCGTGTGCCAAATCACTGCTCTTGAGTCTCATTGTCTTCGTGTGTATGATAAGCGCGAGTACGATAATCATTTTCGAACGACATAAAACCGATAACCGGAAGCAGCACAGAGTGCGTCGATACGGTGTGTTTCGCATCCGCGCTTAAGAAATATAAAGTTTCTAAACTCTCGGTACACTGTAGGTAGCGAAAACTGGAGCGATAATATATATATACCTAGTCGTTTAGTCGAACGAGGCAAATATAAAACCGTAAATAAATCCATTGATAAGCAAAATATTACGGTAGATCGATTCGCCTGGCTCGACACGACGTTCCCATATACTTTCTAAGCGCGCATTATCTGTATACATGCGCATGTACGGGAGATCGGTATATACACGTTCGAATAGAAATAACTTTTGCTGAATACTCGCGTCCCCCTGGGTCGTCGTTTCCTCGCTGGCTGTGAGAAAAGTTGCGTGTTGGAGCGCCAACGATGCGAATTAATTGAGACGATTAATAACTGCGCTTCATATGCACCGTGTATATTTTGTGCCGCTGGTGCATTGAATCGGAATAGATATAACGCGAGAACGATATATCTTTTGCTATTTTGCCGATCCGGTGCGTGCAAAGATATCGAGTTCCTTGCGTATTTACTTCTCTTGCCCGAGAGTATACAGCGCGTACTTGTGTGAATCAGCTGACAGCAAGGAACAAAAAGGCGTATCCTGCATGATTTAACATTTTACGTTTATTTGCGTTACGCACTTTTGCTTCTTACGAATAGATATGTAATATATCGGCAGTAGACGTTGGATAGTAGAAAGAGTTCCCGCGTTACTTTTCTGCGGCAAAAGCTCCGTCAAGAGCCGCGGGTCTGCCTTTTGCTGCCATCAGCTGCACAAGCGCTGAGAAACCTTGGCTCTTTGAATGCCTTGAGGATATTTCCCGACATATACGAATGAAACAACGCGAAACACAGAGAGTTTGATTCTTGATGGCTGGCTCAAGCGATTTACCTCTGCTAACTCCCGCACTTGATATATCGATTCAATGCGCTGCTGCGTCCGGGCGGGAAGTTGACCCATTTTGCGGAGATGTTTGGCCGCTTTAGAATGGATTCAAGCGTCCGTGACTCATTTGTGGTTCTAACCGCAACCGGTGAACATGAAATCCCCAAATTCCTCGTTGTATATGTAGTCCGAGAGACGTCGCTCCCATCAGCGGAAGGCTTACGAATGCTTGCATCCCATATATAGCGTTTTGGGTCTAGGGAGACTTCGTACTCAGACACAACAGCATTCATATGGAACGTCCCTACAGTCTAAAAATACGATCTGATTCGCGGCTTGAATCTCTCGCACAACTGGCTTTGTCCTTGAAGTGCCTTTTTTTTTTTTTTTTGCTAAATCAAAAGGAACCAAAGTAGGCCAAGTAAAATGACGCAAGTGGCATCATTAGCAGAGAAATAGGCAAAGTAGGATGAAATTCGCCTTTGGACTTTGAGACTTTGTCAGTAACGATCGGCAAAAAAGACATATTGAGTATAATTTACCATCTAATTGCCCATTTTTATCCTGGGATACCCTCTGCTTATGGCACAAAAACGAATCCAGTAATGTAGGAGGAACATGTAAAAGCGGTTGAAATTTTCGACTTGTCTCTCGACCCGGTCACCTTCATCATCCGGCCTCTCTGTGTTAGCAACGTGTTACGTATAGTTATACGCATCTCTTGAGCCAGCAAGGACTCGCAATGCCCGCTTGCACGATCGTTCACCTATTTTCCGGTCTCCGGTTGCTCTCGGCAAGGGCTCTCATGGTGCTCCGGTTGCTCTGGCCTCTTGCCAATATCGAATTACCTACACAACTCAATGTCCGTAGCACAACTGGCAGTATTAGGCTCGCTTGAACCCCCCCGAGGACTTGATCTATGACTACATATAGCTTATAGTTACCTGTAAAGTCCACACACATCGTCCTGATGCGTTCAACTTCTGCCCCGGAAAGGGCAAACGTTACAGACAATTTTGCCACTTGAAACGGGGAATTCGCGTTTCTCATAAAAATTAACCCCGAACATTATAGCGATCATCAACCTTTCTTTTACTGATTTCCAACAAAATCGCCTTTCCGCGATACATATTTTCGCGACAGTCCAGTCCAAAGTCAAAGGCAGTCCAGAGTCAAAGCTCGTATACTTTTTTTTCTCAAATAAATTACAATTCTCTCCTCTGCTGTTTCATTCCTTCTACACGCTCGGACTCACCCCTTGCTGGCGATATTATCCCGCCTTGCTTCGCTCGTTGCTTCGAGTGCACTTTGTTTTAAAGCTTTTGCGACGTGTTAATTTAAAAAAAAATAAAATAAAATAACGATAGCCACCGATCGATATATCGCAAGAGTCCGAGTGCTGCACAGCGTAACGCGAGACTACTTACCTTGCCTCTTTTATTTTCCTCGGTTTTGCACCGAGATGAGCGCGGAGGGTGTTCCTCTCCGGGTCAACGGCCAGAAAACACACGCCAAAGTCTCCTCTCTCGGAACGAACGAACGGATTCCCCGAGAACACACGGCGAGCGTTCGAAGAGGTGGTCGCTACTATATAGTATATATAGACCGTATATTATGCTGTATATACAGAGCTATATATACGTATACACCTCCATCCATGACTTCGTTGCCTTCTCTCTTGTGATTCTATAGCTCAGGAAGGAGTTTCGAGTTATCGGCCCCAGAGCGCTGCGGAACGGTGAACCGCGGCTATTCGGGGCAGAACTCGTTTGCCGTTCGTCGTTCTGTCATCAGAATCGTTAATTGCGAACTTTGTAAAAGCCAGTTCGCCCAACGTCGATGAGAAATGACAGAAAAAGAGAGAGGGAGAGAGAGAGAGAGAGAGAGAGAGAGAGAGAGAAAGAGAGATAAGGAACTTGACGTTGAAATATGAAAAAGAGAGCGATGTAACGAGCGACGAAAGAAAAGACATCGAAAATACGATTGCACAATGCGCGCTTTAGCCGATACAGGATAACGATTATAAGCCCTCAAAACGAAGCTTTAACCTTTTTATTAAACTTTAGTACATGATTGACGTGACCGTAAAGTCACCGTCAGTCCTGTACTAAAGTTATACTTTTGAAAAATTCTTTGCACAGATTTTCAAAGAGAATTCTATGTTAATGAAAGTGGTGTGCCCTGCAGTTCGATGATAGCGCTCACTTTATGCTGATAACAGACGAAACCTTTAACAAGCTTCTTGAAAATTACATTCAGAGTGCGATCTTGATGATTATTTACTCTTTTTTTTTTTTTAATTAAAATATGCTCTGTGAATAAACGGATAAACTTTTTTGATAACATTGCGATTTTTTTTCAAAAACCATAGCCCAGCTGATTATAAAACAATTTCTACCCCGAACAAAGATCTTCGTTGAGTATATCATCACAGAAAATCATTGAACGAACGAAACGAACGCCAAATCATCAAAATAGGAATAATTTTCAGGGACTTTTAGGACAAGGAAAGAGAAAATTTTATCTCTATGAGTAATTAGCATAAAATTGGCTCTGAGTGTGTAAATTGATCTCTGTTTTTTTTTTTTTTTTTTTTTCGTTTTCAACGTCAAAGTAGACGTTTTAAGATCGAAATCCGCCTCCGTCATTAGCGCATGACTTTTCTCTCGACAGCTCGTGCGTAAACATTTTTTTTTTTTCCAAACTTTATCGGTCGATCGACCCGATCGCAGAAGCCTCGTAAAAAAAAAAAACGAGTTAATGGCCCATTCCTGCTTTTTTTCTTTCCATCCAAAGATTATTTCACCGTACTCAATCATCACTCGAGTGGGTGACCAATCATTGGCAGCTTGTCAACGACTGTGGCTCGTTCTACAACATTTTCTCATATACAGAAAAACCGAGAATATATTAGCACGAATATTTATACGGGGCATTCCACGTCAAATTGACCAACCTTCACCATTTTAAATCCCCCCCCCCCTTCGTACTTTGTAAAGCAGCACGAAAATAAACGCTCGTCGAAAATTTTTCTTCTCCAAATTGGCTCGGTCGTAATAGCTCAACATCGCTCGTATAAAAGGGAAAAGTTAAAACTGCCACACACTCTTAACCAGGAGTTGAATTTTTACGAAAGCTTTTTTTACAAAATTCTTCGAGCAATAATGAATAATTTTTAGCCACATGCGCGCTCGTGACATCGAAAATACGAGGGCAAATTAATTCGAAGAAAGAATTCACAAAAAGCTATTTTATCCGATCACAACGCTATGGGCTTGTCCACTTACGTGAACAAAAATTTCGATTTCAAAATGGAGATGCGGATTAAAAGGATTGGTATTGCTCGAAGAATTTCATCAAAATTGATTTCATCCGCATATAGTGTCAATTTTTATTTATTTTTTTTGTAATTTTCTGAGCAACATTACGACCGAATTAATTTTGAATAACCAGAAAAATAGTCATTTGGCTTCATTTGGCTCTACGAAATACGAAAATGAGTTTAAAGAAAAAAATGAAAATTGAAAGTATTTCGGTTCAAAGCCGAGTCAATTCCACACTTCGAAATTTCTCATGAATTCATATAAACACGTATAGAGATTGATTGGTATATATGGCACTTGCACAAATCTCTATGGGCGAAGTCGGAACGCGAACCTGGGGCGACCGCATAACCACAAGGCCTGTACTCCCCCCGATATTGGATTATGTCGACGTGAGAGAGCTGCGGCCGGGCAAGGGAGGTAAAGGGGGTGAGATCGGAGGTGGATATCTATGTAGAGTGGTATATACGCGGACTTCTTCGCGAAAAGCGTACTGTAGCTTAATTCAATATAGCGTTAGCGAGTCGTGTATATATATATATATATATATATATATATATAGCGGTTAGTAGCAATAGCGGGGGCGAGGGGGAGAAAGCGAAGACTTCCGCGGCGGTATCGCGATTTCCAACGGTGCGGACAGTGTCCACGCGGCCTGCCGGATGTTAACATATAGTTGCTCGCGACGACGATCGACTCGTCTCGCTCCTGCTAATTCACGATAAAGTGCAAGCAACTTCGTGACATCTCTCGTGCATAGCGTTTTATCGAGCGTTATCCTTCGTGATAAAATAATTAAATGAAATAAACATAAATATAAAAGAATCAAATGCAGCCATTGAACGTCGAAGCTCGAGCCTCAAAGAGAATCGATATTGCAGATTGACTCAGCGTCTTATCTGCGTCGTTTCCCAAAAGTGATTTGTCTTACGTGAATTTCAATGCAAAGTGAATCATACCGGTAATCCGTGTGTTAAACGGAAATAACAAACAAACAACATTTGATGGAGCTGAAATTGTGATTATTGACGGAAAAAAAAAGACCGAGGGATATGTCAATGTGCTCCGTGATGCCGGTCTCGTTGCAGGACATATTGGTAAATATAATCAGAGTATATAATTCACAAATATATATCTAACTTTTCTCTCGATTGTAACGATATTTTTTCGTGTCGTCGAGAAAAAGAATTTCGAGAGCCTTTGACTCTCGAGCTCTTTTTTTACGCGCGATCAGAAAAATCGCATCGAATCGAGTCTTAGATCGCCGGATTTGTTTGACCGAAGCCGGAAAATTCTATTTGAAAATACCGATTTTTTTCGAATCGCGAATTGTGCCCTCCGGTCGAATAAATCCCCTCGATCCAACCGAGACGATTTAAAACAGATCTTTCACATCGCAATGTACGTGACATTTCGTAACTGCGTATGGATAAAGTGGCTATAGAGTTTAATTGGTAATATCCTGAACGACAAAGAAACAGAGAGAGAGAGAGAGAGAGAGAGAGAGAGAGAGAGAGAGAGAGAGAGAGAGAGAGAGAGAGAGAGAGAGAGAGAGAGAGAGAGAAAGGTAGACACGAGGGTTGTTGTTGCGCATCTGATGGCCCTTTCAAGTTTCCTAAACAGGGAGGATTCTTCGAACGAACACGCCGGCAACGGAGTAAATAAGAAGTATAAAAAAAAAAAAATCAAATAAAAAGACGAGATAGTAGAGAAGAAGCGTTGAATATAAAGACTACCCTGGTGTTTCAAGTACTCTCGATCGCGCCGCACTAACAGCAGCTCTCGTGGTCCAGCGCACGATGAGAGAGAAACGCGTATATGGTATATAACCGGTTTCACGGGATAACTCGCGAACGCGATCGGCTTGTACCACGCTGTGCACGAAAAGAAATAAAACTTGCAACAAAACAAAAAAAAAAAAGGACTCGGAGAAATGAGCGCCTCGCGTCTGTGTGTCCGTGTGTGCGTGCGCGCGCGCGCGCGCGCCCGAGTATGCTATCCGTGCAGGATGAAACAAAGTGCATAAAATGCAACATCCCCCGATAGCGGAGAGAACGAGAAGACGCGGAGAACGTGTTGTGTGGACCTCGAGTCCACCTGCCTCCATGCTCTGGCTCGCCTGCTATATACAGCGCCAAAGCCCCTTATCCCCTCCGTAGCACGAAGAACTCGACCAGAGTTTTTTCTGTTCCAGTGTATACTTGAAAGAAAGGGGGGGGGGGGGGGAATCTCATTTCGCGACAACGACCTATCGAATAAATTCCACTGGATCTTCTGGCAGAGACAATTGATCTCATTCTTTACCATCGACGCGTATTTTAAATAAATGTGAAAGAATTTTCCCAAAAAAATTGCCGGTTGTTCGTTGGATCGTGAGAAAAGAAAAATCGTTAAAAACTTTAATTTATAAATTAATGCTATAGGTATGCATTTTTCTTTTCAATTGCTGAGGGGTTAACTGTATACCGCAATCGATCAATCGTAGATACGAATCTTTCGTCGTCGCTAATCGCCATAGATCCGATAATTAGACTTTGGATATTCTTCTGCGATCTCCATTCGGACAAGCTCAAGTGAAAATGGTAATTATTCGCGACCAACCGCGCTATATTCGCTGAGTCAATAATTCATTAGTTAATCGCGAAAGAAGAAGAAAAAAAAGAAACGAACGAGGAAGAAGATATATAAAAGGAAAATCGTAATGGCTTTTTTTTTTTTTTTCTTTTTTTCCTTTGCACATTTTACATATCAATATACAGCAGTCGTATGGTTTCACGGTTAAAACTATTAGTGGGTATATATAGAGACCAACGGAGTCTAGTCAACGTGCCGGATGCAAAAGCGTCGAGAGAGAGAGAGAGAGAGAGAGAGAGAGAGAGAGAGAGAGAGAGAGAGAGAGACCTTTTACCCGCGCGGAGAGTCAGAGAGTAAGGTACACGTGTTTTGCGGTGAGCGCAAAAGGTGTGCACACTCTGGCTTCGAAAATGTACACGAGTACAGAAAATGTGTGCGGCTGTGAAATGTACACAAGCCAGTCGGGAGTCTCTATACATTGCGAACGTATGCGCTATAGAAACGCGAGCTATTTGACTAGCGTAACTCGATTAAAGGCTTTCCCCCCCCCCCCCCCCCCCCAGTTGTAAGATTTCACTATACGGTGTGTATATCGCGCACGCAAGTAAAAGTGCGGAAAGAATTTTTCTTTACGAAAGCTCTTCCCTTCGTCAGTACTTGAATTCACTTGAATTATTTTTCGAGAGCCTTTAAAGATGCTCAACCCTGTAGGGTATACCACTTAAACACATGGCTGTGTATCGAAACGGTTTGAAATTTCGTAAAATGTATCGATGGCTTTGGAATTTATATATTATTTTTAGCTCGATTGTTACCAAAAAAAAAATGTTTATCGCCGTTGAAACTTTTTTTTGGGGGTCTTTCTTAGGGACCAGGAACCCAAATGTGCAGGAAACGCGTCAGAAATACTGAAAATGATTTTTTTTTTAAATCATTGCTTCCTAACAATGCAAATTTCAACGTCACATAACGCGACTTAGCCCAATTTTTATTTCAAAAGAAAAAAAAATAATCCAAAGCCCAGAAAATCGCGTTAACCCCGATTATCCGACATTAGTGGTTTAAAGCTTCGAAATTTCACGAAAGCGAAAATTTTTTTAGTTGAAATCGTGCAGCAAGAAAACCCTTGAATGTAACCCTCAATGTCTGACTATAATTATCACAACGAAGATTTATTAATTGGCATATGTCCGAACGTTTCGAAAATTCGATGATTCAAGCAAGGCTGCGTTAGTTCAGGCGACGATTAAGATGTAACATATTGTCTCTTGGGCTCTGCGTGAACCAATCGAAAATTGGCACTCTCTCGTGCTTGTTACACCTCTCTCTCTCTCTCTCTCTCTCTCTGTGAAGTATCGCAAATGCTATCGAGAGGCACGCGCGTTCTCCCCGAGTCCGATAAACAGGCGACGACGATCGCACAACGACGATAAACTGTTCGACCACCGACGATTTTTTCTTCTTCTTCTTCTTCTTCTTCTTCTTCTTCTTCTCTTTTCTTCTTCACCCCGGATATATTTTCGTTTCTGGCACAGAGCTGAGGCATATATCGCGCTTTCCTAGCTTGCGATTTCTCGCTTTTCGCTCGTGCCACAACTTCGCGTGTGTGTGTGTGTTTCGAGCTCGCGAGTATATATGCAGTTACGCAATATCTCTCAAATCCACACCCGACACCTGTCCTTGCGGAAACAACGCGACAAGAGTATAAGCTCTTGCATCAATAATGTACAGTTACATATTTATATACATGTGTATATAGATAATGAAACGTCCCAGAGCACTATCAAGCAAATCTGTCCGACTTCCCGATGACCTCAATTCGAATTATTAATCGACAAGCCGCTTGGCTCGCACAAGCTGCTTCGATTGTAAAATTGAAGAAAAAAAGTAAAAAGTAACCCATCTAAACTGCGTACTCGTAAAAACTGCTCGCCGCTTTAAAATTAAAAATATCCTTCTCCATCTTATCCGTGTGAAGTGAATTTTTAATTCCTACATCATTATTGAATCGGTAACGATAACGTTCAACGCGATAGCCATTATTGATGAAAATAAATTTATGCGGGAATGTAAAAACTTGAGACAAAAATTTTAATGTCCGAAAATCAGTTGTGATCGAACGTATGACGATTGGTTTTGCGAAAATATCAACTTTTTTGTCCGAAGTTTTTACGAAATCTTTCATGGGGAGCGACTAAAAACGAAAAAAAAAAGCTCAAAAACTTTGAGAAGCGTCGATACGCGACGGGAGAGCTTCGTCTGGTGGCTCTCGCGGACACCGCAAAAATAAACCCTGAGTTGCGGAGTTCGTTGGATTGCGTAAGTTGGGTATGTGGCACGCACGAGAATGCGTGCACGAATACCTTACATGATATATATATATATATATATATATATATATATATATATATATATATATATATATATATATAAATTTCCTTCGCTGCTTCTTTCCTCGCGTCTGGGTCATTCGTCGTTGGCGTTTGTATCCAAAATACCCGATTTATATGTCTCGCGAGAGCTAGGAAACAAAAAGTCGTAGCTCCTGGTCACTTTGGATGAAAATTCGTGGAACTTGCGACTCCTTGATTGACAATCCGTTCTCTTGCATGTAGACTCAATGAATCCTCGGCCAATTCTATCCTCGAAATTCACACGCACTCGCACACGCCACATTTTCATTCGACGCACTCATGGAGCCAACAAAGTTTGCGTAATTCCGGCGCATCAAATCACCTCTTTTTCACTGCTAGCATCAACGTTTTAGTTGTAATTCGTCGGGTGTTTGGTTTGCTACGTTCGTTCGATCCGTTGACTCGGCTTTTCTCAAAAAACGATCATAATTTTTTTTTTTTTTATTTATCGCGCGTTTCCATGTGTGTGTTTGTGTGCATGTGTGCTAATTCGCGAGGGTTTTCTCGTCGTGTCATCGACGACATTCGTCGCGTCCCTGATGCACTTTTCCGATACTCCAACTCGGAAATGAACGATAACAATGACAAGGCAATCAACGAACGTTGTTTTTTTCTTTTTTTTTTTTTTTAATTATACGGACAAGACTGGTGTACGTAATTTCGGGGCGAGGAAGGGGGGATCAAATATTACATGCTGGAGATTGATGATTGATAATTGCAATTTAAAAAAAAAAAATTAATTCCACCGAGAAAAATAGAATGAATTCGTGCTATAGTTTGTATTACAATTTTCTTTAAATTGATTTAGCTCGAAAATTTTAGTTTATATAAAAAAAATAATACGAAATTCATGCTATCAATTTAACCAGATTGAAAAATTTGTTTAAGTTTATGATAAATTGTTTTTTATCGTAATGAAAAGTTGGGGGATCTCTCGTGTCCTTGCGGCTGTTGATTCTCGAATTCGCAGGCCTTGTTATATACCAGCCATACGGTAGCCCCAATTTTGAGGCTACGAGATAGATTTATCGATACGTAAGAATAATTGCAAGGCCGAGAAATATGCGCAACGGATTAACACACACGCGCTACGAGAATAGACACTGTTTGGGAATCTTCGTTCATGTAAAATTGATTATTTTGAATAGCCCGTAGGGTCAAGGCTGATGCTAATGTTAATTGGGCATTGTATGAAATATTTTTATCGCTGGGTATAGCTGTATGAGAACGCGAAATGTTTTCAAGAATATCATTCCTTTGAGCTATTTAATTAATTCGCGAACAATGGCCTCAAAAAAATTATAATTAAAAAATTGAGATCTCAAAAACGAGAATTGGAGAGGGCCTATCGTTTACGCCACGAGCCAATCAAACACGCGTCACAAACGGCTAAATACAAATTTTAAGGATGTATGAGCACAAGGTGGCGGGAAACGAGCGGAAACGTGGGCGCGGGTGAGCGCGGTGCGCGAGGGGCACGCATGAAACAAGAGAGAGTCTGACCGCTCATTATGCGACACACGCGAAAAATTTCCTTAAAATCGATAATTGTATGTCAAAAGGTTCGTTAACCCCCATTTTTTATGGAACGTATGTAATCGTGATAGTTTTCTGAACATTTAACAGTTTTAATATTGATCGTATCTGATCGTGAAAGATACGAATTTCTGTTTCAAAGTTGCGTCAGCCCAGAATTTGTATATGGCGTGGGATAAATATCTTGATTTCACAAATTAATTACTCGCGTAAAGAGTCGTTGACCCACTTTGAAATTTTGCAGGTTTTATCATATACACTTCTGCTACACCATATAAAAAATTCAGATTTTTATATGATCGTGAAGCTAGTGCTCATACATCCTTAAGTTTTAAAAAAATTCAAATTTTCCGATCTTGAAAATTCATTTAAATATTTCGTGTGATTAGCGTCGTCGTTCCACGACACTCGAATCCAACACAGATTGGCGAAATAATTCGTCGAAACGGACGAACCCGAGAATAGCAACGAGTTTTTAATTGAATAATTGTTTCGTGAATTATTAGACAGGGGAAAAAAAAAACGTGAATAACGACGGCCAGTTATATGATTGTAACGCGCGAGACGCCGCATATGCCTGAACGTGATTCAACGTGTGATGAGGTGTCTTTTTTGTTATTCGTTATATTTATAACAGCATCGCAAAGTCCTGTTCGTCGTGATATTAACATCGAGTGAATCGAGTGAATTCCTTCGAGACGTTATTTTCGTGTTCTCGCGAAATTTTACGAACGCGGCGCAAAAAGTCACGGTGACGATAGGCATAAAATAATGAAATTTTTCGTGAAATATCTCGAGACTTTTAGTGTCAAATTTACATCGGTGAGAGAAACTAATTACGTGCATGAATATCGTTCGAGTAATAATGTTACACTTATAAGAGTATTATTGAAGAATATGAATTTGTAGGAAAAAGAAGTTTTCCACAAAAAAAAAGGACAAGAGCGTGAATAATTATTCGATACGTTTTGATCCTATTGAACTGGACTCTCGATTGACAAAGTGCAAACTGAAAAAGACGACACAGTGCATTCGCAATATAATAAATATTTATTTTATTTATTTTATTTATAAATATTTAGTATACACGCAATACATGTGTGTGCATGTAAGCTCGTACGAGCCTGAAATTTCGAATTTTACAAAAAGACATCGAGTAAACAAAAAAAAAAACGAAAAAAAATACCATAAAATTGAGAGTAACATTGTGTGATTTTATGAATCTGGCCTTTTTGCCATGCTCGTGCGACACTGATAATGATATAGCGCGCAGATGTGACTGGAAAATTGCAATTCCATCTCCCGCGTCCTCTCGCGTTCCTCGGTGTGTGTCGCTTCGATTATAATGTTTAATTCGAGAGAGTGGTCGTCCGTTGATTCTCGCTGCGCACTATTATAATATAAATGCGACGACTGAATCGAGATAACTGAATCGAGATGAAAACATTACCCGAGATCGTTACACGAGAAACCTCGAATCCATCATATGTATCATCGCCACGTGCTTATCTTTTTTTTTAATCAGGAAATCGTCCTTCGGTCATTTTTATTTTTTTTTCACTCATTTTTCGATCTTTTTCGTATATTCTTTAACGTCGTTTCGTGCATCAAAAGCTCGTGTGGTTTTATCGAATGGTGGAAGATAGGGAGAAACTCCATCAGCTGCACTATTTCTCTTATCTCTTATCGGTGTGTAATGAAGAAAACTCGTTGACCCTCGGGGATATGCTCACGCGAATGAATGAATCTCGTTATGCACGCCTCGTCGGGCAGTTCACACGAGGGCAAGAGAGCCCGAGATCGCTTATGACGTCACCAAGATACAAAAACACACAGATACACACACACATATATATATATATATATGTATATATCTCAAGTGTTAATAAGAATAAGGTCGTAAATTGCATATAATTTAACGAGCACATTAATGTTCGTCACGCCCTTTTGCTTGCTAGGAGGTTTTACAAATATACGGGGCGTTCCACTCTGAATCAACGAACTCGTAAAACTCGTCGTTATATTTTTTTTTTCTTCCCCCTTTAGTGCGTCGTGGAGTAACGCCATGAAATAAATCCACACTGATTTTTAGATTGAAAAAAAAGTGGGCACGATTTTGAAAAATTTCTAAAATATATTTATTTCGGAGCTGGGCGGTACTTCAAGTACCCGGTACTTGCAGTGTACTGGAAGTACAGTACCTGAAGTACAAAGTACCTTAAAAGTATTTCAAGTATTGTACTTAAATTTCCAAGTACTCGACCTGTACTTTAAGTACTTGCACTTAAATATTCAAGTCCTTTCCGGTATTTCAAGTACTTTTTTAAGTACCAAGTACGAAGTACTTTTGAATGCGTCTTGCTAATGGTTGCATGTACAACGCCTTTGAATGTACAATTGAGGGACGTTCTGCGCCATTTTTTGTTAAGATTCCAAGGAATGACCGTTCAAATGCTCAAACTACGGTAATTACGGTGTCATTGTCAATGCATGGCTCCGTTTTTAACAATCCGTGTATTCGATTCTTTATTTTTTTCTTTTTCAACCCTAAAGCTAAAGAGATCTTAATTACAATCGTCAATCCTTTTTTTTTTTCAATTATTTATAATTCTTTGTTTAAATATTTCTGTTTAAATCTGCCTAACCTGAGTGAATTGCACAATGTGAAAATATGTTTTGACACAAAACGTACTCGAATAAAAATCAAATGAGTTTAAAGAGTACGTAAAAAATCAAATATTAGTATACTGGAACTTACGAGATGTATACCTGAAACCTTTAAAGGTATTTAATCCTTGATACTTGATGAATTTCAAGTTACTTGATACCTCAAGCACTTAAAAATTTTTAGTACTTGGTACTTTAAGTACTTGGCACTTCAAGTACTTTGCCCAGCTCTGATTTGTTTATATTTTATATGCATATTTATTTTCATTTTGCATGGAATGTTGCATATATTTACTTTATAATGTATGTATGCGAGTTATTTCGTCGACACAGTCTTATCGTCATGTGCATACGAGAAAGCAAACGCATACATTCAGGTGTATAACGAGTCATATGTGCATATATATATACACATACGGTGTATATGAAAACTTGTTTATACAAAAACTTTCTGCTGTCTCGTCGCTGTTATCAGAAAATAAAATGGAAAAACCGCACAGTTCATCCGGAATGATTCCTCGTTACGTTTCCGTTGCTTATCGTAGATGACGACAATATAACCTCAATTTGCACAGCTTTCTTGTGTCACGACGACGATTCCCATGAAAAATAAAATAAAACAATTTCTATCGGACAGCGACTATTAAGATGAATGTCCCAGTTAATGAACATTTAACGAAGGATCCACGTTCTTTTTACATTTTTCAATCATATCCGAGTACGATATCCAAAAACTTTGGTTTCATATCGACAATTTCGTTCATGCTGAATGTAATAATATTGCATTTTTTGTAAAAACTTTGAAAAATCAGGGTAAATAAGCAAATTAAAAATGCTTGTTTGATGTCCGAGTTACTGACAACCCGCCGCCGAATTGCTGGCCCAGATAATGACACGACAGAGTCCCAGTTAATGAGCAGTCGAGAATCAATCCGAAGAAATAGTTATTATACTTTTATTTCACATTTACTTAGTTCCATTTACATTTGTTTGATGAATAAATGGAAAAAAATTCAATACATTGCGCCGAATTTCTTAGGGGGATTGGAGAAAACTGAAAACTGTTTGGCTTATGGAACACCAATCAACAAATCGGACGCGTTTTTTAAAGCTAAATTCATAATATATATCGAAAACAGTAACTAATCTGAACTTTTTCTAGTCGAAAAGTTGAAAACTGAACCCTTTTTTGTGGGTATTGAATCAACGTTCCGATAAAATACTTATACGTAGACTATAATTGAATATATACCGGATCGTTCAACAACTGGGACGCATTCACTATCTGGGCCGTTTACCTTCAGTGTTTATTTTTCCTTGAAAAAATTTCTTATGATCTCCTTGTCGAAAAAACAAAAAAAAAATCGTAAAAGAAAGGTCAAATTTCTATGCAATTTCTATTTCAGTAAATTAAACTATTGAATTATCAAGTTTAATAATTCAGCTTTAGTACTTTGCATCGGTGATTTTTTTTTTTATATTTTCTAAATTGGATATTCGACGTCGATCCATTTATATGTTGATTTTTTTTTATTTATTCACGTCAACAGAGACACACTCGTGTCATCGTTGTCGTGATATTTTTTTTTTTTTCTTTCCAATATTCAAATCACCCGGACCGAGGATCATTCCCTTCTACACCGCGAAGTTTCCGGCGTGTCGCGACACGACCAAGAGACGTGCTCGTCTCGAGCTCGCTCCAGGGAATACAAAAGCGTTTTTTTTTTTTTTTTTTTTTCCAGTCAAACGTTCGGTCAAACGAATGAATTTTTGGAATAATTTCTTTCAAATTCAAACGTTGCGAAAATTCGTCAACGATCGAAGAACAATCGAGAAACTAAACGAATCGTAAGTTATTTGATTGTTCATTCGCAGGCAGAGTCGATTAGCGTTCCTCTTTTGTGAAAATTGCTCGTTCTATACACAGATGATAGGGTGGATATCGAAACTTTCGTGAAAAATATAACGAATCGATATGCGGGTGCTCTCGCAGGAGAGAATAAATGAACGATCGAGATAGAAATAAATAAATATAGGTATATGCATACGTAAATTGTGCATGGGATACGTGACAGTTTGTTCTCCTTGTTTAATAAAACAATTTTGGTTCGTCGACGAGACCGCTGACATGGAGCGATCGCATATGCACACCAGAGCTCACGCGATATCAAATTCATTGTCACCGTAGAGTTAAACTCGCTCGTAAACGGGCAATGTTTGCGACATTAAAATGCCGCGCATGTTATATACAGGTATAGCGTGCATTTACCTGCTGGTAGACCCGACTCCCCGTAATCAACGATGCAATGAATTATGTATATATACGCGCTGTGTGCAATATAAGCTCGTATATCAAACCAAAAGATTTCCTTCCTCTTGACGATCTCATTTCGACCGTAAACCCCCGTCGACAATTAATTAAAGGGAATTATTGACATTTCAGAATATTTTGAGACACTAAATTAGTGCATATCAATTCTTAAATTCTTTTGGTGTTAAAGCTTTTGAAAGTTTTGGGCTTTTAAAAGTTAAAGCGATGAACCGGGAGGATGAGACTGTCAAGTGTTACAACCCTGTCGATCTGACCTGGAATTTTCCGTATACCGTGCGAAATATCTCATTAGCACATACCAAGCCCCCCCCCCCCTCTCTCTCTCTCTCTCTCTCTCTCTCTCTCTCTCTCTCTCTCTGTGTGTGTGTGTTCCTAGATTGATATATCGTCACTGCTTCATTGCGACTAACAAGTGTCACATGTATACGCGATCAATTACGCATTTGCGTGCTTGACCAGCGACAACTGAGGCTATTCGCACCGTGTAGAAGTCCATATATACCTATACACATAATGGCTCGCTCACTCCGGCTTACAGCTGACTCGAGCCACGCATATCTCGTCTCCGAAAAAAAAAAAAAAACAAAAACAAAAAGAACCTAACCACATCGATTCACATTTTCAAACCGTGTGCGAATCACGACCTTTCGCTTGTCGCAGCCTTCGATATATATACTTATACGTCTGATTGCGATACCCGGATTTTTCAATTGGACACGCGCGTGCTCTCGTTCGATAAATTCAAACGTTTCCCCCGAGAAAATTCAAATTGTTCCAAGCCGATAATTCTCGATCGATGCAAACTCTTTTTTTTTTTTTTTTGTTTCGTATATCGGTTTTTGCGTTTTACGGATTTGCTAAATATAATCGCGGGACCTCTCGCCTGACACGATGCAGATTTTCATTGTTTTCCTTCGATCGATCTCTCTTATTATATATCCGCATATGAATCACGTATACCATTCGTAATGACATTTCGAACTGACCCTCGCGCGATTGTGAGTTTAACTTTTTGTTTTCCCCGTTTTCAGATCCAAGGTCCAAGGATATTTTCTCATTTTTACAAATAAACTTGTCGTTTACTTATCTCGCGAACTCCGTTTGCAAATATGTTATTTTGATTCAGCATCGTCGGATAATCAACCGGAAAAGATCTCATTGTTCACTTTTTGAAGTGAAATTTATTTGACAAATATTTTCACAAGCTATCACAGTGGATTATTGTGAGGTCCACATATGAAGTAGAACGATTTTTGGCTGAACCAATTCCTAATAAAGAAAAAATCATTTGAGATTTTTTTTTTTTCGTAATTTCGTTTTTAACGTCAGCCTTCTCTCGCTCAAAAATCCTTCTATATATACTTGAAGTGAAATACCCCAGTGCATAAATTTCCAGCTAATAATGGGAACGAAATTTCCCACTGTTGAATTTCTTGAGAAGAATATACAAAACACGATTCTCGTAAAAAAACAAAAAAAAACAAAAAAAAAACAACTGGGGGTTATCAAGATCCCTCTTTTAACCTTCAATTTTTTTTCCATTTTTAGACCACCTCTTCGTTGCACAATTATCGATAGGGGGGTTTTTTTTTTTAATGACCCTCGTAATTAGGATCTCGACTCTTGAAGCTAAAAATAAATAAATAAAACCATAAATAAAACCATAAATAAAACATAACAGTGTCTCCCTAAATTTATACATTTTGCTACATATTCATTTCTCAATTTATTTCTGACTCTTATTTTCATTTTCTTCGTACATCGACGAGATTCCGCTTATCCCCTTTGATTCACCCGTTAGACGAAACGAAAATTTAATGGCTTATCAAAGTTTTACGACCTCGCGAGCACACAAACAGCTGGTATGGCCATTTAGCCAGGTTTTTTTTTTTTCCTGCGGTACGTTCGTGGTCGAAGCGTGTCTCTCTACGTTGCAGTCCATTCGCCTGACTCGAGGGTCATTGACGAGTACGCTTTTTTTTTTTCTCGTCTTTCCGCCGAAACACGCCACACGACAGTTAATTCCTCGTATAACGGTGGTTTTTTTTTTTGTATTTTTTTTTGCACTTTTTTTTATTACAAAAAATTAGGGATCAAAGCTCAAGATAAATCAGCATTGAACGATCTTTTTGATTAAAAAATAAAAATTATTCAGTCTTTATGATATTTAAAATTGTACAGACTGATTTTTTAATGTCTTTTTGTTTTTTTTTTTGTTACGCTGTTACAGGTGAGTTGGAGATCGAAAGAATGTGGGTCTTTACAGCATGATACGGGGAGGGTGAGTCTCGTTATTGCGTTAGAAATCAGCGAACTCTGATTATGATAATAATCCCCCCCCCCTCCCTCCCCGCCCCATTTCTTTAATCAGTAAACGATGAAAAATCTTTTTTTTTCCTACAAAACAGATGGAAAATTTTTTGACGCACCATTGACCCGTTAAAAATATAATGCATCAAGTTATGAAAAAAAAAATTATACGCCCTTAGAAAAATGGAATTTTTACGAAAAAAAATCGTTTTTCTCAGTCTGGAGGGGCCTGAGAGAAAAAATCGTGATAGCTTTTTAGAAATCTGACTTTTTTTTTTCGAGCTCCAATCAAATTTCAAACAATAATTTTACCTGAGCCTAAAAATACGTTTAAAAAAAATAAACGAAGAAAATTGTGCCTCTCTTTCTCTCTCTCTCTCTCTCTCTCTCTCTCTCTCTCTCTCTCTCTCTCTCTCTCTCTCTCTCTCTCGCTCGCTCTCTCGTACATTTTCGTTCTGCCCCGAATATCAATTTAATTATAACTCGCGCACTCTTGAGCTGCGAGCATCGAGATACCACTATATGATTGTCCGAGCATACTTTCGTGGAAATATCAATTTAAAAAATTAAAAAAAAAAAAACAACGAATAGTTCACGCTAATCTCGAGACGAGAAACGAGTGGTCCCTGGAAGCGATGATTCAATATTCCCCATGTTATCTTTCGTTTTTTTGTTTTTTTTTTTTATTTTTAATAAATCCTCTCGTTCGCGATTCCGCGGAAAATAAAAAACGTGACAATATAGACAAACTTTTAGTGCTTGGCTCCTGAAATTTCGTTTGTTAAATTAATTCGTGAAATTGCACCTCAAGGAAATTTATTTTTAATCAATTTTTCGCGAACGAAGAATTTAAAAAAAAAAATTCACCGCCAAATTCATGTTAATGATAAAATAATCGAGCAAAGCTTCAAAAAAATTATTTTAAAACGAAAAAAAATCGGAGCATTGCCAAAATCGTTGAAAAAATAATAATAATAAAATTGAAAAATTAAAAAATGTACCATTTACCCGAAGTTTTTAATGTTCACCGAACGAAATTTTGGAAAAAAAAAAAAACAAACAAACAAAATACCCGTTTAATTTTAGGCTGAAAATTTTTCGAGCTATCCAGTTTTATTTTTCATTGTTTATTAAATTATTTCTCAAACTTGCCAGAGTTAAAAAAAAAATTTCAACCCTCCGGGATCAACCCTTGAAGACACCCCTAACTTTGAGAAACATTGGAAAAATAGCAATTATGATAATAACAATTTTGACGGTTGATAAATTTTTTGAGATTGCGTTGCGTGAAACTTTAGTGGAAATCAAGCGCATCGTCATACAGTCCTTTGGGTATTGATAAATCTTTCAAGAGATGAAGCTTCGTGTACCAAAGACGATAAGACTTCTCTTTAATGGTATATCCCACAAGCTCTATCTCTCTCTCTCTCTCTCTCTCTCTCTCGTTTTATATAAATGAAATCGTTAAGTTGGCCAATTAGAGATTTCTCTTGCTATATCCTCCGGGGCGAATCTTTCGTTTATAAAAATCAATAATATATATATATATATAAATAAACACGCTATAAAGATACATGCCAACAAAATGTGGGAATCTCAATGCTTGATTTCCATTGGCGTAATGACTTGCGCACGTAGAACGGTATGTATCATTAATCCGTACACTTTTGTGTAAACTTTCATGCTCCAAGATTTTTACGAGCAACGAGTATAAGCCTTCATGATCATTGATGGAAATCACTGAAACGTGGAATATAAAAAATGTTTTTTTTCTTCCATTCTTTCTTTCTTAGCATCAATTTCTCCTCGTTTCACTTTTGCCATTTTTCGTCATGGAAGTTTCTATACACGAAAAATCGATAATAATGCCAGCTGATATAGTAGACGCGAAAAATCATTACCTTTCAGATTATTTTTCGAAATCGTTTCACGCAATTATTCATTTATCGAGTAATTATATTTCGATAAATTTGTTTTTTTTTTTTTTTCTTTTCGATCTTCATATCAGGGTAGCGAATTTTTTAAATTAACTTTAAAAATAATTTTAAAAAAGAAAAGGGACACAGGCTCGAGATTTATCGTACGAGCAAAATTTCCAATGCCACGACGATTATACAACGAGAACGATCGATGAAATTGAGGTGTTTTTTCGATCGTCATAGATGAAGAAAAAAAAAAGTCGATTTCATCGATCGTCCCCATTAAATGGCACACCCAGCTCGATCTTTTTTTTTTATTTTTATTTTTTTTAGAAAGTTGTATATACACGTTTTCCCCAGGGGCTGTAGATGGAGTCTTTGGATCTCCATAGAACCATGAATCACGAGGTAATAGAACAATAGGCTATGATTCGTCGTTGCGCTATAGACCGTATAGATGCATAGTTGAATTTATATACATGTACTCTCTCTCTCTTCAACGTACATTATATGCCAGTTTTCCGTATGTATATATAAATATCGTCAGGGTCTTCGATAAACCACGTGGGTGAGGACAGATTGAGAATGAGATTCGTCGTTGTCTTCTCGCAGATTGAGTAGGCGAGGCTATAAAACTCATCTGTGCTCTCACTAGTTAGGCTTGGCACCTCAAAGAGAGAGAGAAAGTGAGAGTGAAAAAAAAATAAGTGTTTCTATGTGACAGTCTGTACGATTGCACAGAACTGAACGTATACGATACAACCGACTCATTCAATCACCAAATATAACCATTTAATCCATTCACGAATCGTACAATCTCGATCACAATCTTCAATTACTCAACTAACATTGTCCCATTAGTCATTACAGCCATTTTTCCTTTGATTTTGCTTTTGAAAAAGGTTCAGGAGTGTCCCCCGAGCGTAAATTCAAGCTGGCAGGACGCGGGGGCTCGAGCTTCAGCGGCCATCTTGGAAAAAATGTTTTGTCAAATATCTCGTGAATCGTGCATCGTGCGACAAAAATAGTTGAAATCTTTTTTGTAGATAATAAAATTCTCTGCAACTTTTATTGGAAACTTTTTCCTGTATAGTGCATGGTTTTTTATTTATAGCACGGCAAACTTTTGCAAACATTGAAACAGTAAAAATAGTGATTTTTCGAAAAGTTTGGGGCGCTATAAATCAAAAAGCACGCACTATACAAAAAAAAGTTTTAAATAAAAGTTGTAGAGAATTTTATTGTCTACAAAAAAAGTCTCGATTATTTTTGTCGTACGATGCACGGTTCAGGAGATATTTGATGAAACGTGTTTTCCAATATGGCGACTGAAGCTCGATCCCTCCTCGCGTTTCGTCAACTTGAATTTACACTCAGAGGACAGCCCTGAACCCAAAAACAAAATCAATTTTGTTGAAGATTGCATTATGAACGTAGAATTAGCGGACTAAAATATTATACACCGGGCAAGAGGTAATTTTTATTTTTTCCTACGTGAGAGCACACGTCTCAATTAATTATCCGTCACGACTTTTGATCGATTGATTGAATTTGTAAACTTTCATATCTCAAAATATATTTCTCCATCTGCTTGAGTAGGCATAGTGTCGTTTGGCCTTTAGACTCTTTTTCATATAATTCAGTTAACCATTCCTCAATTAACGAGGGACAATCACCCCTTTCGAGATATACCTGAGCTTGAGCCAATGATTCATGCCATCGGAGATATAAGTATATATTCGTATCTTCGTGAATTATCAAATTTTTGGGCGATTGCCAATTTTTCGAGAGTCTCGAATCCAACGAGATCCTAGATAGAGAACCCGGGTCACAATGAAACCCTTCATTCATCGGCAATTAAATTGCAGAATGAGAATAAAGATGAAGGAAATATTCCACTTCGATTAAATAAAAAAAAACATGATTCATTCGTCGTTGAACAATTTATTTGAATACTGATGATTTTTTTATAAAATACAGACTAAGTACGAAATCGACGGTATCTTATTTGCATTTTTGAATTTGCAATTGCAGTACTTATATATTTTTCTCATTAATTTTGCGTCGTGTTACATCGGCTTGACGTCAATGACAATTCAAACTTGAAATCCACAAAGATAAAAGCACCGAATTAATCGGTTTACAATTTTTTTAAAAATTAAACTACACTTAAAAAATTTATTAAAACTAAAATTTGAGTATCAAAAATTCATTACCACAAGTCAGACTAAACAAAAAACTTTTGTTTAAAATTTTTTTTTCTTCCTGCAAATTACTATCGTCAAAAACGAACCGAGCCAAAATTCATTGTGTCATTCATTTTTTTTTTTTTTTATTACAATTTTTTAATACGACCACTATTAATTTTCGAGCATTTATGAATCCGTTATGTACGAATTGTTGGCACGACGTGTCAATATTTCCTCTCGACTTTCGTCGCATGGTGAATAAGACCGAATTATTATCACAGTAAAGCCATTAATGCCACAAGCTTGCATGGCTTTATCGCGTGTTTTACGCGATTATTAGATTCGACTCCGTATGAGCGGCTCATTCACAAATATAATATCGTCGGGAGTTTTGTTCTCTGGCTTGCTTTTTTTTTTCTCTTCTCGTAACGTTTAATGCCACCTGGCAATGCGGTATACCGTAAATAGCAGTATCAGTATAGCTGTACCAGCAACGTCTCTCTCTCTCTCTCTCTCTCTCTCTCTCTCTCTCTCTCTCTCTCTCTCTCTCTCTTTTCTCGCTACCGATGACGCAGATGTCAACGGTTGCATCATAATTTTCATTCATACTTCTTGCACACCTCCTTCTCGCTCAGCCTCTCTCTTTGCCTCTCTCGCCTTTTTTTTTTTTTTTACCTCACGAGACCGCGAGTCAAACTCGCGCTTTACTCGACGTCTATACAAACACGATAATAATGATCCTGTTGTACTATATACATATATATATATACACATGTTTATTTATTATACATGAGTCACTTGGTTTTCGTAGATATTTTTTTTTCATAATTCGTTTTAAAATACTCCGAACGATGTTTCATCCATACTGCAAAACTTATCACCTCGATTCTCGAGATTCGCACTCCGAGAAGATATAAATATAGATATGCATATATCTGTATAGGCTCTCCGATATGAACGATCATCGTGATCAACCATGACGAATATCCCCTCACACGCGGAAGCGAGAGCTAATTTGCGAATCGATATATCGATGACATTTCGCGCGAGACTCGTCAAGAGCCTCTTCTGATTCTTCCGGTTATTTTTTTTTTTTTTACTTCCGGGTAGGTGTCATAACCCGAGGAATCTCGTCGCGCATTTTTCTTTTCTCGGAAAGTACCGAGATTATCGAATAATATTCATATTAATCATTTTTTTTTTTTTTCTATTTCAATAATCGTTGCAGAAATTTGATACGATTTTTTTTTCGTTACGGTTCCTTTCGCTTTAACGACAGTTTATGGTACGCGCTCATACGACGATATAGCTTCGGTATAAAATTGGTTTAGGAAAACATCTGCGAGTCGATAAAAGCCTGAAAGTGAGCAAAGAGTGAGAGAGGAAGAGAGAGAGAGAGAGAGAGAGACATAGAGAGAATGTACAGAAACCGAGCTAGACTTTTGGCAGACGATACATTTTTTTATTTGTAGGCAAAGCTTTGAATTACTCTATGACGAAAATAAATCACGAAAGTCCCCGGTCTTTGTATATTTAAGGAAGACTTGTATATATAATATATACAATATATATATATATATATATATATATATATATATATATATATATATCTCAAATCCTACGATAATTCTTCCATAGATTTATGTCGTCGGTGAGCTTTTCTTTTGTCACGATATCATCGTAGGGTAAAGGTTGGTAAATCGGGTCGGCTTGCTCATCTTGTTTGTATCATGCTTGTTCATCTTGCCTGTATCATGCTTGTTTTAAAGTAGAATTGATACCCTTCAAAATCACGTACGTATTGTTCAGCTTTTGTTATGCATTAGAATTATAATGGTAGCACAATCTCAAACTAAGTGACCCAATTCACCCACCTTCACCCTATATACACAAACTTGGTAAAGTACTTTATCAAAGTAAAATGATTTTTTTCCCGAAGAATGATAATTTCATGTTTAATTGGGAAAAAAATCGTTACATAAATATCGATTGGAATCAAAAAGAAAATTGATTTCAGTTTACCCCCGATACATCGTAAATTTTATTAAAATTAATTTAACAACTCAATCAAATCGGTCTCGAATAAAATTAATTTTATTTAAATATTTTTTTAATCGCAAACTCCGCTGGAAAATTCCATTTTTCCTCGCCATGATCAGTGAACTCTGGATATTTATGAGTCAACGACTTAATCGTTACGATAGAATAGCTCGATCGACTGACACTTCGATGCCGATAATACGAAACTTGAAAAAAAAAAAAATGGGTAATTTATATTTCACATCGATACTCGGAATATTTTGCATCTTTCTCGCAAACACAATGAAAGTACCGGTTCGAAGTTCCCCGTGGGGTAATTTCCTGCTCATTGCTCTCTTTTATCCCGAGGACGATTTTTCACGAGTCGTACGGTCGTTTGACGGGAGAGCAGCGTGTGAAAAATATAACGGGCAGCCTCTGGTGTGCACGCGGGGGCAAAGATAAATCAATAATACTTCGATAATAAAGCTACGAGAGAGTTCATCGACTTTTCTCGACGTTGGTGGGCATCGTCGATCCCCTTTTGGATCGCATTGATCACGAACTGTCACGGATTTTTTCACAAATTTTTTCATCCCCCATCTATATGATTCATCCGCATATATTTTTTGTCAGCAATTCTTCAATCAGCAGTGAAGATTTTTGTCTTCTTTTATTTTTCATTTTTTCCCCCGTTCTCAATGCACATTCTCGTACACAGATTATATTATGCGTCTCCTTTATTCGTGTATTTTTTCAGTTGATATTTTCGAATGAATTTAAAATACTGTTTTCTCTCTCTCTCTCTCTCTCTCTCTTCTTTTTTTCAAACTTTTTCTGGTCCTCGATGCATTTTTCAACGAAAGAAAGGGGGAAAAAAATTAATACACGGTAAAAAAATCTTGCCATGCAGCATCACTTGCTGTTCACAAACCGCTATTATGCTCGGTTTTATTCCCCCGATCTAAGCATCGCGCGAATACCGTGCCAAAACGATTTAACCTTTACTAGTCCAATCATTCTAGCCATTTGTACTACAATCTTCTATACAGAATTGATTTTGTTTTTGGAAAAGATTCAGGGGTGTTAATTCAAGCTGAGAGAATTAATTCCCTGAGTGTTAATTCAAGCTGGCGAGACGTGGGGGGGAGGGGGCCGAGCTTCAGCCGCCATCTTGGAAAACACGTTTTATCAAATATCTCGTGAACCGTGCATCGTATGACAAAAATAGCCGTGACTTTTTTTGTAGATAATGAAATTCGCTACAACTTTTATTGGAAACTTTTTCCTGTATAGTGCATGATTTTTTATTTATAGCGCGGCAAACTTTTCCAAACATTGAAACAGTAAAAATTGTGATTTTTGGAAAAGTTTGCCGCGGTATAAATAAAAAACCATACATTATACAGGAAAAAGTTTCACATAAAAGTTGCAGAGAATTGCATCGTGTACAAAAAAGATCTCTGCTATTTTTGTCGTACGATGCACGGTTCATGAGATATTTGATAAAACGTGTTTTCCAAGATGGTGACTGAAACTCGAGCCTGCGCATCCCGCCAGCTTGAATTTACACTCAGGGGACACGCCTGAACCTTTATCAAAAGCAAAATAAATTTTTTTTAACCTACTTTTTTGGCTAGAATGACTGGACTATACGGAGTCGCGATCTTTTCTCGTAAGAAAGAAAGAAAGAAAAATTTTTTTTTTTAAATGACTGTTCGAGTATAAGCGAAACGGGTAAATATCGTACGTCAGTGATGGACATAGATTTGCGGAGAGATTTGAAAATCGTAGTAGATGAATTTATAGATTTACGATAAAAAATCGCACGGATGACTCACGCGATTCAGGGGGGGGGGGGGGGGGGGGGGGTATACAATCTTGCCCTCTTGAGCCCCGAAAACTGAAAGGAATTTCGTTTCTGGTTGAATGGACAACATTTTCAGTCGATACGATAATACATACCTTTTATAATATGCCTTGCAAAAAACAATCTTGAGCTGACGATATATCGTTATCATTGCATTTAATTATAATGATTAAATTAATCCAATTAACGATAAAACGTTAAACTCGTCGTTGATTAATTTATCAATGAGATTACAGATTTAATTACTTGTTCGATCAATTCGACCAATCCAATCAAAGCAAATATACATGAAAAATCATTTCTTCCGGTGACGATAAAGTTCTTTGACTTTTCCTTGAAAAAGAAAAAAAGAAAAAAAGAAGATTTTTCGGAGTGTCGACACACATCCGCTGAAGTCCGAGAGAAAACACTCTTTTCTCGCAATTTTTTCTTTTTTTTTTCAACTTTATCTCGTTGGGGAAAAAAAAATCATGATACAGGCGAGAGTTTCACTTTAAAAAGTACGCGTGCACGAATGGGCAACACGACGCTGACACGAATAATTTTATAATGCAGGAAATCGAGACGAAAAGAGAAAGAAAAAAAAATTTCACGTAAAACGATGAGGCGTTGTTGCTCGAAGTGATAATACGTGTCGAGTCATATATATTGCCATTTTCTTTTATTACGGTATACTTATTTATCATGTGTACCCTGTAATAATATGAATTTCTCGTTTTTTAAATACACACCGATGCTCTTGAGATGTGATAAATGCGCGTGTCTTATAGCCTCACGCGAGAAGAAGATCGCGATGCACAATGTGGGCCAGTAGAAAGTGATTTGAAATAATTAACGTTCGTCGAGAATGATTTCTTGGCTGCCCCCCTATGCCGTAGGCGAGAATAAAAATTGAAAAAAAAAATTTTATATGTAGCCGAGACTTTTAGTTTATTTCATTTGCTCGTGAAATTCTCCCATAATTGAGGCAAAACTCGTTTTTCAACTTTACAGGATATATACATTTTGTACGTAATAATAAGAATTTCGACATATCTCCCTTCGAAGTGTTTATATTTCCAATTGGCAGACTGGTCGATCGATCGACCAGTTTTTAGCCAATCTAATAAGGCTCTTGTAGGCGTTTTCGCGGTCCCGCATATATAGCTTGACGACGGACTTTGAGATCGAAATTCCTCGCCGAAACAGCGTCGCGTAACGCGATCGAAAACTTGGCAGTCTCAAGAGAAAATAAAAACAAGACTTTAAGGAATAATGGATTTTCAATTCACATATATATCTCCAATCGTCATCATCGTGATGCAAGTCCTCGAATGACGATGCGATATAGACTCGCGAAGAACGCGCGTATAATTATTCGATCAGTAAAATACGCGTATAGTAATTCAACGCTATCCGTTGAGGAGTCAGTGCATGCTTCAACGCAAGAGAGCGGAATTATCGTATTCGTATGACTAATAAAGACTCGGGTGACGAAGAAAAAGTTTCTCAGTGTCCGAGTCATTCGAAGAGATAGTGAAACACTTTGAGATGAAAAAAAAAAAAAAAAAACGAACTGCCAAGAGAACAAGAGATTGAATAGCCTGTGGTTATTGAATTGTGTTTCGAGGTAAATTGCACAGTTATTGGGCCACGAGAACAATGTAGAAAGATAGACGGAAATCCTCGGGAAAACTTTAACTTTCTCAACCAGTAAATTATAACTAAAATTTCAATTTTCTTTTTTTTTTCAACTTCGAACATTTCTAGGAGCATACATTATTTTTCGAGGTATCTATAAGTATGAAAGGGAAATTCACAAATATCTCTGGAGTCATTATTTAGTTCATTGCAATTACCCAAAAAAGAAAATACATTTTGACTCTTGCTCGTGGAAAATAATCCACAGTTATAATTCATTTTTTCCTGTCCATAACTCGGTCTGTTGTAGTGGGGAAATTCTTTTCGAATTCACTGAAGCAAATTTTCGATCGTTTTTTTTTTTATGTAAATTCAAGTCATTTGTATGTTGAGCATTGATTTTCCAGTAGAAGCTCAGTTCAGTTTCAGAAGGGAAAAATTGAAATGAAAATTTACCTTTCGAGTTACCGCAACCAGCTGGACGATTTAATTCCTACATATTTATATTTTTCTACAATAATTACACATTCGTTGGATCGAAGAAAGAATAATTGAGATCTTAGTGACAAATTGTGGAAAATAAAAATGACAGTAAAGTACGAAAGAGTTAGAGATATCGAAAATTAGGAAATAACAATACCGATTGGCCTATCAAAAGAGACGAAAATAATAAAACAATATCATTGCAAATGTATCTATATTTCTCATCCTAATTCAAAATATTAATTTTCATTTACAAGAGTCAGGATGATGGGTGGCTAATGACTGGTAGCTCATGTACAGCGTAACCTTTGTACGATAAGTAGGTTGAGAACAAGTCACGGGGTTTAACGTCACCTTGTGCCCAGATACGGAATTACATTTCCTGGGTGTCCAAAGCTCGTATAGCGACACTTTGTTCGCGATGGCCAGCCACTCGAATCAGTCACCGGATCTCCGGGACAGTAGAATAATGCCACTCCGTTGTCTCGTTTCGTCCGGCTGTACTGACTCTTTCCACTGCTGCGCAAAAGTCAGGGCAAAGTATACACGCGAATATAATTTCAAGTCCAGTCATTCTATAGCCAAAAAAGTAGCTTCATAATGCAATCTTGTACAGAATTTATTTTGCTTTTGGAAAAGGTTCAGGGGTGTTCCCTGAGTGGTAAATTCAAGTTGGCGAAACGCGGAGGGTCGAGTTTCAGTAGCCATCTTGGAAAACATTTTTTATCAAATATCTCGTGAACCGTGCATCGTAGGACAAAAATAATAATGACCTTTTTTGTAGATAATGAAATTCTCTACAACTTTTATCTAAAACTTTTTTCTGTATAGTGCATGGTTTTTTATTTATAGCGCGGCAAACTTTTCCAAAAATCATTATCTTTACTGTTTTAATGTTTGGAAAAGTTTGCCGCGCTATAAATCAAAAAGCATGCACTATACAGGAAAAAGTTTTCAATAAAAATTGTAGAGAATTTCATTGTCTACAAAAAAAGTTAACCTCTATTTTGTCCTACGATGCACAGTTGACGAGATATTTGATAAAACGTGTTTTCCAAGATGGCGGCTGAAGCTCGACCTCCCCGCGTCCCACCAACTTGAATTTGCCCTCAAGGGACAACCCCCTGAACCTTTTCCAAAAGTAAAATCAATTCTGTAGAAGATTGCGGAAAAAATGGCTAGAATGACTAAACTATTTACGGTTTCGTGTGCCTGTTTCGAACACTTTCCTACATTAAAAAAAAAAACAAAAGATGCAATTTTTACAAGATCACGTGAAAATTTTATTTCGACTTTCTTCGCGATTTTTCGTCGGCCAAGAAATTAACTAAAACGCGCGCGTAGAGAATAATGAGAAAATGAAGAAAAAAAGCAAAAATTCATCATTCGAGTGTAAGAAAAAAAAAGTTAATTACGGAGATTATGAAAAGTACTCAAGTCCAGACTTTCAGCAACACTTTGCTTTAAAAACAAAAAGGCTCTTTTTTACGTCTATGCTGGTACATAGAAACGGGAAAATTGCCAGCAGCCAATGCCGCGAATATTCGCGGTCGTAAATGTTTATAGCCCGCGAAAGGTGACGACATAAAGATTTCGCGGATAGCGAAATGAGAGAGAGAGAGAGAGAAAAAAAAGAATCCTAGAAACGTGTGTATAGTCCCCATCCCTCGTTAGGAGCATTCAACAGTTCCTGGCAAGTGTGTTATATATGTAGGCTACTATTTAAATGTCAGTAACCTACGAATATCCTGAAAGGGAGCAGTGACCTTTTCGCAATAAGATCGACTTCTTTTCCCCTTAAAAAAAAGCCATTTTGTTTTCCTTTCATTTATAGACATCGATTTTTCCCGCGCTCGCTTGCACATATATTCAAATCCTAAACGAACGAACGAACAAAAGGATGGAACGGGGAAAAAAATAAATGGAGTTCGTTTTTTTTTTACTTTCGTAGATGAAAAATTTTCTCGTTCTCCAATTCCGTCTATCCATTTCGAGAAACATAAAGCAAATATTTCGCTTGTACGAGAAAGAGGGAGGGGGGGGGGAGCGAAAAGAAAAATAAAACAGAGATGAGATAAAAGAGAATATCGTTTTGGCAATTTTTTGCTATCGTTCAAGTCTTCATAAAACAAACGTCAGACCTATTTTTGTTTTTCCGTGCCTCGATTTTGCTTCTACTTTTCGCGAAAGTATTACAAGTCTACGTGTATAGATCTTTTTCTTTTTTTTTTCTCAACGAAAAGAAATATTTGAAAGTTGGTTGAGCAGTCTATCGCTCAGCATTGTTAATCATCACTCACGTATGTAGGATATTCTCCGTGTGTACTGTATATTTGAATTTTTCGTACGTTCATGTGTGATGTTCAAAGGAATTTTCGAAGATACAACTGTCACGACGAGTTTCGTTGAAAATTTCAGCTCGTTTACGAACGAGCATACGTGCGAGGATTAATTTAAAGCATATATCATATACATATGCATAAGTATGCCCATACACATAGGCGGGTACGTAAACTCTGATGCTCCGGTAAGTTTCGTCCCAAATGTTCCAGCATCTCGAATGGTCCATGACGCTCATACAGAGCGAGCCAAACCGGCCAAACTTTCGTTACGTTCTATGCGAGACAAAGTTTCTCCGGCTATATGGCTAACGAAAACTCGCTCTTAATGGTGCGACGAGGCGCGATAAAGCGTGGAACTAACAGATATGGAAAAATTTTAATATTTCTTGTAGAAAGTTTCTCACTTTTTTTTTTTTTTTCGTTAATTAAATGGTACAAGAAACTTTTGTGGTGCTCGAAACAAATTAACTTTGGATTACGAGAGGCACGTTGGTGGTTGTTATTATTTTTTAAAAAATATTAAAAACAGTTTATGTTGCATCGCAAAAATTCATAATGAAAAGGAATTTTTTTTTATTTTTTTTTATTTTGCTGGATTACAGTTGAGTCTTATTTGTCGTCGATAATTTCATTTGCTTCAAATTGAGCTCTGGAAAATTTCAGCCACTCATGAAAATGCTTCGCGTTTTTCGTTTATCGCAGCGTCACCTCGTTGGAGTTAAGTTTGTTTTTCGATCGTATACTTAACGAAATTTCGCGTGCTCTGTTTCATTGATTTTTCGAGACGCGAGTCCGCATAATTTGACGAAAATTTCGTCTTGCAAAATTTCATTGTCGAGAATTGGCAGACGAAATGAGGGGATCCCTACCCTCGGTCTTTTCTGGTAGTCCAGTAGAGACGTCTTATCATATACAAATATGTATATATTAGTGACAGAAAAGTTTCTCGAACTCGAATACAGACGATCTCAACCGTATACATGCATATATGTATTCATAATACACTTAACTCTTCTTCCTTTACTCTTCTTCGTCTTCCTGATTCTCTCGTTACCGTATAGCCAAGAGAGGAGATATATCCGCGCCTTCGGTGGCATCCAAAGATCTTTTTTCCCCTCTCTTATTTTCATCCTTATTCTCTCTTTCTCTCTCTTTCTCTCTCTCTATCTCTCTTTATGTCTCTGATATAATGTCCACGCCTCCGTCATTTCTACTTGCCACCGGAGATATCCTACCAGCACGTTGTACAGGATGATTCAAAATATTCGATTCCCGATTGTTTACTTTAACGAAAATTCATTAGCCTCGTTTTCATTAAATTCCCCATATGTTTTCTTAATGAGAATGTTCGAAAATATTTTTTTCCATAAACGTTATAATGCGTCGATCAATCGTAGTCCAAGACTTTCCCGCGTTAAGATGAAGTTATCTTCAACAGAGTATCTTGGATAATCTTTGCCAATCTCTGTTGTAAAATTTTCCTATCATTGTGTACTTTGGATCTCTTTGATCTTTGACGATATCGTATACGGTTTGTCTCTCCCATCCCTCGAATTATCTCCGATAGTATCTCTGTCAGTATCTTTTACGGTATCTTTGAGATCGCAGTATCTTCCAATCCACGTTTTACGGTATCTTCGAGCTTTTTTTATAACCTGAAATAGACAGCGATCTTAATTCTTTCGCGCGATTTTCAGCGTCCAAAAGACTTTTTGACTCCCATAATTCTAGCCAAAAATAAACACAATAACGAATTTCACAAAGGACCGCGCAGGTAACTTTGTCAGAATCACTCATCATCGAATGTGTCACCTTGTGAATCGCCATGTAGACGGTACGCTGTATAGTAAAATCGTGTATATTGGTGAGGCACGAATTCACGGTGAAACCGTACTATACATATATATATTACATATGTGTACTGTCCTCTGAGCGCATTGTATCAAAAACCGTTATAAACCGTTGGTATTACGTGACCAGGAAAATGTATCAGGATTTCTTTGAAATATACCACGTCGTAACAGCCCTCTCGAATATACACACAAAAAAAATCATCAACAATCGCAAAATAATGATAATAATATACGACGAAAAATCAAACTGCGCAATTCTTGAAATATTCATAATTGGCTCGTGGCTAGGCTAAATCAAGGGTGAAGCTCCTGTGACGATGAGATCACTTTAATTGTGTGCGTCGCGCAGATAACGCTGATAAACGCGAGTTCACATCCTTATCGAACGCGTCGGGAGCATTATTCTTGTGAGATTCGAGGCGAGCATGCTTTTTTTTTAAATTATGATTGGCCGCAATGGAAATCTGTAAAACATTGTTAGGCCAGTCATTCTAGCCAAAAAAAAGTAGGTTCATGATGCAATCTTCTGCAGAATTGATTTTGCTTTTGGAAAAAGGTTCTGGGGTGTCCCCTGAGTGTAAATTGAAGCTGGCGAGACGTGGAGGTTCAGCAGTTACTTTGGAAAACACGTTTTATCAAATATTTCGTGAGCCGTGCATCGTACGACAAAAATAATGAAGACCTTTTTTGTAGATATTAAAATTCTCTACAATTTTTATTGCAAACTTTTTCCTGTATAGTACATGGTTTTCGATTTATAGCGCGGCAAACTTTTCCAAAATCCACCATTTTTACTGTTTTAATGGAAAAGTTTGCTGCGCTATAAATCAAAAACCATGCACTATACAGGAAAGAGCGTTCAATAAAAGTTGCAGAGAATTTTATAATCTACAAAAAAGATGTCCACAATTTTTGTCGTACGATGCACGGTTCACGAGATATTTGATAAAACGTATTTTCCAAGATGGCAGCTTGACCCCCCCTCGTCCCGCCAGCATGGATTTCCACTCAGGGGTCGCCCCTGAGCTTTTTCCAAAAGCAAAATCAATCCTGTAGAAGATTGCAGAAAAAATAGCTGGAATGACTGGACTATATGGAAAAGGACCACTATATAAATTGTCAATTATTAAAAAGAAAACCTTCGAATCCGTCGCTCCGAAATTTTTTTCCAATTCTCATTCTTCCGCGATAATTTTCGTCCCGAAACCTCGAAGTCAGCAACTAAAATTTGATTGAATTAAATTTAAAAAAAGAAAACTAAACTAATCCTTAAAGTACGATATTCGCGAATGGGACGTTTTTAGTGGCGTCGACCGATTCAAGGGGTATAGCTAGGGCAAATCCTCGAGAATAAGATGCAATGCGCTCCAACGTTATAGAGGGCGGTCGAGTACTGCACTGCGGTTTAGAGAGGACTCGCGCGTGCATCGGTGAGCGCATAATGCCGTACTGCGCTTTGCGCTCAAAGACACGCGTGGAGAGTTCGAGGATCATTGCGATTGGCTGAAAAATCTCGAAATAGTTTTTACGTAAGTGCGACAGAGAGCGAGAGACACACAGAGAGAGAGAAAGAGAGAGAGAGAGAGAGAAGGAGAAAGAGAGAAAAAAATTTGGTGGGGATAACACCGAGTGTTCAAGCTGCTCTCGAGCTTGCCATACGAGACTGAACAAACGCTGTACGCACTATAGTAATTCTACGCGTATATACACGTATATATAATGATTGAGAGAGAGAGAGAGAGAGAAAAAAAAAGAGAGATAAAAGCATCGTGAGTCGGAGGGTTAAGAGCTCGTCGCCCAGGGAGAGAGGGACTCGAGCCTACTACAATTCCCAACTCGGAGTTTCAAAGTGACTGCTAGTGAAAACCAGTCGGTCAGTCAAGCACGGTGAGGCGATACAGCGCCTTCGGCTCCCTCCGCGTAGCGCAGCCACTTTAATAAAAATCGGGGCCTACGAAAAAAAAAAAAAAAAAAACAAAATTTAATCTTCCTATCCATATCTCCATTCAACGAGTATAATTTTTTTTTTTCTAAAATTCAAAAAATCCAAACGAACAAATTTTCACCTCATAAACGAAGGACACTTTTTCTTTTTCTTTTTGAAATTTCGTACAAACTATTGGTGCATCGAGCGAGGGATAAGCAACGTGAAAATTCGTAAACTTTGCCGACAGGATAAAGCAACGAGAAAATGAAAAATCTTCGATGCATCGATCGAGCACGTTTATCGGCGATCGATGAGATTTGGAGTAAAAATCAAAGGGATAATTATTATCGTGGATAAAATCGTGCAGTGCGATTGATCAGGTAGCCTGTGAATGGAGAAAATATTGAGGATACTGTCAAGTTCATATTGACACTGCCAAATAACGTTCACTGCCAAGAGAACATTGCTCACAGGGTTTTTTCATGATAGAAGAATTGAAAAAAAAAAAAAAACAAAAAAAGATATATTCCTAGATATATCATGAAAGTGGTCGACAGTGTGTTCGTGTACTGTACATATCGAAGAAAACTGTGTAGGAAACGAGCGAGATTCATTGTCGAAGTTCTTCTTTAGCCTCTCTGTCCTATTTTTGTATTTATTTATTTATTTTTCTATCCCCCCCCCCCCCCCCCCATTTTTTTCTTTCGACTCACGTGTGTTCCGCGGCCGAATAGACTGTTTATCATACGCGAGGTCGTGCACGAAGAAAATAAAATATACATATAGCGAGAAAGCGCGATCTATAGCGCTCGCGCATTTTCACCAATCGAGAGTGATATCGGTGATTTTTCATTCTGACGAAGAAAAGTTCCTGTTTTTTTTTTTTTATTTTCTCCCGTTCCATCCGAGCAACTAAAAAGAACGATTTTTCGATCCCCCCCATCATTTGGCAAATTGTTCGATTTTTTTTTTTTGCATTAATTCGCGAGTGACATTTTGTTTGATAAAAAAAAAAAAAGAACACACGAAAGAGAATATAAAACGAGAAATGAGTTTTCCCGATGTGGGAGACGAGAGGTTATTGATACGTGTGATTGAAAAATTGATTAATTAATCAATTAATCAAAAAAAAAAAAAAATGCCGAGCCAAACTACGACGATTTTGCTCAAGTGCTCGATGGTCGACGTGCCTGCACTCAACCATGTGAAACTCAAATCACTCTATAACGTGAGTAATCCATGAATTATATTTTGATCGTTCGAATCAAATATCACGATGGTTTTGATATGAATTTTGTGTGTACACTCTCGTGATCGCAGGCTTATAAATTTTTGTTAACCGAACATTATTGTGATCAGAGGAAAAGGTCAATATAATTTACGAAAACTTTGTATTGTACGAGAAACGTTAATACAAAGTCGTTTTGTATTTTCTTTTGATTTTGTTGACGAAACATTATCGTATATCGCGAATCATAGCTATGTATAATTGATCCTCTTATGTACAGTCATTTGATGGGAAATTTTTGCGAAAAATGTATAATTGAATGTAATGAAATTTTTGTCGATTCTTCGTGTTCGTTTCATAATGGGTCGTTGAGAGAATTGTCATTTTTGTTTGAATATTTGTTTTGCTTAAAAAAAATTCATCCCTTTCTCGAAATTTTTTAATTACTGTGATATAATTTTCTTTACTATTGGATTCGATTAATTAATTTTTAATTAATGCTAAAAAAATATTGTGAAGAAAATTTCTCGTAAAGCTTCTCGTAAAATCATTTGAACGTATTATTATTATTATTATTATTATTATTATTATGCACCAGCCCTCGTGAAACCAAATTGTAAAAGCAGCTGCTTCGAGAATAACGTTTTTTTTTTTTCGTGACAAGAAAAAGCGAGAGAGGCGAATATCACGATTCGAGGGAGCCCGGGGCCTTTCAGGGCCCCTGAAAGTATAAAGACGAAAATCCGATAAAGAAGAGATGCGCACTCTTCGAGTGAACACAGTAGCAAAAAAAAAAATGAACAGAACTGCCGAGGATATAAATTTTTCAGCCTCATTAACGCTAACCTCATTTAACTCGAAGCGAGATGAGAAAAATTCGCGAATAACGAGAAGAGCAAGACATTTTTTTTTTTAACCCGAACTACAAGACACGTGCACTTTAAGCATGAAATAATTTAAAAAAAAATGAATACAATTGCGTCCTCGATTTTTCGAATTTTAAGCAATTTAATTTTTACATCCATTAATATAATACAAGATTAGATTGTGCAAAACAATTGGCTCATGTTGTTTACAAGTTCATAATCTTTGCGACTCGTTATAGTTCGGCACACAATCGTAATTAAAACCAAAAATAATTACAACTCGAGCCAGGAAAATTGACAAAAGCCCGATAAAAAAGAAAAGAAAGTCCGCGAGAGAAAAACGTGTTTAATTGTTAGGCGTGTCGGTGGCTCGTTAATCTCGTTTAACGTCACTCATGCGTGTATGTGTGTGTGTGTGTATACGTATACGAGAGTACGCTTATGCATTTAACGTGAAAGAGGTAATAATATATGTACCATTCACGATTGCATTCACGAGGACGAAGGAAAACGATCTCCGGGAGGGTTCATATCTCTCGCCGGGAGTCTGACACGTGTCTCCTTTCCCTCCCACGCCCAACATATATCTATAAAATTTGTCCATCTTCCATATTGTCACGTAGACGCAAAATGTATCTACGAACCAGGATCTATATAAGAAGGAAAAGAAAATTGTCATCCAAAACACAAAAAAAAAAAAATTCTTTTGAATTCATATGGATAGTCCTCTTCTGGAGTAATTTTCATTGCAATTATCGGACAAATTGCCCCCAAAGAAAAACCTCGATTTCGGCATTTCCGGTGAAGCCTGGGCGATGAAATTTCGTACTGTCGCTCATCGATAGCAAAGTTGGTTATTTTTAATTTTTTTTTTTAATTTTTTTTTTTAAACCGCATATTTCGTGTATAGGCTCTACGAGAAAATTTGAGGCTCGCGCAGCACAATATTTACTGCGTGCCTCATCGACATTTTGCCCGTGACATTTTTTGTTTTTGTTTTAATTGAAAAAGCATAACGAAACTGGAAAATTTCAAAAATTACGTTTTTTTTTTTAAGCATCCTTATCCACGTATGTATCTATATTTGTCCTGAGTATACACTTTTCTACGTCATCGGGGATGTACACAAGAGATGTTGAAGGGAAAGAGAGAGAGAGAGAGAGAGAGAGAGAGAGAGAGAGAGAGAGAGAGCGCGTTAACCCGTTCTATATACACTCCGTGTGGACAGGCCCATGAGATAGGACATGCAGTTGAACATACATTTATATGTGTATATATGTAGAGGAGAAGGCAAAAAAGCGTCGGAGTGAGAGATGCGCCGCAAGCTCTCGAAGAGAGACAGACAGACGGTGTGCGGTGAAGCTTCGGGTGAGATGAAAAAAGAGAAAAAAAAAAGCGTAGACAGAAGTACATAAAGTAAAATGGATCTGTGGAAAGAGCTCTGTGCGGTTGAGGGGAAAAAAAAGAAGATCAGCGAGAATTTTTTTCCATGAGTCTATGTGTGTATGTGTGTGTGTGTGTGTGGGCGAACAGTGGAACGTGTGTGCTTTTGCCAATGCTTGAGCACGATGCGTAGGGCAAAGTGGAATGAAAGGAAAAAGAGAAAAGAAAAAAATTGACAGAAGGGTGCGAAGAGACTCTCGTACACGCGCCCAATTTACAGAGGGGTCTCTTGCATTTTTGTTTTGTCTTCGTATGCATATATATACGTCGATCGTGAAAAGTACGATTGCGCCAGATGCGAGACAAGGAGAGGGGACGTCGTTTTACATACGGATGAACGAGCTTTGTGTACAATTTTAGCGAGCGAATTGGGTAATCTATTTTTATATTTCTTAAAAATAATTATGTTTTTTTTTTTTGTTGTTTTTACTTTTCCAAAATATCTCGAAGGATGCGTCGTTGAGTTTGCGAAATTCAATTCTAAACCCTTCTCGGAGTAATCGGTGCTGAATTTTTTGGCTCATGAGAAATTTGAATTTTTGTTTTTTAGTATGCATGTTGAGGCTGATCTTTCATTGTTTCATTTGAAAATCAAATTTTTTTCAATTTTGCGAAGAAAAATTTCCTTATTTTCTCCATCGTCCTTATCGAATTTTTGATTAACAAAAGGAAAATAATATTTGAGTCATTGAAAAATTTGACGAAACACGAGTGAATGTTTCTCGAGGCAAACGATCCTTGGTTCATTATTGACTCAAAGTTCGCATTTGCTTAGCTGCGTCTTCGAAAAACCATTGCCAACGTTTCCACGTCCCAGAGAATTTCGGGCTATGGAATATACATGTATACATCCTTGTCGCATATTCGAGAACACACCCGACAAAATAACTATGCAGAAATATCCGGAGATCCTCCGTATGCGAGCCCGAACTCGGGGGAAGGAATGAAAGAGTCTCGGAAGAAAGGAAAAGCCTGCTGGGCTTCGTCTAAATTCTTTCTCTCTCTCACTCACTCACTCTAGTCGTAGTTTTTTTTCGAGTTTGCAACCTTTTGAATCATCCTGCTCGTATACCTGCTACTACAAGACACAAACCCGTATAATGGACCGACGAGAAGTAACAAGAAAAAAAAAGACGAACAGAAGAGAAAAAGTGAAACTTGATATATCCGATCTCGAACATAATGTCCACCTAAAATGGAACGATTTTTGACGAAAAAAAAAAATTTTTTTTTCGAGTCGTTTCATTTACGGACAGAGTCCTAGGTATCCCTGAATTCTGTTTTTTTTTTTAAAGATATAATTCATTCGTAAACCATATTGTGGAAAATTTCAGAAATTTTTTAAATCATCGAGCCGAGAAAAATCAAATTAAAAAATTTTCCAAAATCTATTTCACTGTGCCCAAATCTACTCAAGCAACCGATCGAAAAAAGGGCTTAAAAATTTCTGGGATCAAAATATCCCTCTTCCCTGTGTGCGATATCTATGATAAAAAAAATTCGTATAAAGTATTTAAAAAAAAAAAAAAAAACGATATTTTTAATATGAAAAATGATAGAATTTCCCTTACGAATTTCATAAAACTCAAGCGTGACCCGTTGTTCAAATTTTAACGGAGAGAACTTTCATCTCTCGTACGCGTTTCACAAATCGCAGAGATGATCACTTTTTTCATGCACGCTACTCGCGCATGCATCTCCGTTCTGCACAATCGTCGCGATGCATTCATATATGTACGTAATTGCGCACGCTCGATGATTATAAGCCTAGCAGTGCACGCTCCAGACGCGCACAGACCCAGCCCAAACCCAAAATCCGTTGCCCCGTGAACGACGCGATTCGCCTCGGGATAGGAATTACACACGCTCGTATATCGATGGTTAAATTCCATAGGGGCGTATAAGCTATGCTTATACATAAACGATACGCCCCATTTGGCATTAGTTCGTCGATATGACTGGAAGCTCTGCCTGTGCGGCTTATGGGATCTCTGCTGCTATACATCGAGAGTATCGCTTTAATTCGATAACCTGTTTATTTATTTTTTTTTTTTTTATTCCTTTTTTTTTGCACTCGTTGCACGTATACGTGCTCTTCGGTGTATTAATACCAGGAGAGGCTGCAGCCAACGAGAGATCGTTTCGTATAGACGATTCATGATAATCATACAGTCATTGGCCACTTAACGAATTATCGATCGCCCATGCTGCAGCAGCAGTGAAAATACATTTTGTCAGGCTCATGTTTGAAAAACACGAACAATCACTACGAAATAATTGAAGTCGGAAAAAAATTAAATACTCGATCTCGAAATTATCGTGCATAGCCATTAATTTTTCATTAATTTCTCATCAGAGATCGAAGTTATTTCAGCTTTTGTTTTTTTTTTTTTTTTTTTGTACCAATTTGATATCACGCCAATCGAGTCTTCGGAAAAAATGTTTACACGTGAATGAAGAATTTTATCCTCTACATTAATAGAGCATGTATCAAACAAACGAAATGATCTGTTTATCATGAAAAACGTAATATATCTTTACGAACTTTACAAGAGAAAAAAGAAATCCTCCTCGTCGTTAATTTTCAAAGACCCATATGATTTTCTCATTGATCCATTATTCACTGTTTTTATACCAAGCAAACATTTGTCAATCTGAATTCGATCATTAGTCTTTTATCCCGTCTTTTACGACACTTGTGCAAACAATTTTTTACATTTTAGGAGCCTCGATTGACACTGTACACCTCGGTACACCGTACATGAGCCTCCTCCGATTGTCTTTTAATTGAGCTTGAAGCATCATTAGTTTTTAATAATCGTTTGAAAATTGGCTCTATGGTTTTTATCGATAAATCATAATAATCAATCATACTGATTTTCGAAATACACGCTCGAGGGATTTATCATTTTTCATTCGAGGCATGAATTAATTATCGTTTTACTCGATTAAACCTCGAGAGGCTGGTGTGCCAATCACCGTGCCATTTGGCTGGCACATATATTGCCGTAAACCTTTACAGCGTCTCGAGGGATCTCTCGCGCTGGCTCCCTGTCTGCTTCTCGCTATTCCTCTCTTCATCTCTTCTCGTTGGCTTTTTTTTTTTTATTTTCTCGACCTTATACCTGAGCAAACGGGCGTCTCCCTCGTTTCAGACTGACCTGGTCGTCGTCGTCTTCGTCGTCGTCGTCGTCTCGGACCCCTCGGCCGTGAAAGTTTCGTCTCTCTCTTTGTGCTCTACACATGCGTACAAGATAAAAGTTCGCACGATTCATTTGTCCAGCTGACGTGTGACGAGACTACATATATATACGTTGAACCGAGACCTCAATTTTTCGTTAACCTCGTTTTTTTTTTTAATTTCGGACTTTTCGTGTCGTGTTCCAGAACCATTTTCATCAGAATTTCACTAAAATTGAATCGACAATTGAGCTACTTGTATGCATCAAGCTTTCTAAGAAAAACCACGTTGAAAAAAGTACAGCGTGTGTTGCAAAAACATTACAATGGGTTTGCTCAAAGTTTGTCACGAATTTATTATTATTATTCAATTTTGGAAATTCTATGCTTATTGTCAAAGAAAACTTTTGAAAATGCTTCTAAGTTTTCATATAACGACGATTATTGAGATCCGAATCTAAAAAAATTGTATATAGGAGATGGATTTATATACAAACGAAACGAATATCTTAAAATTTGGCTCTCGTCTCGCAGTCTCTTGTTTGAGGTCATGACTATTTTTTTTTTTTTTTTTTTTCAAATGAATGGAAATAAATAACGTTTTTCAGATTTTATTCGCAAATACTTGAATCATATGATAAACATTTTAAAAAATTGTAAATATACAATCCATATTGTATGTTTTGTGTGACTCGGATGCTGCGTGTGCTCGCTGCCGTTGCAAGCGCGTACTTTCGGCGAGTACACAAAGACTCCTGCGGTACAAAACACCACTATGGCAAAGGCCTACCTCCGAGATAAATATTCACTGCGGATAGTCCAGTCATTTTAGCCATTTTTTCTGCAAGCTTTTATTGTAAGCTTTTTACCTGTATAGTGCATGGTTTTTAATTTGTAACGTGGCAAAATTTTCCAAACATGGAAAGTAACAATACAAATGGTGATGGTTGAAAAATTTCGCCGCGCTATAAATAAAAATCCATGCACTTTACAGAAAAAAGTTTCGCATAAAAGTTGTAGAGAATTTCATTGTCTACAAAAAAGGTCTTCGCTATTTTTGTCGTACGATGCACGGTTCTCGAGTTATTTGATAAAACGTTTTTTTTTTCAAAGATAGCTGTTTAAGCTCGGCCTCTCGCGTCCCACCAACTTAAATTTACACTCGGAGGACATCCCCTGAACCTTTTCCAGAAGCAAAATCATCTCTGTAGAAGGTTGGATAGCGAACCTACTTTTTTGGCTAGAATGACTGGACTAGGAGTCCGAGCGATCCAGCGCTTCGGCAAAGTATATAAAGTAACCGAGGAAAGGCTGCTGTATAGATAGCTGGTGTACAGATGAGAATTTTCAAGGCAAACACGGAGTCAGAGGTCTCCTGTGTATACAAATATATATACACGAATATATGAATCCCGAAGAACGAAACTTAAAAATGCTCGTCTGCATTTTCTATGGTACTTTCTATGGTACTTGAGCGTATACGAGAAGTTTCCTTGCGCATGAAACAACCTATGAGCTTGAAGGGATCGAGAACACACGGATGCGAGCGGCGCAAACGTTGCACTTTAGAATTTTCCATCGCACACCCCTTTATAACGGACATTCCAAGCTAAATCGACAATATCACAATCATTTTCAACTCTTTTTCGCTTCAAAATATTGTTGAGCGATGATAAGAAAGCCTTCGTCTTTGTTCACAATTTCACCAAAAAAATTGATAATGTCCCAACATTATTGATTCAATGCTTTTGTCCATGACCTTATCAATTTTGAGAAAATCTGCAAATCAGTGTCAAGTTTTTAATACACACGGATATGTATTTTTAGGTGAATTATAAAGATGATTAGGATTGTGGTTCAATGAATTTTGACAATTTCACTTGGAATGCCCCATCCATATAGCAGCCTGGTATGAAAGATCGCGAGAAGAACGCATCGAGCCCAACCTTGAAGCCGAAGGCGTTTAACGACCCTAATTTAACAGAATACCCCCATTCTTGATGCTCTCTCCCCGGGACTCTTTCTCTCTTTTGTTCAAGGCAGGTAAAGCTTGTCTTGACCACACGTAGCTTAACACTACCTCTCTTCGCTTCTCCATTTCTCCCTCTTTCATGATTTTTCCTACTCTCGACCTCAACAGCCTCATCAAAAGGCTTTTAGATATTCTATTTTTATATCATTTTTTTTATTTATTTATACAGGGACACACGTATTTTGTATAGTGTGCCACACGTATGGGGTTCTCGTGAACAGATTGGAAATTTTTATTTTTACTTCATTCGATCTATATCTATAGGCCTTGATGCCGATGAATCAATAATTTGATAACTGTTCAGCACCCACACCTCGAAGAATGTGTCTGAAAAAATAAAGATATTCGATGGGAATGAGTTGTGTGGGACATGCCGAAAATTCCGAAGATTTTTCATTCGAAGAAAAAGAAAGCTAAAAACGAAAATTATTGGCAAAAAAAGGAATTGACGAATTATAAGTTGATAACTTTTTGAACTTGCCTCAATACTGACACCATTTTTTCCATCGTTTTTTTTTTCTCTCAACTGTACATTTTTATCTCGCAATTCTCGAACTCTCGTCTCTGTAAAACGAGATTCTAGTTTCCTGTCCTGGTAGACTGACGTACTGCAGAGTCTGACGAGAGACATTTTTATCCGATGCTCTCCTTGGATTCTTTTTTCACTTCCTCTCACTCTGTCCGCATCATATCCACTTGGGATCCGCATGTACCAACGTAATATGTATATATGCGTGTATATATTTAATGCGCATACAATGAGTCTTGGGACGCCGGAACACGAGAAACTTGCTCGGGGCATTCAGGAAGCCTGCAATGACGTTTCAAATGTCCGAGACGAGTCCGCAATGTACGAGGTCAACTTGAACCGACCTTGCTGCTCGCAGAGAAATTGATCCCGTAAAAACACACTTTAAAAAAAAACTAAACTTCAATTATATAGGTATACCAGAGGTTAAAAATCTTTCGGTGTAGAGTAAAAAAATTCAATTAACGAAAGCCTTGTCCGCCACCCTTGTTATATCCACAAAGAGCCTTTCTCATTCATTTATTTGTATGCATTTATTTATCTCATTCCTATTTTATACAACTGAGATTAAATCAGTGTCGGACCAAAGGCATATAATATGCCTGATAAGAATATTCCGATACTCCATAAACCCACTTGCATTATTATTTGTCGTCGCTTGCGGGTCGAACAAACGTGACAAGGGGACGAGAAAAGGGAGAGATATCTCTATTGATATTTCTTAACCGGGTTCATTAGTTACTCACAGCATATCTGTACACGTATCAACAGACATTTCTTTCGGGTTCTATCGCCATATCCTACTTGCTTATCTCACCATCACCGCGGCACAAACGGTTTGCTCGAGAAATTTTGTTTATCTTATCTCCAGCATCCCGGAGAACCTCTTATCACAGCGGACTCCCAAGGGATTTTTTACGACACTAATCTTAATAATAATACTCTCGCTAGTGCGTCGATCTTATTCCAGCGTTCGTGAATCATTTGGTATTTGTATTTCGTTAAATACGAAGCCGGAACTAAAGCTGCACAGATAAAATCATCAAATCGTTTTAAAAAAATCTTTATATCTTTGTTCAACCTACTTAACGATGCCTATTTTTTGGTTGACTTGCCACGAGCGGTTTCGAGGACAGACAAATATTTCTTAACTCCTTTTTGTTTTAACCACTACACGGTGCAATAAGAGGTGGCAGGGATACTCGAGAGTTAAAAAAAAAAAAAAAGTCTAATCGACCAAACATCGTTGAGTCGATTAAATGTTCAAACGACGTCTTAGTTAGCAGGACAAAATTTTTGATTACCTCGAAACAAAATTGGGTTTGCGGATTCGCATTAATGCAGATTTAGCTAACCCACCTGCATTTTTCGTCAGTGTTGATTTTACATTATCGACAGGGTTACCGAAGGCCCCAGAGAGATGAACCAGAGTTAAGGTTGTGCTACGATCAATTTGGTTATTAAATTCGGTACTGACTTCTTTTCATATCCATGAAGGAGCATTTTTACACAAGAACTGGGAGCAATATTACCGGCTATTTACGCTAATTGAATAAATGGAGTCAAAATTTGACCTGTCCAATTATTTTAAAGTTTGCAAAGAGAATGGAATGAAGTTAGTCTCATGCACTCGCACTATATTCTGTGGCAATTTGTTCGATTTTTTTTTTTCGAAATTAAACTATCGAGATATATTTCCACAATGCAAACTCTACTATTAACCAGCTGCCGATATTACGTTTTCTCTGGTTTCACTGAATTAACTCGTCGATAATGAAGATTCATAAAGTTTTATCACTGATGAAAAGTGGCGCAACGCGCTGCAGCACTTTTTATTGCAATTTCTGCAACAGGAATGCACATTTCGAGCCAGCCTCGTTCCCTGGTATGAATACGACGTATATATATATACGTTGAAAAAGCGTTAGACTCTCACCTTTATGGCTTAACGTTCCTCTATCTCTCTCTCCTTTACTTGGTCGTATTCTCGATGGTCGAGCACATCACGTAGAGGAGAGCACACCGCGCGAACTCGACGTTTCATGACGAGCCCTAACGCCACTTCGAGACATACTTCCCGCGAACCTTACGAGGGTCGTCTCGAGTCTCCTCCGCCTCGCCTTCTCGTCGTCTTTTTCCTGACCTCTCGTAACTTCTACACTTCCCTCGCGTTCATTGGCTCCTCTTTTTTTTTTTTTTCGCTACTCACACAATTTCCTATAGTACGTGTCTGCTATATTGGATCGCGAGGATCGAGAAACGAAAAAAAAAAAAAAAAAACAAGACGATCACACTATTTTCGTTGACACGAGCAATTTTTATTTATTTTACAATCACGGCATTGTGATGAAAAAAATAATTTATTCGTGAAATGTCTCTCGCAAAAATTTTTCTATAGAATTATAGAGGGTCTGCGTCATCGAGAGCCCCAAATTTTTTTTTCTCGTGGCAATTTTTCGTACACCCTTTTTATATATATACATCGAATCTATGTTGTCTCATGCAATACTCGAGCTGGTTACCCCAGGTTCCCTCGACCCTGTTGTTGAACGAACCATGAAGATGTCCATGGCTCTTCGACCAGACTTCTCGTCGTATATTACAGCATATATATATATATATATATATATATATATATATATATAATTTATAGGTGTACACAGGTATTTCCAATATATATACCGTAGTATGTATATACATCGTTATATTGCATTATGATATATACCGTGCTGTAGCAGAGGGGCGACTTCTCAATTGCAGGAGAATGCGGCACGTGGGAAGTCCTCTCAACTGCATACTGTATAGCCATGTACATATCTGCTACACGTACAGGCATCTTCTCTTCTATTTTGCCCCTTGCTTCACGCTTCTCATTATGTGAATTATAGTACTTTTTCCAAAATTAATTCCTGCCCTTTTATGTCCCTATCGATCTTCTTCGCGCACACCCCAACAATTTACCATAAAACGTGTAAGACATAATCACAGATTTTTTAAAATTGAAATTCAATTTAATGTTTTTCACAAGCTTATATGAATTATCGCGCATCGAAGTATAGAGGCCCCTTTAATTTTTTATTTATCTATATAAACATTTAAAAAAAAATAGAAAAAATCGCTCGAAGAATAAGCCTTAAATTTGAATTTTAATTATATTTTTAATACGTATTGTAATATTCAAAAATCTGAATGATGTCATTGATTGTGTCAATTAATGCCATATTCGTAAGCATTTTTAATCCTCAATTTTGGTTCTCCTCACTCGTTATTAAAAATTATTGTAGGGAATACTACCGAGAATACTGAACCCTGATGGAGTTGCAATTGAACTCAAGTCCATTCGATCCTTTTCCAGCATCAGTTTTTTTTCTTTTCTTTTTTTTTTTTCAATTAAACCTCGAACCTTCTTAGAACCGTGAAACAATGAAATAAACGAGTTTAGCGAACTCTAATGGCAGTAACACTAAAACCTTCGTCGCAAACTCATGGTATATATAATATATATATATATATATTCGACGTGCCATACTCATGGAGAGTCACGAGTACCTCGACATTTTCACGAGTGCCAATTAGAGCGGTGAGCATCGATCGGGGGAGAAAACCGTTCGACGCATTAGCGGCGTACGGTTAACTCTCGCAGGCCCATTTGTGAATGGTGAAACCGTTCTCTGTCTGTGGGCATATCGCCAGTATACGAGCTCTCCACTGGTGTGCGCATTAAAAAGCATTATTCTGTCCCTGATGCACACAAACACAAACGCATATATATTTATTATCAGACAAAAGAGAAAAGAAGCTCGACCTGGACGAGTGAGTGCTGCATTGCACACCTTAGAATTCTCGTTCTCTGCCAAGGTAAAAAATTGAAATTTCGCATGACTTTTACGAGTAAAAAAGTACCAGCGTTACGTGCCTCAATTCTTCGGCAAATAAATTTTCATATTTTCACAAACATCATAATATTCCATTGTATCCATAATTGAAATTGAAAATTTGGATGCAATTCCGAAAAGCGAAAATCTCCGATCTGTTATCCGAAAGTTTTCTTTTGTTTGTCTTTTCATCAAGCGATTAAAAATTTATCAATTATTTGAATCAATTGGATCGCGCAGCAGTCGCCTCGAGCTTTGTATAACAAGAACGGATTTCCCAAGTACCGCAAATTCACGATAATAACTCTCAGCTGATGATTGACTATAAGGCGCGTACAAGGGCGTGCACTCTCGTGACGCCCCCGATTTTTCATCTTCGTATTTCTTTGTCGTATTATTCATCATGTATACTATATATATATTTATATATATTTATGTGCGCGTGTGTGTGTACTTGTATAAACTGCTCGTGACTTCCTCGAAACGAAAGAGCCGCTGTTCGAGCTCCCAAGAGCTTAAACGCACTTCACGTCCTCTCGTCTTCGCTATACCAGGGGCGTCATCGTTATAAAATACACTCTTTTCTCGTTCTTCGTCTTCGTGTATTCCTCGGTAAATGCGGCACGCGCAATGTATATATATATATATATATATACGACAAACGGTGCATGAGACAATTGAACGTTGACCCAGATAAGAAAATACTTAACGATTTCGCGAGACCGCTCCTTGTCATGTAATTATAAATGTTTATTCCACTTTTTCCTTTTCTTTTAACGTCTCACGTCAGAGTGACAATATTTCGAGCTCCCTGTATTTCTCAATTCTGAGCTTGAGCCTGAAAGCAAAGTGTTTTCCATTTTTACGAAGGAATGGATTTTATTTTATCACATTATTATTTTTTTTTTATCACATGGAGGGGGAGGGGGGGGGGGGAATTAACAATAAAAGATTTTTCATATATTTACATGCAGCACGAAGAAAGACGTACGAATATGTATACTTGCCAATTATGAAGATGATCCGAGCAATACTTTTACTCAAATAAATTCCTAAAATCGATCAATTTTTTTCGATCAACAAAACGAAGCTTCCTTCAGATTCACTTTTGCCACGGAAAAGTTGCATGTTCTTGCATATATGTTTTCCGCAGGGATAGAAAAAATTTTACGGAACGAAATATCCGTACTCGGAGGATCGCGAGAGATCGAAGAGTCGAGAATGAAAAGAAAAAAAGAAAAATCTTGATGACCCAAGAGTTACGGAAGTGCATGCTGCAGGCCCCTGTATAAGAGCAAAAAAAATGCATGCACTCGCGAGGGTACCAAGCGCAGTGGCAAATATAAATCGTAATAAACCGCAAGCACCGCGAATGGAGACAGCTGAAAGAGAGAGAGAGAGAGAGAGAGAAAGAAAGAGAAAGAACGACGAATCTTTAAACTCGTTTTACTTAAACGTTTGACCCCCCGCAACGCGCGGGGCATGAAACCGCGAGACGAGAGAAACGTTCTCGATTCGCCCTCGCATCCAGAGCTTCTGCTGCAGCTGGGAGAATTCATGGACGTTTTTTTATTTTTTTTTTTATTTTTGCATATACATATACGTGGACTTGATAATTTTTATCGGTCCTTTTGACTCTCGTGTTTGATTCTCAAACGCAAGAGGAAAAAAAACATCAATAAAAATAAAAGTTGTACGAAGAGAGATCGAATGGAAAAAAAGGGGGAAAAAAACGAAGAGAGTCAACGAACGTACGCAATTGCAATGTGTACCCGGACGCTATAAAACTTCGACCTATATATCGCGATCATAATATTCTTAATCTTTATGGAATCCTCGGGCTTTATCGTTTCAGTACAATTTTTTTTACACTCACCACATTATGCGGTACATATATAAATACGAATATGCATAAAATGTATTCGAAAAAAAAAGGTTGAAACGCTATACGAGTATGACTTGAAAAAAGAAAAAAACATAATATATTGTTTTCATTTGAGTTTTATTTTGTGCTCGTATAGCGCAAGATGGCCGAATAAACCTGATAATCGTGACCTCAAACTTTACCGTCCCCGATCGGGTGCTACTCCGATAATATAATACCGATAAAGGACAAGTTTACGTGCACACACACACACACATATGTTTAATCCACCTACCGTACCAGTTTTAATATCGCATCCCCAAAAATAATTCAAACCGGTCCACGAGATTGTGAATTCGATTTCTCTCTTTCTTTTTCTCTCTCGATTCAATGCTTCGAGGTCGCACGAGCGTGAATTTAAAACGATCGTTCACCCGAAAAATTGTACTCTCTGTACAATCCGAGAGAGCAAAACGAACGTATAACTGTTTGTACGAGCTTTTCGAAACCGGTTTTCGTTCTCTTCTTTATGTTTTTTTTTTTTTATTGCAGTATTGCGCATAAAAACAAAAGAAAAAAAAATTTTGATAATCCATAAGATAGCCAAGTCTGAAATTAGCAAAAACATTTTTCTTTTCATTCGAAATATCAATGATGTGGGAAAACTGACGACGAGAAACTTTTGTCTCTCGACGTTTCTCGTTGTCCGAGACGCGAATTATACGCGAGATACATATAGAAACGACACACGAGAAGAACGCGCTCGAACGATTATAATTCCTCGGGTGCATAGCGCGGAATTCCACCTGAGGAATTCACGGAAATGTCCAAGAGACGTAGACGCGCATACGTCGGGACAAAGCACGTTTTTCCTACGTGTATACATTGTACATCTGCTCTCGCGTGTGTTATACTCCCGCTCTGTCTGTATTGTAAAAAAAAAAAGCTCACGTTGGCTCATATTTCTTTCTTCTTCGTTTTCTTCAAGGGGAGAGACCGCGCGTGATCGATTGATCGATCGCGTCCGATCTCTTACCGATCGTCGAGTGAAACGCACGTTGAATTATGCGAACGATAATGAAGCAGAGGAGCAACGAAAAAAAACAAAAAAAAAAAAAACAAACAAGAAAAACCTGAGAGCCTCGATTGTCAATAATAACGATCTTCTGTTTTAAATTTTGGAAAAAATTTCAAATATAAATCGATGCAAAAAAAAATTTATCATTTATTACAGCTGTCGCTTCATGCTAAAATAGAACAAATAAATTCGGTATAGCGAATTAAAAGTGACAATTTTCAAGATTTGCGGTAAAATTAAACAAACGAAGAAAAAAAAACATTTTTTTAATGTTTTCTCTTTGTGTCTAATGCTGATTTATCGTTTGACGTTTAATTAGCCCACGTTGATCGCGCGAGTCGAACGAAGACGAAAAGAAAAACTCGTGGAAAACATTTCTTGAGCAATGAACCAAGAAGATATGGGAGAAAAGTTTAAACGGTATATCAATCCAATACGAAGTTATATCGATCTGATAAGATCAGATTCAGGTATGCGAGTTGTCTCTGCCAAAGATATAATATATATATATACATATATATGTATGCATACATGTACTGTAAAGGCTTATACAGCTATTCTCGGTGCACTCGACAGATTTATCGTGATCGAGATACATATATATAGACGAGAAAAGTGCGATCGTTTTGCTCGCCCGGTCAACACACGGAAGTATCGTCGCACAATTCTCTCGAATGTACAATAATAATCGATCTCGTACATAGTGAGAAAGAAAAGCTGCATGCAAGTAATTCCGTCCTGTCTCTCGAGCAATCGGAGAATAACGTCGTCTGGAGTAATTCTAGACGAATTACGGTACATGCATCGGTTCGATCTTTATTTTAATCACCGATATTCTCTCTCTCTCTCTCTCTCTCTCTCTCTCTCTCTCTCTCTCTCTCTCTCTCTCTCTCTCTCTCTCTCTCTTTGTATCTGTTATAATTTGCCCCAAAGTTGACACTAGGGCATAATAAATATTATCTATCTATCTATCTCTCTCTCTCTCTCTCTCTCTCTCTCTTTTCCAGCTGTAACGAAGAATACGATTTTTTCACGTCTTCTTCTTTATCGATCCAAAAAAAAGAATTCGAATTTTAAAAAAATGAATAACGAAAAAATTAAATTTAATGTGAATTAAATAAATGTTGTACTGGAACTCGTTGAAAAATATGAAGCTCATTGACAAACGATGTCATTCATTTCGTGGCAATCGATTGAAAATTCAGTATACATCGAGGAATTGGAAAAGTACAACGCTGTGACGAATCCTCTCCTAAAATCCTCTCTCTCTTCACTATAGGGAACGACTACTCTTTGTTGGCTGGCACATGGAGACCCAGCAGGTTGGCAGGTGGCCAGGTGTGAAACCTGGGGATGCATCTGCCAACCTGCAAGCTTCTTTTTTTTCTATTCGTATTTTCTCTCTCTCTCTCTCTCTCTCTTTCTCTCTCTCTCTCTCTCTCTCTCTCTCTCTCTCTCTCTCTCTTCGTCTTTTTTTCCCTCGTGGTTCACGTCCAGAACGAGCCACAGGCATGCACAATGAGATTGTACTGGCAGAGATCTATGTAGAGTAGCAAAACCAGAGAGGAAAAAGTCGTTGATTTCTCTGTGGAAAAATTCATTCGTCCTTTCTATATTCAGCCATTTCACACTTTCCCGATATTTCAAGGTTTCCGGCGATCGCAAGAGAGGTGTTGCAATTTTTTGTTTTTTTTTTGTTTTGTTTGAGCGATAGATTTACAGATTGATCAATTTATCATTTTATTCGCTGTCACATTCGATAAGAGAGAAATTTTTGATAATGCAAGTGCATCAAAGTGCACTTAGTTCATGATGAAATTCTGTTACTCGATTGAAAATTGACGAACATCTCCGTTATTTATTTAACTTTTTTTTCATTATAATTAATTTTCATTAATTAAAGTTTCGATCAATTTAAGTTAATTTTTTTTTCAATGTATAATTAGACTTGCTGTCGTATTTGAAAATCCCGAAACTTTTGTATTCAAGATTGAGTGCATATAAAAATGCATTTTACATGCCAGCTGAAAATTCAATGCCTCAAACTTAAGCGTCAAATATGTCTATGGTCTGCGTATATGAGTAAATTTTTGGTATATTGTACACGTTTTTCTTGGTATTTGCAATAAATTTTCATTAGGAATTGGCAAGAATGAAAAATCTCGCGTGTGTTGGTCCGACAGGCCTCTTGCGTTTCGATCTGCTCTCTTTTGTCTCTCGTCCTTTTAGCTCCTCTGGACTTTTCTTTCTCGCTCACATACACGCGCGCTCTTTTACATTTTCTGAGGCTTCTCGTCTCGTTTCTTCTTGGCTCGAGAGCCTTTCGAGACGTCGAGAGAGATGAGAGAAGGTTTCCCAAATGAATATTGCGATGCGCGCACAACCTACCCGGGGTAAACCTCTCGCTCGGCGAGAGTCACCTGCGTATGTGATTTTTTTTATTTTTTTTGCTTTAATACCCTAAAGTATCGAACCCAGCGTTAAACGTTTTCCAAGGCAGAAATTCCCTCGATATCGGCAGCTGCTGCTCGCGCTTTTGCAAAGGGAGCCAGGTGTTCTCGATCCCTCTTTCGCGAAGTCTCTCGCGAATATATAATCGACGAAAATAAATCCTTGCGAAATCCCTCTCGTGGATGGCTGAGAGGAGGGAAGAAAATAAAAAGTCAACTCCAGCAAGAGGGAGAGGCTTTTGCTTTTCGCCGTGTCTAATGATAGGCCACACTTATCCTCTGCAAGCCACAATTTCTTTTCTTTTTCATTGCCCTTTTCGTTCTCTCAATCTCTAATTCTTCCTTTTTTACGCATCTGTCTCTCTCTCTCTCTCTCTCTCTCTCTCTCTCTCGCCCTCATCTGGGTAGAACTTCGTATATATATTTTTTTTTGCCTTCTTCTGGTCCCTTTTCTAAGCCATTTGACGTCGTAGTTTTCACTTTTGACTGCACAGCTGTCGCTCGGTTTTCACGGTTAAACGTAAAAGGCGCCCGGGGCTCAGACTTTGCTTACCAGTTTCTTATAACACATATATCTCGCGCTCACCAAAGAAAGCGATGAGAGACGTGACTCCTACATGCATATCCACTTTTGTAAGCCCCACGAGACTGTTGCAATCTCCGAAATACTATTTTCTTCACCCTCCATGGACTTTTCCGACTTATGCAAAAGTCATTTTTTTTTTCTTTGGTTTAAGCGCATTTTCGAAAAGAAATTTGATTATTATTTATTTCACGAACAAAAGTATTTTTGGATAGTTAATTTCTTTTTTGTAATCATTAATCAGGCATTAGTTATAATGCACGAAACGACCGATTTATACAAATTTAATTCACAACTGTGGCAAATTTCGGCAAATTACTTTTTTTTTTTACTGCACACTCAAACCGAAATAAATCATGAAAATTGAATATCCATAGAAATATTACGAATCGATATTGCACCCTATTTTTTCCCCCACCGACCAAGCAACCGAGAGAGCCGCATAAAACGAGAGTGAAAAATATATATACATTTTTTTTTAATTAATTAACGATCACGTTGCTCGTTGAGACAATAGCAGGGAGGACTTTCGTGAATGTATAGGGGAGGGCGATCGAGCTACGGGGATTTACGAGGGAAATAAAAGCGAGAGAAGCATCTCGATTGGCTTCATTATAAATCTAGGAAAGTGAGAGAGAGAGAGAGAGAGAGAGAGAGAGAGAGAGAGAGAGAGAGAGAGAGAGTGAGAGAGAGAGAGAGAGAGAGAATGAGAGAGAGAAGTATTAGTAAATTTCTTCTTTCACGTCTTTTCCCCAGTCTTTCAAGCTTTCCTACAGTTCTTTTGTTCTCTACCAGTCGCGCAATATCTTCATCGTCATTTAAACGAACCCGTGAAAGAAGAAAAATTGAAATAAAATAAAAATTTCGTCCCTCGTGTACAATATAGAGTCGACATAGCCTCGAGCTTCGTTGACACCGTTCTACAAATCTATATCACTTATTATCGAGTATGTGCGACGATATCGTTTTTTTTCCTTCTGAGCAATGTAAAAAAAAAAAAAAAAATCGTTCGATCGATAGTGCGATAAGAAGATGGGGAACGAAAGAACGTGCAACACAATTATCGGAGCAGTGATGATCGTTGATTCGCGCTGTGCTAGTGAAAAACCAGAGGATCGAGAATATTCGTATTTTTTTTTACCAATTATCAATTGCTATGCAAAATTACGAATTAAATTTAAAAAAAAACGAAAGACATGCCCGAGTAGCTGTAAATTGTCGTTCGGGGACTGATTGAGGGGAAAAAAAATGAAAACGTATTCCAGTATTCGTGAAATTTTGACCGATTGCCTGGGACTCAATCACAAAGAGATCAGAGAACGTTCCAGGACGACCGCGACACGACGAGCTGCGTAATTCTTATGGAAATTATACAAATTTTACGCTAATTGCGAATGAAAATAATCATTTCCCACATGGGGTTTCCGAGACCCCAAGTATATCGATTCAGTGAAAAATCCATATCTACGCGAATCATTTTTCTTTTTTTTTTTTTTTTTCTTTCGTCACTTTATCATTGCATTCGCCAGAGCATCCTTTCTCGAGGTCCCCGACAACGCGTATCTATATCGTAAACATCTGCGAGCATCTGGTGTCATCTCAATAATTGCCTATGTATCGTGCATATATCATATGATTTCTCAGCTGTGCGACAATTCCATTGTCACTCGCTTCATATTGTCGTGTAACCGGAGACGAGTTCGGCTAATCGTCTCTCCGTCTCGCTCGCGTCGTTTGATGCCACGCATTGTTGAAGTGAAAAAAGAAAAGAAGAATGAAAAAAAAAAAAGAAAAATGTTACATATATATATATATCCCCTTGCACGAGACTCTTATAACTGTTTGGTAATAATCGTCGTTGTCGTTGAAAAAACATGCAATTGTGTCGCCGTAACGGGCTACGATTGTCGCTTTAATATTTTTTTTTTTCCTCCCTCTGCAATCTTTCCATGCAGACATCGCATTGTTTATTAAAAAAAAAAAGATCTTTCTTTCCAATGAAAGTGACAAGGGTGAATTGAATAATTTTCCGCATACTTTTTTCCCACTTTAGGAATCGTGACACTTTTTATCTTTTTTTTTTTATATTAAATGCTTTTTTATCCTCTCCCTTCTTCGCTTCCTCCTCCTCATCTCTTGTCAATTAATCATTAAAAGATTACATTCATAGAGAGTTCCGGTAGAGAACCTTTCCATCTCTTCACTCTGCATTACAAAGATAGATAATTTTTTTTTTATTTTTTTTTTATACTGTAATATATTCATGGCGGAAAGTGCTCGCTATAGCTGCAACTGCTGTCACTTCGTTGCATCGAGTCACACACGTGCATGCACTGATAATACGAAACGTTAGAACGTTTCGTATCTCTCTCTCTCTCTCTCTCTCTAACTCTTTCTGATTTCTTTTCTTCATTCCTCTCTTTTCCTTGATCCATCGCTCATTATACAAAAACCATCCACGTCATTCACCCTTTGTCTCTTGGATATTATTGAACGCAACAGCGAGTATATACTCGTGTTTTAATGCCCAGATCGAGCTGTACGCTATCGTGAGAGAAAGTATACGCTATGCAAAATTTTTTAGAGTGCACTTTGCCGTATATATAGATATATATATTGAAAAGTGTGTGTGTATGCACAAATGCTTGGAAGTGTGTCGCGATGTCATTGGGGGGAGACTGCGATAAAAATGTCGAAGAGAGTTGATAAATTGGAAAATTCAATAATTCGCTATTGAATTGTCGAATTGATCGACTCTTTAGTGCTCAATATTGACGTAAATTGTCTGTGTATCTTTTTTTAAGTAATGAAAAAAATGCACTTTTAGTCCAAAAATCACTTTAGCCTTCTCTAAATAGAGATAAAGATGAGATTTTTTCATTTTTTCATTTATAGCAGGATTAATCTGTGATTTGACCAAGTAAAACTTTAAAATAACCGTTCGATGGTGCACCATGATAAACCTCGTTTTTTTTTTCTTCGTTGTCTCATTACAGAGTCCGGGAACGTTGCACAAGGATGTCGGCGGTGGTGGTACGAAAGTCAGCGGTAAGCCGATCGGTGGTGTCGGCTCCGCGACTCTTACCGCCCTTTCGTCCATCAACAACACCACCAACGGCAACAGGAACAAGAACAATCCAACTTTTCACGAGGTAAGCAATAATTTTCGATATATGCGTGTCCGTGCTCTCCGAAAATCATGAAAAAAAAAAAAAAGAAAAGTTTACCCGATATGTTAAAAATCATTTGAGAACATCGAGCATTTCGAGAAGGGCGGGGAAAAAAATAAGCGCTATGTTATATCGAGAGAGGAATCGTGAGGTTTCGTCAACGCGATTTTTTTTTCCGATCTCACCTGGTGCAAATTATACCGCAGGTGAATGCAGGTGTAAAGTCCCGAATTCAAGGTCCCACCTTTATTTTCGCGCGTTCTCTCATTTTTTTTTTATTTTTTTCGTCTCTTACCCCCTCGTTCTACCGAGATATTTTCGACGGCAGGTGTCGCGACTCGCGTTGAATGTACGACGAAATCACAAACCTTGTTTTTTTTTTTTTTTTTTTTCGATCCTCATTTTCAGATTTGAAAATTCTAACTAAGGTAAACGGGCCCAGTTTCTGACATTATATAAGGATTTCTGCTAAGGTCTATAAATCGGAGTACCTGAAATTACTTCAGGTACAAAGTGTACTGTAAGTACTTGAAGTACTCGTGTATTTCTTAAGTACAAGTACGTTTAAGTTCTTGAATTACAGGCAAGTACTTGAAAATTTGAGTACAGATACTCAATGTACAGATCGAGTACTTGGGAATTTAAGTCCAATATACTTGAAATACTTTTAAAGTACTTCGTACTTCAATTACCGTACTTTGAGTACATCGAAAGTACCGGGTACTTGAGGTACTGCCCGGCTCTGGTCTAAATCAGAGAAACCAACCTATCGGAGTAAATAATCCTGCGTAACCAAATTGAAAGTTGTATACGACTCGCAAATCCAGTGTCAGAAAAGAGACCCAATATTTGACCCTCTTTATTTTTGTACTTTAACAAATATTTAAACGCAATGTCATAATTCTCGGCGAATCTTTGATGTCTTCCTGACGACTAAATATAAGTTTAGTCATATTTCATACTTGCATAAAATTAGTCGACTTCTTTTCTTTCTGACGCACCCTTCCCATTTCACTAACGACACGTCCGAAAAAGCGGACGAAGCGAGCACGGCACTTTCGGAAGATATTTTTCTCGATGAAAAAATGCGTTTATACTTCTATAGTGTTGGCTTACAAAGTCGGATAAAGGACTAAACTTTTCTTCGATTGTAATTTTTTTTTTTAAACGAACAAAGGGACCAGAAACTGGGCCAGGGTCAGAAACCGGGCCGTTTACCTTAATAATGAAAAAAAAAAAAAACAACAAAAAAAAAGATGATTCACTTGTCATTCGATCGAAAGTGTGTTGACGTACTTTCACAGAATCGTTTCTCATCTATTTTGTTATTCGATTCCTTTTTTTTTTCTCTCTTTTTTTTTTCTGCATTCTCTCGTGCAAGGACCTGTTCAAGATTCAATTCGCCGTCACGATTAACGAGTATATTTAAAAAAATCTCCTTCGGAGAGTCCTGGGCAATATCGCGCGCGATTCCCTTTCGCGTGGTTACGTAAACTACGACGCGAGTGTTTCTCCCTCTTGTCCATTAGCTGCATCATTAACATACGTATATATATATATATATATATGCACAATGTATACGAGAAGACTTGTGAAGACACGCGAAGAGTCTCATCAGGCCGCGGGAATGTGTGTCAGAACGATCATGATACGTTTTCAAGGAGATACGAGAAATTTTCCGGTTGTCTCGACCTTAACTCTTTGCGTGTGCATACAAAACCGTCATAATCATAATCGACCAGGGATTATTATGCCTCCCCCTCCCCTCTCTCTCTCTCTCCCTCCTCTCGCAATTCTCTCGACAATGATGTTTTTTTTTAATTTACAATTTCTTGCCGGATTATGACTAAGAAAATCCTGAAAACAAATGATCTCCGATCCCTTTTTTTTTTTTTTGCTATTATTAAAAAATCTGATTCAACAATCATTCGTTGATCAAATTATTCAGAAATCATTTTTTTTTTCGATAAAATCCACGTCAGTGAATTCTTTCCGGTCAATATTGTTTGGTTTTTTTTTTTTTTTTGCCTCGAGGAAGTCGAATCGATGATTCCTTCGTTGACCCGAGACATCCTTGAAGTATGAGAGAGTGAAAATAACGGATTTGACCTCATTTTATTCGTGTAACGGGAAATTAAAAACGAAGAGAGAGAGAGAGAGAGAGAGAGAAGCGCGATAATTTCCTCGATCTTCTCGAAACGTGTGTGGATCGCTCCTTCGGGTGTAGCACACAATTTCCACTTTCGTTGAGTGTATAATTTCTTACTCAACTTTCTCGAACGAGATGAGGGGGAAAAAAAAAAAAAACGTGACTGCAGAAGATCGAGAGAGAATTTGCCCACCAAGTGCGCGTACAGTTTCGATGATCCCTTTAATCGCGAAACTTTCTTTTGTGCCATAATTTTTATTTAAATTTTATCGTGCAATAATATTTATTTATGAACATACGAATAATGTTTATTGAGACCATTGACACGCGAAAAAATTGCAATTTTCGTTTCATTGCATTCCGGGGGACATGCCCTCGAATTTTTTTTTTTTTTAAATAATAATCACTTTACACATGATTTATTGTTCCGCGATAGATGCAAATTGGGACTTGAGAAACTCGATGAAAAATTTGACTTTGAAAATTTTCCCAAATTCACAAATGGCGAATTTTCATCTTTATAAGATTAGCTTGTACACGGGTCAATTCAAGTTTCGAATTTACGCGAATAATTCAAGTCCGTAAGTTCGATTTATATTTTATTTTTTTTATTTTTTGTAACAAAATTTTCCTCCTATCTACAGTACTGTAGATATATCAATGACGAGTATAATGCCGACGCGAGAGTGAAAAATAATGAAAATTGAATCGCGTATATTTCACGCTTCGGGCGGGCTCTCGCCTCTGCACGAGATCACACGCACCGAATAATGATTTAACTTGATATAATATATATATATATATATGAGAAAATATCCGGGAACTCTCGCAGCTGCGACGATGAAAGAGAGAGAGAGAGATAAATTACGCAATAGACGAGCAATTGGGCACGCAAGTATATATTTTCAGGATTAGCGGTGTGGGGGTATCGCAGTACTGCATTAAACTGCAATATTATATGCTTCCCCCGTTGCATACACATGTTTAGTTATTATACTGGGCAGGACAAACCTATACGAGACCATTATAACGTAGACTTAGTGGCTGGAGGATATGCGCGGTATGAGCTCACTTGTACTTTCTAAATTCACGTATATACGAATTAATCTCGAGTCTCTTGCGTTGAGGATGTATAAACGAAGACCGTGCTGCATAGAAATATCTCTTTATATTATATAAAGATCTTGCCACCACCACCGTGCACAAGAATCGAGGGACTCTCGTGTATGGGTAACCAAAATATTCAAGGGTGCATTTTTGATCATCTTCGGCAAGATCTTTACATCGCCTTGGGGGTTTTCTTACCCTTCACTCGCGATCAAACTGACATGCTATGTGGCTTAAGACCGAAGAGAGAGAGAGAGAGAGAGAGAAGAGAGAGAGAGAG